>PYUH01000418.1:1022019-1052019 GCA_016808085.1 Suaeda aralocaspica | reverse complement strand
AACAAGTGGGTCATTGTACGGCCAAGTCCAAGGCAAAGCCATGCACACAAAACAAACAGTCAGCAAAGCTGAGTACATAAATACTAAAGACTATGCAACAAAACAGCATAAACTAAAACCTACACATAACTTCCCTTTTATAACCTTTTACTTGTGCATAGACTCAACAAATTAAATATTATATTTAAACTTTCGGATTTTGCATCGAACGGGTTTTCTTTCCTTTAAAATCGCCCTATTGGGGACCAACTTAAGAGCAACTCCAAGAAGGTATTGCCTATGTCACAATAAGTGACGGAATTCCAGCGCATTAACAATATAAAAGAGTACAACGTGTTGTACTCCAATTAGAAGTCATAGATCTCTGTTCTTTACGACTCCCCCCATTGTTCATACTCAAGGTATATACGTTCTAAGAGTTTTGATGCAAATCCTCTTATACACTTTATGTGATTAACCAGTTTAACAATGTTATGACTCACATGCAACATCACATAACTTATACATCAAATCAAGCAAGCCATATTAATTATCTTTAAATTAAAATGATTCAAAAATAATCTCATGTGTGTCCTTTAATTAAACTAAACTTCCTTCACCGCACATTAACTGTGAGTGGCTAACTAGTTACTTTCTCCTCGACCACACATTAAACTCTGAGTGGCAACATGTATAGAAAAAAATAATAATTGCTCATTAACTCCTTTTAATCATGTGAATAAGAATTCATAACTACCTTTCTTGTTGTTTAAGTAACTAACCAACTTTAAATTAACTTCCTTTCTTTATTAATAAGCTATTGGCCAATTTATACCTATCATAACATTCCAATTCAATCTTATGAAATTTATATTGCTAATCAACATGGAATGTCAACATACTATAAAATCATGCTTCTAATAAAACTTGTCATGCACATCAATTCATAAATCAAACAAGCATAACAATGTTTCATAACATAAATGATCATCCAAGCATGAATTCTAGTTCTTATGTTTGTCTTTACTACTTACGTACCTTGTGAAATAGTGGTGCTCTGCCACAACTTCTAAAAGTTGACTAATTCAAAGTCTCCTACAGAAAGAAAACCGAAACTAAATTAAAACCATGTTGACCAAGTTCTACAACAACTCTAAACTAACTTCTATATTGGAAACTTGTCCAAATCATTCCTTATAGGGTCTCTATTCAATTCCATACTTAACTTTAATTTTTCTATTGCAAGATTACTTGATTTTCGAGACTTATTTATACTTTATAAAACCTCAACATAAATTTTATGTCACTTTAGAAAAGTGGACATCAATTTAAAATAACCAAAACTCCTTAAAAAACCTCAAAAACAACACAAATCAATCATACAATGTATTACTTAATTTACATGATCAATTCATGGTGATTAAATACTTTAAAAGCCTAATTAGTCACTTTATAAAATCTGGACAGCATGTTTAAAATCACTTTTAAACTTTATGAAACATACTAAAACTCATATGTAACATCATAGAATTAACATGTTCATAGCATAATATGAACACTTATAACTTATTTTAACTTGTTTTTATAAAATTTTGAGATTTATTAATTAACTTTGAACACATGGAAAACTTATAAAAAGCATCATAAAATCTTCATAAAACTGTTTTACAATCTACTAACATCATTATGAAACCAATCTATGCTTTAGAATAATATTTCATAAGCCAAAACATGTTCATAATATTTATTCTATTGAATTTCATGATTACAAAATTTGGTCAGCAATTTATTTTATGTTTAAAGCCTTTAAAAATCAATCTAAATTTCATTAAATCATCATAGATTCACCCAATAACAATTCATGATCATAATATTGAAGTTTAAATCATTAAAACTCATAAACATCAAGAATTTATTTCTTTATAAACCCTAATCTAAAATTTCTTGAACAACAAATTACTTCATGCTTTAAAACAAATCATAACTTCATAAAACATGATTGATACTTATAAAATCATGATTAAACATAAATATAAACACAAATTTCAAAATTAAATCAAAAAGAAAGAGAAGAATTTTTTTTATATTCGAAGTTACCGAAGCTAGGGGGAGGACGTGGTGGCCGGCGGCGAGTGACAACGGCGAGAGGGGCTCCGGCGCAGGAACTCCCAAAAACAAACTTTTTTTCCTCCTTTGTAAAACTGAACTGTTTTTTTTCTCTCTTTCTTTCATAATTCTTGCTCCTTCGTTTTCTCTCTTTCTCTCTCTAAATTTTGGAATCCTAATGACAATTATGAAAGATGAAATATGAAAATTTGGGTTTTAAAGGGTATTTATAGGCCCCATAGTAGGATTTGGTGAAGCCATACTTATCCTAAATAGTGGAAAATACTTTTATGCCCTTGGCTTAAAATAAATTAGAATACTCTTTAAAATTCTATTTTTAGAAACCTTTCAAAATATTTTATAAAACATAAAAATGTTATTTATAAACACAAAATAATTATTTTTAATTAAAACTTAATTAAACTCTTTTGTTTAATATTCTTATTGAACACAATTTTTAAATAAAAATATTAAAATTACACGTATAAAATAAAAAAATAATTTCTTAAAATACGTGAAAATATGGGGTATTATTGTTGTTGTTGCTGTTGATGTTATAGTAGTAGTTGTTGTTGTTTATGTTGTTCTTGTTCTAGTTGTTGTTCTTTTTCTTGTTCTTGTTGCTAATACTGCTGTTGATGTTGCTGTTGCTGTTGCTGTTGCTGATGTTGTTGTTGTTGTTGTTGTTGTTGTTGATTTTGTTGTTTTTGTTGTTGTTGTTGTTGTTGTTGTTGTTGATGTTGTTATTGTTGTTGTTATTGATGTTTTTGTTTTTATTGTTGTTGATTTTGTTGTTGTTGTGGTTGTTGCTGTTGTTGATTCTGTTTTTAATGTCGTTGTTGTCGTTTATTTTTGTTGCTGTTGTTGTTCTTCTTCTTCTCGTTGTTGCTGTTGTTGATGTTATTGTTGTTGTTGTTATAGTTATTGTTGTTGTTGTTATAGTTGTTATTATTATTGTTTTTGTTGTTATTGTTGTTTTGTTATTGTTTTTGTTGTTGTTGTTACTGTTGTCGTTTATGTTATTTTGCTATTGCTATTGGTGCAGTGGTTTATGTTTTTGTCGATGTTTTTGTTGTTGTTTTTGTTGTTGTTGTAGTTACGGTTGTTTTTGTTGTTATTGATGTTGTTGTTATTGTTATTGTTATTGTTGTTGTTGTTGTTTTTATTATTGTTTTTGTAGTTATTGTTTTTGTTATTTGTCGCAGACTTGTGGTGGTGTTGTTGATTCTGTTTTTAATGTTGTTGTCATTGTGGTTGCTGTTGTCGTTGCTATTATGCTGCTACTGCTTCTAGTGGTTTTTTATTGTCGATGTTGTTGTTTTTGATGTGGTTGTCGTGTTGTTGGTGTTGGTAATCTTGCCGTTGATTTTTGTTGTTTTTATTGTTCTTATCGTTGTTAAAGTTGTTGTTGCTGTGGTTGATTTTGTTATTGTTGTTGTTGTTGTTGTTGTTGTTGTTGTTGTTGCTATTGTTAATGTTGTTGTTGCTTTTGTTGTTGATGTTATGTTATTCTTGTTGTTGTTTTTATTGTTGTAGTTGTCATTGTTGTTGTTGCTGCTGCTGATGCTGTTGTTGCTGTTGGTTCTAATTTGTTGTTGTTGCTATTGCTGTTTTCATTGTCGTTGACTATGGTGGTGGTGTTGATGTTGCATTGGTTGTTGTTGCTGTTGTTGCTTTTGTTGTAGTATTTGTTGTTATTGCTGTTATTGATGTTTTTGTTGTTGTTTCTGTAGTTGTTTTTATTGTTTTCATTACCGTTCATTTTTTATTTTCGTTGTTGTTGTTGTTTTTGATGTTGTTGTTTTTGTTGTTATTACTCTTATTGTTGTTGTTGTGGTTGTTGTTACTCTTGTTGTTGTTGTTGTTGTTGTTGTTGTTGTTGTTGTTGTTGTTTTTGTTGTTACTCATGTTAATATTGTTGTTGTTTTTGTGGTTCATGTTATGTTGTTATTGTTGTTGCTGTTTTTGATGTTGTTGTTGTTGTTGTTGTTGTTGTTGTTGTTGCTGCTGCTGCTGTTGTTGCTGTTGGTGGTAATGTTGTTGTTGTTGTTGCTATTTTGGTTGACGTTTATTATGGTGGTGTTGTTGATGTTGGATTGGTTGTTGTTGTTGTTGTTGTTGTTGTTGTTGCTGTTGCTGTGTTTGTTGACGTGGATTATGGTGGAGTTGTTGATGTTGGATAGGTTGTTGTTTTTGCTTTTGTATTAGTAGTAATTGTTGTTACTGTTACCGATGTTGTATTTGTTATTGTTGCTGTTGTTTTTTGTTGTTGCTGTTGTTGTTGTTACTGGTTTTGTTGTTGTTGTTTTTGTTGTTGTTGTTGCTATTGGTTATGTTGTTTTTGTTCTTGTTGTTGTTGTTGATGTTGCTGTTGTTGTTGATGATGCTGGTGCTGTTGTTATTGGTGCTATTATTGTTGGCGGTGGTGGCCCCTTATACCTTCTGCTCCCATCATTGTGAATTTTGAAGTCCACAACCTTTCCATGCTCAATTTTCGCTCGTATACGGTCTAGCTTCATATCCCCAATTTGATATTAGCGAATCTTCTCGAACACTGTTGGTTGGATACTCAAGGTATTGAGCATTGCTTTCAACTCTCCCTCCTTCACTATTTCTAAGTTCAATCTTTCTATATCCTTACATAGTTCATTAGCAACCGCCAAAGTATTCACTCCATGCTTCGCTTTACGGCTTAAAGCATCCGCTACCAAATTGGCCTTCCCTTCATGTTATTGGATATCTAAGTCATAATCGTTGATAAACTCAAGCCATCTCCTCTGTCTCATGTTTAAATCTTTCTGAGTGAAGAAGTACTTTAAACTCTTGTGGTCTGTGTATATCCTACACTTTACACCATACAAGTAATGCCTCCACATGTTTAAAGTAAACTTGATCGCTGCTAACTCAAGATCGTGAGTAGGGTAGTTTGCCTTGTATGGCTTCAATTGTCTTGCAGCATACGCAATCACCTTTCTATTTTGCATTAACACACATCCCAAACCATTTTTAGAAGCATCACTATACACATCATAAGAATCATTTCCATCTGGCAAAGTCAGCACTAGAGCTGTAGTCAAACGCTCCTTTAAAGTCTGAAATGTCTCTTCACACTTATCACTCTACTCGAACTTACTGTCCTTCTTCATTAACGACGTCATTGGTTTAGCAATCCTCGAAAAGTCCTTCACAAACCTCCTATAATAACCCGCAAAAGGTAAGAGACTCCGTACATCCATTACATTCTTAGGTGTAAGCCACTCCTTTACTACTTCGATTTTGGTTGGATCTACTTCGACTCCCTCTTTTGACACGATATGTCCCAATAATCTACTTTCTCCAACCAAAACTCACATTCTGAGAACTTAGCATATAATTTATTCTCCCTCAACGTCATCAAAATTGCCCTCAAATGTTCCACATTCTCCTATTCACTTTTAGAGTACACCAAAATGTCATCAATGAAAACAACCACAAATTTATCCAAGAATCAATGGAAAATTCCATTCATTAAGTCCATGAAAATTGCTGGCGCATTGGTTAACCCAAAAGGCATAACAGTGAACTCATAGTGCCCATATCTCGTACGAAAAGCTGTTTTTGGTATGTCCTCATTAGCAATTCTCAATTGGTGGTATCCTAACCTTAAATAAATCTTTGAAAACACAGTTGATCCTTTTAATTGATCAAACAAGTCATCAATCCTCGGTTAAGGATATTTATTTTTGATCGTCACCTTATTCAACTCTCTATAGTCAATACACAACCTTAGACTCCCATCTTTCTTCTTTACAACAGTACTGGTGCTCCCCAAGGTGAAGCACTAGACCTAACGTAACCCTTTTCCAACAAATCCTATAACTACTCTTTCAACTCATCACTCATTTCAGCAGGTGCCATCCTACAGGGTGATTTGGAAATAGGTGCTGTTCCTGGGGCTAAGTCTATGTTAAAGTCAATCTCTTGCTTAGGAGGCATCCCCGGAATCTCTTCCGGAAACACGTCTAGGAAGTCCCTTACTACCTCAATATCCTCGGGCTTAGCAGTCTCAACATGATTTACATCCCTCACACTACAAAGGTAAATTGGAAAATATCTCCTCACAAACCTAGCAACCCTCATTACTGACACTATTTCGTGGCGTTTTGGCCCTCCTGCAATAGCTCACCTTCTTACTCTCATTCATTAACGAGATCTTCTGTGGCTCACATAAAATCTCATCTTTATGCTTACTCAACCATTCCATCCCGAGAAATACTTCTAAGTCACCTAAACCAAACTCAATTAGATTAGCCCTAAACTCCTCTCCCTCAATTTCAATACAAACATCTAGAAATCTCTTTGAACACTATACCTCTTGCCTTAACGGTAACACTATTGACATATCTATTGTATCTAATTTTCCCACCACAGGCTTTAACTTTTCTAAAATCTTACCGGATACAAAGAATATGTTGCCCCAAAATCAAACAAAACTTAAATAGGAAGAGAGTGAATAGAAAAAGTACCAGTAATTACATCTTTACTAGCATCAGCTTCACTTTGAGCCAGCACATTCAGCTTTCCAGCATTTGAGGTCTTAGTCTGTCCTCCTCCATTCCCAATTCCATTTCTACTTCAGGCTTGAGGTGCCGCCTTTCCTCCCATATTTCCTTGGAAACCCTTCTGCTGACCCCAGCTGAATTTCCTCTAAACTGAGAACCTTGTCCTTCCTTCCCCTTGTTCTTAGAGAAACAATCATATTCATGGTGTCCAAGTTTGTTACACAACCGACAAGTCACTGGGTTCCCAGCATAGTCCTTTCCTGGATGATTGTTAGAACACTTCTTGCAAAAGTACACACGCCCTCCTTGACTAGCCATCCGAGCTCTATTCCCATTTCCATTAACAGGCTTCCCAAAGTTTCCCCTGTTACCTTGAAAACTGTTGTTGCTATCACGACTAGGCTTCTTACCTCCACTACTATTGAGTTGATGGTTAGAGTTCTCACCAAAGCCCTTCCTTCTTCTCTTGCTCTAAGGCGTACAAGCATGCAACTCTACTATATAACTCATCGAATGTCTCAAACTTGCCTAGGAAGTAGCAATTCAGCGTCTAGGGATAATCCTCTTGCAGCCAACTGTTGAGCTACAATGGCTAACTGTCTTACAACCTCATCAAGTGAGAGGAAAGATTCACTCATTAAGCTATGGTCCAACTATGTGTTAAGATGACAAAAAGACTTGAACTTGCACAAACTCATTTTCAAGTCCACCCTTGAGGAAATTATTTACTTCCTTAGAGTGATTTGATTCACGTTATCTTGATTACTTTCACAACCAATACATAAAGCAAAAGTACATATCAACGAAAAAATATTCCCTTGAATTTCCCCACTTGAAACTACAAAATATCTTACATAACATCTGCTTTATTGAAACTCCAAGAGTTATTTGATGCACTTAGCACTTACAAAAGGTTCTAATGGCATTTAGGCAGCTTATTCTCAACTATAGAAGACAGTACAACTTGGGAAAAGAACCAAGGTTTACGAACCTCCTTGAAGCCAAAACGTAAGACAGAAAAGTCAACGACTAGGATGACTTAGTTTTCAAAACGACTTAATTCTCGAGTACTAACACTATAATACTTGTCAGAAGGCACAAAACTATTCTTCGAAGTAAACTTGGAATCATCATTAATATCCTCATCTAAACTGAGCTAATCTCCTTTCATAAAGAAACAAATACCACATCGATATGCCCGCGAATAATAAGGTCTAGATCCTCGATCTCGACTCATGAACTATCCTATGTCATGTCCTGTAAACATGATGTCAACTCTTCCTCAACCATAGTAGCATCACGGTGAGTACTAGGATCATATAAATAAAGTGGAACAGAAATGAAATTAAAATTCTTAAAGGCAACCTCCTTAAAGTAAAGGTTCTTTTGCAACCGCCTCTAATCGCAACATCATTGGCCATCCTTAGCTTATTTGTACACCTAGCATACGTAGAAATCCCAAGAGTCAAACGAAAGTCATCAAATCTAGGAAAACAAAATTGACAGTACATTAAGTTGGTCCCACACCTTTTGTTGAAGAACATCCTCAATTACAAACAATAAAAGCAATTACTTAACATATTGAAACAACTCATCATTATCTTTATTCTCTAATATCTCAATTCAAGTCTTTCTATTAGACATAGTGACCTTCATCCTTCCAAAGAAAACTCTTAATGTCTAGCAAACAACCCTTTCCCAAACTACAAAACAAAAGGCTGCAAAATAACGTTTGACGGCTATCAAATAATTTTACTCCACATTGCTAACCACCAAAAGAACATTTAACTTGTGCACGAAGGAGAGAAACAAAACCTATCCTACATATACGCCCAAAAACTTCCTACCCAATCTCACCACATGTGATTAAAGCAATAAAATATAGTACATACCTTAATTCCTTGTGTACTTGCACAATTGAACAAACAAAACTATTTTTCATTTTGAAATTTCTATTTTATTAAACTTTTACTTTTGAAAACCTTTTATTTAAAGTAATTTAAAATTAGAAACTGCTTTTTCCAAAAATTTTCCTAAAAAGGAAATTATAAAACCAATAAGTAATTGATAAAGTAAACAAATAAATAATTAACTACTTCAAGAACCTAAAATAATAACTTTAAAACGTTTAAGACACTTTCCTAATAAGGAAACGTTTTGGGTACCCAATTTCTTGTAATAAAACAGTTTTATTTTGTAAATTAAGCTCTGGAACCACTTTGTAACACCCTGGAAATCCCGTATCTTTCTAAAACCGGTTTCCTGTCCTAACACCTAATAAAAAACCCAAAAATTCCAGAATATTACCACCACCGTGTGGAAATGCCTAAGGCAATTATCAAAGATGCTACAGCGGAAGACACTTTTAAAAACATTTTAATGCTACTCAAAGTCAACTTCAAAACCATTAAGTCAACCTATTTGAAAACTCTTACAACTTCGGAATCATAACGACCCTTAAACCAAATGAAATAAAACTTGTAAAACAATGTTAGTCCAACATCAAAACAGATAACATCCACAAACCGAGTTACAAAGAAAACTACTACTACGAAAGCAAGATAAGAACGCACTGCACTCAATCCCAGCATGATTGATATACGCCCTTCTGAACCCGTTGCTTTCTCTTAGCTTTATTCAAGACTTACTACACGCCATCGAAATGGGTCATCGTAGGGCCACAATCAAAGATAATGCCATGTACACAAAAAGCACGTAATCAGCAAAGATGAGTACATAAACACTAAAAGGCTATGCAACACACTAGCATGAACCTAGGCAAGAGCATAAAGCAATAAACACGCATCATACCATTCCTGCAATGTACCTACAACACTTGGTTAGAATAAACAAATTTAATATATATGCTTGATTCGGAATTCGCATCCAACGGGTTTACTCCTATAAATAAACTCCCTATTGTGCACCAATTGGGGAGAAACTCCCAAAAGGTATTACTTATGTCACGCGAGGTGACGGATATCAACGCATTAATAATAAAAATAAAGAGTACAACGTCTTCTACCCCAATTAGAAGATAAAAGAACATCAGTCTAGTAACTCCCCCCAATGTTCATACTCAAGGTAAATACGTTCCAAGAGTCTTGGTGCGAATCCTCTTTCACTTTTCGTAGTTATCAAGTTACTTGAAAATGTGAGCAAACAACACACTAACAAATAACCAAGCATAGTACATAGACATGTAACTTACTTTTCAAGTAACCTCTTTCAGTGAACACTTGTTTTAAACCTTCTTCTTTAAACTATTCCACACATAAACTCTGAATGGATCAAACTTCCTTCTATACAACACATTATACTGTGAGTGCTATAAATAAAATAAATGCTCAAACTTTACCTTAAAACGTGAACCTTGTCACAAACATGCTATAAACATACAAAATTTTGCTCAACTTGAAAATAATTCTGCTATGCTTTACTTCTTGCAAAATATGACTACTTCTGTTGTAATACCCTGGATTTTCCCTAACTTCCTACTTCCTACTTTTCCGTAAAACATGTTAAATTAGTAAACATTATACGTTTATTAAACTACTATATATGGAAAAACCAAAGTATTACCACCACCGTGATAACGGCTAAGGCATTTATCAAAGTACTACAGCGGAAGTCTTAAAAACCAAAACAATTGAAAACTAAACTTTAAACAACTTTAAAATAGAATCAAATTTAAATATATTACACTTCGGAACCATATTAAATGCCCTTTAAAAAACAAAACCAAAATTACTAATCAAAAGTCTTTCAAAATCCAAACAACCAAATAAACGTTAGTCTCTATAAGCAATTGAAATAAAGCAAAACTACAACCACAACAAGCGCTCTCACTCCATCCCATCATGAAATGACTTATGCCCACTTGTACCTGCATTTTTCCTTTTACTAGACAACTACTCACCACAAGTGGGTCATCGTAGGGCCAAGTCCAAGACAAAGCCATGCACACAAAACAAACAGTCAGCAAAGCTGAGTACATAACTACTAAAGACTATGCAATAACAATAAGAAATAAAACATGCACTCAACTTACCTTTGACAACCTTCTTACCGGCACATGGACTCAATAAGATTATTATTATATTTAACTTTTGGATTCGGCATCGAATGGGTTTCCTTTCCTTTAAAATCGCCCTATTGGGCACCAACTTGGGAGCAACTTGAAGAAGGTATTACCTATGTAACACGAGATGACGGATATCCAGCGCATTTATAATATAAAAGAGTACAACGTCTTGTACTCCAATTAGAAGTCATAGATCACTGTTCCATACGACTCCCCCCATTGTTCATACTCAAGGTATATACGTTCCAAGAGTTTTGGTGCGAATCCTCTTACACTTTACGTGATTAACAGGTTTAACAATGTTATGACTCTCATGCAACATCACATAAAGACATGCATACAAACAAGCAACCATATTCATTATATTTGCTTTAAGGTGATTCCAAATTAACTTATATGAGTCCTTTAATTAAACTGAACCTCCTGTACCACACATTAACTGTGAGTGGCTAATAACTTACTTTCTTCTTGACAACACATTAAACTGTGAGTGGTATTATATGTAAAATAATTGCTCATTACTTCTATTAATCATGTGAACAAATACACGACTACCTTTCCTGTTGATTAAGTATCTAATCAACTTAGACTTAACTTCTTTCCTTTATTTATAAAATTGTTGGCCAAACTATACTGATCAGAACATTCCAATTCAAGCTTATGAAAATTAAACTTTCTATTTAACATGGAATGTCATTAAACATTAAACATGCTACTAACAACTTGTCATGCACAAAATTCATGATCCAGAACACGCATACAGATTCATGTAAACAAGAATTTCTCAAGCATGCATTCTAACTCCTATGTTTGCCTTTAGTACTTACGTACCTTGTATAATAGCTATGGTCCGCCAACACTTCTAGAAGTGGACTAATTCAAAGTCTCCTACACAAGGAAAACCGAATTAAATTAAAGCCTTGTTGACTAAATTCTACACATCCATAACCAACTTCTACATTTGGAAACTTTGTCCAAAACATTCCTTATTTGGTTTCTATTCAATTCCATACTTCAATTTTCTTCTCTACTGCAATTTTACTTAGTTTTCGGGATTTAATTATACTTTATAAAACCTTAATAGAATTTTCATGCCACTTTAGAAAAGTGGACAGCAATCTAAATTTATCTAAACTCCTTGAAAACTTCCGAAAATGACATAAATCGATCATATAATGTATTACCTAACTTACATGATCAATTTATGCTATTTACATACTTTAAAAGGCTATTTAATTAATTTATAAAATCTGGACAGCATATTAAACATGCTTAAAACCACTCTTAAACATCATAAAACATACTAAAATTTAAATATTTCATCATAGAATTGATGTGTGATCATACTAGTCCAATTTGGACACTTAAAACTCAATTTAACTTGTTTTTATCAAAATTTCAGATTTATTTCTAAACTTTAAAGTCATGAAAAACTTATGAAAACATCATGATTTCATGTCAAAACACTTCAACAATCTACTAACATGTTTATGAAGTCACTCTAGGCTTTAGAACAATTTTTCATATGTTAAAACATGTTTATAATATTTATTCAACTCAAATTCATGATTATAAAATTTGGACAGCTTTATAAAACAAGTTTAAAACCCTTAAAAACCAAACTAAACTTAATAAAATCATCATAAATTCACCCAAAAATAATCTATGATCATAACATTAAAGTTTGGAACACAAAAGTTCATAAAAAATCATAACTTTATAAATTTTCAAACCCTAATTTATAATTTCATGATCACCAAAATTAATTCATGCCTTAAAAACAATTCATACTTATTTAAAAACATAATTAAACTTATAAAAACATGATGATCATAATTATAATAATAAATTTGCAAGATTGAATCAAAAATAAAGAAGGAGAATTTTTTTTATAAGTTTCGAAAAAAATACCAAAATTAGGGGAGGAGGTCCGGTGGCTGCAGGTGGCCAGCGGTGGTGCCGCGGTGGCTGGCGTGGCCAGCGGTGGTGGGTCCGGCTGGGCACGAATCCCGAGGCAATCCCCCAAAATTTAATTTTTTGAAACTTCCGACTTTTTTTTCCTCCCTTTTTTCTCTAAATTTTTGGAATCGTAATTGACTAGTATGATCAGGAAAAGATAGAATTTTAGGTTTTGTAGGGTATTTATAGGCCCCAAAGTAGGATTTTGGTGAGGGCCATAAACACTCCTAAGTAAATTAGGAAGCCTTTAAAATCTATTTTTAGAAGCTTTTAAAATATTTTTTAATCATAAAAATGTTATTTAAGAACACAAATAATTACTTTTAACCAAAACTATATTTTATTAACTTCTTTTTATTTAATACTTCTATTCGACATAATTTTCAATAAATATATTAAAATTATACGAATAAAATAAGAAGATTATACACATGAAATACAAAAAAAGGTCCTTTGTTTAAATATGTGAAAATATGGGGTATTACAGTCTACCCCCCTTAAAAGAAGTTTTGTCCCAAAACTTTGTGTAGGTTAGTGTATGGAATTCGAATAGAGACTACTTTTACTTCATACTTTGTTACTGAAACACTATGTTGTTGTAGACTTTAGGCACTTACTTGACAACTTCAATTAGACGAACATAAAACTTCTTACTTAAAAGTCATAGAAACTCGTAAAAACTTGTAAAATTGAGGGTAAAGACACGCGGAAAACTGGTCGCTTTCTACCCTCCTTAAATAGGAGTTGCGTCCTCGTAACTCTACTACTAACTTGAAAAAGCTCTGGGTACTTTTCTCTCATCAAATCTTCTGCTTCCCAAGTAGCTTCTTCGGTTTCTTGGTTAGACTACAACATTTTCACTATCTTGACACTCTTTCTACGAGTATCTCTCAAGTTACTATCTAGGATTTTAATTGGCCTCTCTTCATAGGTCAAACTTTGGTCTAACTCTATTGCTTCAGGTTGCAACACATGTGACTCGTCTGGCACATACTTCCTTAGTTGAGACACATGGAAAACATTATGAACTTTGCTCAAGTCCATTGGTAGTGCTAGCTTATAAGCTACCTTTCCTACCTTTTGCAAGATCTCATAGGGTCCTATGTACTTTGGGCTTAACTTTCCTTTCTTTCCAAACCTCATCACTCCTTTCATTGGTGATACCTTAAGTAACACCTTGTTCCCAACTTCAAACACAACATCTTGGCGCTTTTGATCCGCATAGGATTTTTGTCTATCTTGTGCTGGTTGAATCTTTGCTTGTATTACTCTAATTTTCTCTGTGGTCTCCTCTATTAACTGAGGTCCTAGAATTACAGTTTCACTTATGTCGTTCCAACACAAAGGGCTCCTACACTTCCTTACATATAGAGCTTCAAAGGGTGCCATGCCAATACTTGCATGGTAACTATTGTTGTACGAAAACTCAATGAGATCTAAGAGATCCTCCCAATTCCCTTGGAAGCCCATTACACAAGCCCTTAGCATGTCTTCGAAGGTTTTTATGGTTCTCTCTGTTTGTCCATTAGTTGCTGGATGGAAAGCTGTACTCATCTTCAAGGTCGTGCCAAAGTTCTCCTGAACACTTCTCCAGAATTTCGAAAGAAATCTAGAATCCCTATCCGACACGATATCCTTTGGAACTCCATGTAACCTCACAATATATTTTATGTAAGCCTTTGCAAGTTCCTGCATTTTCCAAGTCTCTTTCATGGGTATAAACACTGCTGACTTAGTGAGTCTATCTACCACTACCCATATGGTATCATTCTGATTCTTAGACTTTGGCAAGCAAGTCACAAAGTCCATTGAAATGCTATCCCATTTCCATCCTGGTATCTCAAGTGGTTGGACTTCTCCTTGAGGTCTCTTATCCTCAAATTTAACCTTTTGACAAGTAAGACATTTACTCACAAATTCAGCCGCTTCTCTCTTCATCCTAGGCCACTAATACATCTTCTTTAGATCCTTGAAAAGTTTATCGCCTCCAGGATGCACTGAATACGGGGTACTATGACCCTCCTCCATTATTCTTCACTTCAAATCCTCACATTTCTGTGGTACACACCACCTTCCCTTATACCTTAAGCTTCCATCCTCATGAATCTCAAAATTCATAGGCTTTCTTGCTGTCAGCTTTTCCTTAATTCTGTCCAGTTTTACATCCCCTTCCTGACTCTTCCTAATTTCCTTGAGTATTGTTGGTTGGATACTAAAATTACAAAGAATCCCTTCCAACTCTCCCTCCTTCACTATTTCCAAGCTCAATCTCTCCATGTCTTTACATAGCTCATTAGCAACTACCAAGGTATTCATTCCATGTTTCGTTTTACGGCTCAGAGCATCGGCTATCACATTGGCTTTCCCTTCATGGTATTGGATATCTAGGTCGTAGTCCTTGATCAACTCGAGCCATCTCCTTTGTCTCATGTTTAAATCTTGTGGTCTGTGTATATCCTACATTTCACTCCATATAAATAATGTCTCCAATTTTTCAAGGCAAACACTATTGCTGCTAACTCCAAATCATGTGTAGGGTAGTTAACCTCATATGGTTTCAATTGTCTCGAAGCATATGCTATCACCTTTCTATTTTGCATCAACACACATCCCATACTATTTTTAGAAGAATCACTAAACACATCATAAGAGTCACTTCCATCTGGCAAAGTCACCACTGGAGCTGTAGTCAAACGCTCTTTTAAAGTCTGAAATGTCTCTTCACACTTATTACTCTACTCAAACTTATTGTCTTTATTCATTAACGAAGTCATGGGTTTAGCAATCTACAGACACCTAATTTAGTCCCCCTGTACTGCGGCAGGGCTCTGTGATGATTAAAAAAAAGCTCATTTCTTTAGAAGATTGGATACTCGAGTATACTTGGGCATAAAAATATAAATTTCTGATATTATAAAAGTCTCATTCTTATTTAACGGACTTTTAATTATCCCAAAGCCTTTTTTATTATTTTAAATAAATAAATAAAATAAATAATAATAATAATAATAATAAGTAAATAAATAAATAATAAAAATAAAAAATAAAAAATAAATAAAAAATCAAAAAATCTTTCAAAAACGCAACGAGTTAATTTAGTCACGTTGACAGCTCAGCGTGACTAAGTTAACAGCGCTACCCTAGCAGCGTTGTAGGGTTTCTTGCGCTACTGGGCCAGCGCGATTCGGCGTACCATGCTAGCAGGCCAGCGTAATTAGGGTTTCCACGCAGCTACAAAAACCTTCATTTTCTTCATTTCTCGACAACATTTTTTACTCACTTTCTCCCTTACACTAAAATAATCCGAAATATTACTTTTCTATCATCTTCATTCTTATGAATAGTTAATTATTATTGTTTTACAATTTATTTTATTTAAAAAAAGTTGCTACAAATTTTGATAATATTGAAACAATAATTCGATTGTGCCCAAATTAACACTCGACGACTCCAATCTTCATACGAGAAGTGGTACGTTTCCTGGGAGCCCTAAAAATCAAACTTGTGGATTTGTTGTTGTTAGTTTTCCGAATCATTTACCGCTGTTATCATTTTGTTTTTGTTAAAGGGCTTAATTTGAATTAATTTATCACATTAAACTAAGATAATTTTTGGACAAATTGTATCATGCTAGGAACCTTGAATTAATCTTAACGACGATTTGACTAAATTATTAGGTTTTATGTGATTTCACCTTAATAATAGTAATTTTGTGTTAGGTTGTGAATTATTATTTTGTGGTTCTTTATATAATTTGTGTATAATTGAGAGAAAACTAGTAATGGCCGCCTACGGGCTAATATGATGCACTCCGCCATATTAGCACCTTCACCCCCGAATCCAACCTTTGGTTCGTAAGATCATAACTTGGAGTCATCCTCATGGGATCGAAAGGGTTATTTGTGCGTGCAATTTTGATTATCGTCCCGTATTCGTGTCCCATTCGTAATCAATCTAAATACACGGTTTATGAGTTTGATTCCTTAAACTCATTGGCCACTCCTTACTAGCATCGTCCGTATTCGTTGATATTATCTCACTCGAAAAAAGATAATTAAAAAAAAAAAAAAAAAATGCTAAAATAGTGTAGCGCGACAGACTTTGTCACGCTAACGTCGCACCGTCACAAAGTTTGCTGCGATACACCTGCAGCGTGACAAACTTTGTAGCGCTGCACAGTCAGCGTGACAAACTTTGTCACGCTACCACGCTAGTGCGACTGAAATTCCTACGCTCTTGGTTTTTTGCAAAATACTTCTAAAAAGGTCCATTTCACCTTTCCTTAAGCCAATTTTTTTAGGTCTAACTCGACCTATGGACGGTTTGGGGAAGGTGACCAAAAAAATTTGGGCCCCTAGAATCCGAGGCCCCTACAGTGGCGACTTCACTGGGGACTAAAAGAGGGTGAGACTTGAAAATTTTCTCTCAAATTATACACTTGTTATATTTAGAACATTTGCATTTTTTTAGTCATATTGCATACATGTAACATACACTTGGCCCCCATGTGTTTGAAACATGCCTTAGGATTACTTCTACATTTCGGGGAGGAACTATTGACTTGGTGGGGCCCATGGTCTCTAAGCAACCGAGCAAGATAGAACCTTATCCCAACTACATCAATTTCTAAGCCGCCCATGGTACTTAGATGGGAGAAACTTCATATCTAACGGTTATTATACCACAAAGTGTTGGAGCACACTCCTTAGATGTAGGACCTTTTTTGACTGACCATGATTGGCCGTAGTTTGATTGCATTATTTTGTAATTATTGCTTCCTTTTTGTTTTGTATAGTTACTTGTTTTGTTTTTTTATATTTTGTGCATATTTAGATTTTTAGAGATTTTCAAATCCTTTTAATCACAATATATTATTAGCTACCTAAATTAATTGATTACGTAAAATATTTTCTATAATTTTAAATTATATTTTTTGATATCATTTGATTACTTAGAAGATTTTTTTTATACACCAATATATTTGATTTAGTTAATAAAATATTGCAAAAGATATTATTAATCAAATCCTTGATCTTCTTAGGGTTTGATTAATGGAATCTTTGATCAAATAGAAACTAACTTATACACTTAACATTTATTAGAAAATTCAAATAATATTAACGATTTCAAAAATACTTTACCTTTTTGAGATTTTTTAATATAATTCGAATCTTTTCGAAGTTCACTAATTAATTCCTTTCATTTAGAATTTTATTAGTTTAATTCCAAATTTCTAATAAATCTAACTATCTCACTTTCCCTTGTATTATTTTCAAAAAAATCAAATACTTAGAATAAAAAATTAAAAAAAAAAACTCAAAACAAATAAAAAAAAAATCAAAACATAAAAATCCATCAGCAAGGTTAATCATGATATTTATATATATTTTTTATTTTATTAACTTTTATTTTTCCTATGAGCTTCTCATCAATTAACCTCGATTGTTATAACTTTAAGTGTTGAGTTTTGTTTCTTTTTTCTTCTATCTTTTATCGTCTTCTCTCATCATCTCTTTGTAAGGATCCAATAATGATAATATGAAGTTTACTAATTGCTTGACAATGCACGATTTTGATCAATGTTTTTAATAACACACATACAAACATCATCACCAATCTTTCAAAAGTTTAGTCTAATAATAGGCCCATTTACGCCTAAATAACGTATATATGGGCAACATGGACATGAATCCAAACCCATTAAATACAAATTTAATGATAACTTAGCAAAAATTAATAGAAACTTGCAGCGTAACTAACTCTACAACGCTACACAAACAGCGCAACTCTTCTAATTGCGCTACACTGTTAGCGTCACAAGTTTAAAATTAAACGCTACCTTGCTAGCGCTATTTCTTTTGTCACGCTACAAAGCTAGCGCTAGAAATTTTTTTTGCACTTAAAAGTCATGTATTTGAATAATTTTGATGAATATGTAATAATTATTTGAAATTACTTATACACAATTACATCATAATTAACCCAAACTAAAAGGGGTTTAAGTTATTTTAGAGCCCGTTATGGTTCAATAAAAAACCCACTTTGGTTTTTTTCAACATTCTATCTATTAACACATACTAAATGGACACATTTTTTAATTGCAATTATTATAATATGAGATTGCAAGGGTTGCTACATATTATTGGCATACAAAATGATGAAAAAATGCCTAATGTAAATAAATGAAAATTTATTTTCTTTAGAAAGTGATAATACGTGCCATATTGGCTACTACTTTTTTCTTAACACTCCATCCCACCTTTGCATCAAACACATCATTCTAAGTGTTGAAATTATGAGCCCATGGTTCAACTTACTCCTAGATTTTTGATTTAGAATCTATTGATCAATAGACCCGAGGTCTATAGTTTGGACTGAAATATAATGAAGTTTCAATCAATTATGGTTATTATTTAAAATTCTTCAAATGCAAGCTCAAGAAAATTCGAAGAACATTATTCAAGAAGATGTAGACGCATACATACAAGAAACATGATTTGGACCAAAACTAGAACTCCATTCACTTCCCTAGTTTAATTTCTCTCTTTTCTTTTCTTCTTCTTTCATGGTAGAGTTTGAAACTTATGCTGCCAAGTATCATTTATGTACTAAACTCAACTATCAATAAAATGAAATTCATTTCATCTTCAAATTGTACATTCTCTCTCTACTCACCATGTCTTGCTTAAACAATTACAAGTGAATGAACTCATCAAGTTGATTTAATCAACATGGCAATGAAGAACAAGTTAAAGCATAATTGGCATAATATAAACTATGTTGTTCATATCAAATGCATCTTCAATTTGATGCATCCACACCTTGAACAACTTACTCTATATTTGACATCCTTTAAAGTAAATGTGTCAATTCCTTAATTAAGTTATTAAAGCAAAGTGGTTCAAATAAATTCTCTTATGGGCAACAAACTTTACTTTATTAAGCATAGGCCCAGTCATCACGAGCCTAAAAGTTAAATTGAGGCTCAATGTAAATCTAAAAAATTGGGGGCTCACTCCAAGTCCACTTAGTGTTTATTTTAAGATGCAATACACCAATATAAGAGGCACCTTTGAAACCCTAAAATTATCTCCCTTATCCTGAATAGCATACATTATGATCCACTTTCTTGGTAGCCCGTTTGTGCCTAAACAAATAGCTTGTTTCTTTCAACCTACATCAAACTTAGCCTGGGGATGGAAATGCTACGAGGACTTAAATTAAAATGCAGCTCCATAAATCGAATAATGTTAAAGTAGCTTTGATTTTCAATTCAAGCAAATGGAATGCATGAAAAGTTGTGAACAAGTAAAGTTTTAAGTAATAGAGTTGCTCAAGTCTAAGAACAAGTTTGTAGCATAGTTTGGGTAAATTAAGGGTATTTGAGCCTTCTTTTCCATTTATTTCTTACACCCTAAGCTTAGCCACGATACAACCTTGAAAAAGCCCTCCTTTAGGTGTAACAAAATGCAAAAAACTTTTGTCTTTAACATTAGCACATCAATAACTCATAAGCAAGAGCTACGTAAGACCTGACTCCAACTCGAATTGGATATGTATGCAACCTTTCATAAGGTGCGGTCTTAATAGTCCTACATCTTAAGGACATATAACATGAGTAAAATTTTAAGGGCCCATGGAAAAAAAGGTCCTTTGAACACAAGACCCACCTAAGGTCTTGGATACTGTTTCATTTTAGGACGCACAACCGTCCTTAAAAGAAAATTGCCTTAATGTCGCATAAAGCAAGTCATTCTCTTCTACACATATCATCATTCTTTCCTTTTCTTTCACACATACTCTTCTTCATCGAGCTTATTTCCTTTCTCATGCTCATCATCATCAACTCTTGTAGTGTCATCTTTTAACTCAAATCTTCACATACTTCCTTTTTATTCCGCAAAATCATCCAACTTCTTCATTTCCTCTTGAAGAATGAATTTTCATAGCTATCTTATACCTATCCATGGCAGCATGAGGCATCACTTTGACTCCATATCATCCTCTCATCAACAAAAGCTTTCCTATCTCTTCTAGTTTTGGTCTTCATAAACTTGGCAACTCGTCTACTTCAAGCATAATCATCTTCAACATTTCAAAACTTGAGCAAGCATTTATAATATTGATCTCTTATTTATCTAAAGAGATTCACATTACTAGTAGCCAATTGTTGAATTTGAAACAAACTTCTCAAACAACACAATCACGAAAGTATAAGATGATGGCTCATAATCTAAGATCAAATGAGCAAGCTAAAATCACTCCCCTTTGAATCATAAGCGTTGTCAAGCACATTGTACAACAACTGTAATCAATTTTGGATCCTTAACTTCTACTATTCTTTCTTCCTCATTCTCCTTGTACAAAAATTAATCATTTTCTTTCAAAAAAAAAAAATCGATTTAGGGAAAGTTGAGAAACCCCCATCCCTTGCTTCCTACTAACTCATGCTATAGCACCTCCGTGCTCATTTGTGCATATTTTTGGTTGTTTGCCTCGTGCTTATTTGTAGCTAATTTGTGCATACTTACATTATAACTAGCTTGTACATACTCTTCGAGCTAGCTTTGCATACATATTTGTGACATTTCTTGTTGCTACAAGTCTCCATACTTACACCACCTTATACACCCTGGGGGCTACATTCTTTTCAAAATTAGTTGTGAAGCCACTTGCTTCAAAATCTCATTAAGCTTATGACATTTGCTTGTTGCCCCTTATGAAAAAAAAGACATGGAAGTTGTCTCACTTGAAACTTCATTTTGGCGATTATTTTTTGGGAGTAAGTCGGATAACGCTCCACAAAATATTGCCATTTTTCCCCTACTCGGACCCTCGGTCTCAAAATATAGCTCATTACTTATATGTCAAAAATAAAAGGCCCAAGGTGTAATGAATAATACAAGAACAATTAATAAAGTTAAACTTGAAAAGCTTTTACAAAAAAAAAAGGCAGAAAATTAAAAAAAGCGTAGCATCACAAACTTTGTAGCGCTAAATGAGGAGCGTCACGACGTTTTCAGCTCTACTTAACAAGCGCAACAAATTATGCAGCGCTCGATAGCACAATGCAACACAGTTTGTCACGCTACAGCAGCGGCGCTACTAATTTTCTTGCGCTATGTCATTTGAGGTAAAATTAAGAGCATTTTTACTTTTATCATACTAAATAATCGGAAAATTGATTTCTTATTCTTGGAGCACGTTGGTTCATAAATATTAAGAGCATTTCCATCTTTGGTTATGAATTAATAGCACGTTATTCTTATAAATAAAGTAAATTAATCAAGAGCATTTTCACTTTTGATTATTAATTAAGAGCCCATTACTCTTCTTTATTAAATTAAGAGCACGTTACTCTGATAAATAAAATAAATTAATCAAGAGCATTTTTTTCGCTTTTGATAATTAATTAAGAGCCCATTGCTCTTCTTTATTAAATTAAGATAGAGCATGTTACTCTTATAAAAAAAAATAATTTAATCAAGAGCATTTTTTTTTCACTTTTGATTATTAATTAAAGCCCATTGCCTTTATAATTAAAACTATTCAAGAAGTTTTTTTTTTTTAGTTTTGATTAAGACTAATCAACTACACTCTCTAATTAAGAGCCTACTACTCTTTAAAATGTCAAAAATACATGGGTCATGACATGAGTAATGAGAACAATTCTCAAATGATACATGGAGCATGATACTTCATTTTAACATCATTAGGACAATCATTCGACAAAAACACATATGTTTATAAATTGTGACAAGCTTAAACATTCTTATGACTACAAATTAAATAAATTATAGCAATTAATCCTGTAATGTAAGAACAAATTTATCCCATAGTTATCAAAATTAAGCTTGGGATAAAAAAAAAAGTAACTTCCAGTGTGTTTACTATTCCAGCGCTAAAGCTGTAGTGCCACTTGATTAACAACACTACCAGTACAGCGTGACCACTCCAACCGCGCTACTCCACCAGCGCTAGTGAAGCTATCCTGCTGAGGCCTTGGCGTGACAACAAAATCATGCCTGCACAACATCAACATTTACAAATCAAACAACATTCACAACATAGAAAATAGTAGCACGTTGACCTAGGAGCGTGACTGATGGAGTCGCGCTGACAGGCTTAGCGCCGTGGGTCTTGCTGCGCTACCTCTTCAGCGTGGCTGATGCAACGTCGCTACACAGCTGGCGCTAGTTGTGGTGGTTTGTTGTATTATTTTGCCTTGGATTTGATTTTTGATGATGATCCCTTTTCTCATGCTTTATTCCAAATATTCCAAAAGTGGATTACATTAGGATAAGGTGTTATCTTATGACAACCTTGTAAACTTTTGTCAATATTTTCGGTAAATAAGCGAATTTACTCAAAATAGTAATAAATAAGCGAATTTACTCAAAATAGTAATAAACAAGCGAATTTATTACATTATTTTTAATAATTTCAGTAAATAAGCGAATTTACTCAAAATAATAATAAATAAGCGAATTTGTTACATTTTTTCAATAATCTCAGTAAATAAGCGAATTTACTCAAAATAGGAATACATAAGCGGATTTATTACATTTCTTCAATAAACTCAGTAAATAAGCGAATTTACTCAAAATAGTAATAAATAAGCGAATTTAATACATTTTTTTTCAATAATTTCACTAAATAAGCGAATTTACTCAAAATAGTAATAAATAAGCGGATTTATTACATTTTTTGCAATAATTTCACAAAATAAGCGAATTTACTCAAAACAGTAATAAATAAACAAATTTATTACAATTTTTCTATAATTTTAGTATATAAGCGAATTTACTCGAAATAGTACTAAATAAATGAATTTATTACATTTTTTTCAATAATTTTGATAAAAAAGCGAATTCACTCAAAATAGTAATAAATAAGCGAATTTATCACATTTTTTAAGCGAGTTTACTCGAAATAGTAATAAATAAGCGAATTTATTACCTTTTTCTAAAAATTCCAGTTAAAAGCAAATTTATTCAAAGTACTAATTTATCTGCTAAGCGTTAAATGTTTTGATAAATAAGCGAATTTATTAAAATCTATTTCTATAAAGGAAAGTCGATTTCAGTTTCGAGAGCCATTGCTTTCTAAAATTTGATACGCGCCCACTGGTTAATGAGGAGCTCACGGCTCTGGATATGAAGTCTCGAAAAACGATTCAAGCATACTTTGATTGTTGTCTTACTCAGACTCAATCAAAGTCGGGGCTAACTGTAAAAACCTAATTTAGTCCCCCTGTCCTGCGGCAGGCTATGTGATGATTAAAAAAAAAACTCATTTCTTTAGAAGATTGGATACTCGAGTATACTTGGGCATAAAAATATAAATTTCAGATATTATAAAAGTCCCATTCTTATTTAACGGACTTTTAATTATCCCAAAGCCTTTTTTATTATTTTAAATAAATAAATAAAATAAAATGATAATAATAATAATAAATAAATAAATAAATAAATAAATAAATAAATAATTAAATAAAAATAAAAATAAAAAATAAAAAAATAAAAAATAAATCAAAAATAAAAAAAATCTTTCAAAAACGCAGCACAGTTAATTTAGTCACACTGACAGCTCAGTGTGACTAAGTTAACAGCGCTACCCTAGCAGCGTTGTAGGGTTTCTTGCGCTACTAGGCCAGCGCGATTCGGCGTACCACGTTAGCAGGCCAGCGCAATTAGGGTTCCCACGCTGCTGTAAAAACCTTCATTTTCTTCATTTCTCGACAACGTTTTTTACTCACTTTCTCCCTTACACTAAAATAATCCGAAATATTACTTTTCTATCATCTTCATTTTTATGAGTAGTTAATTATTATTCTTTTAATATTTATTTTATTTAAAAAAGTTGCTACAAATTTTGATAATATTGAAACAATAATTCGACTGTGCCCAAATTAACACTCGACGACTCCAATCTTCATACGGGAAGTGGTACGTTTCCTGAGAGCCCTAAAAATCAAACTTGTGGATTTGTTGTTGTTGGTTTTCCGAATCATTTACCGCTGTTATCATTTTGTTTTTGTTAAAGGGCTTAATTTGAATTAATTTATCACATTAAACTAAGATAATTTTTGGACAAATTGTATCATGCTAGGAACCTTGAATTAATCTTAACGACGATTTGACTAAATTATTAGGTTTTATGTGATTTCACCTTAATAATAGTAATTTTGTGTTAGGTTGTGAATTATTATTTTGTAATTCTTTATATAATTTGTGTATAATTGAGAGAAAACTAGTAATGGCCGCCTACGGGCTAATATGACGCACTCCGCTATAGTAGTACCTTCACCCCCGAATCCAACCTTTGGTTCGTAAGATCATAACTTGGAGTCATCCCCATGGGATCGAAAGGGTTATTCGTGCGTGCAATTTTGATTATCGTCCCGTATTCGTAATGAATCTAAATACAGGGTTTATGAGTTTGGTTCCTAAAACTCATTGGCGACTCCTTAGCATCGTCCGTATTCGTTGATATTATCTCACTCGAAAAAAGATAATTATAAAAACAAAAAAAACACTAAAATAGCGTAGCGTGACAGACTTTGTCAAGCTAACATCGCACTATCACAAAGTTTGCTGCGCTACACCTGCAGCGTGACAAACTTTGTAGCGCTGCACAATCAGCGTGACAAACTTTGTCACACTAGCGCGACTGAAATTCCTGCGCTCTTGTTTTTTTTGCAGAATACTTCTAAAAGAAGTCCATTTCACCTTTCCTTAAGCCAATTTTTTAGGTCTAACTCGACCTATGGACGGTTTGGGGATGGTGACCAAAAAAATTTGGGACCCTAAAATCCGGGGCCCCTACACAATCCTCAAAAAGTCTTTCACAAACCTCCTATAGTAACCTGCTAACCTTAAGAAACTCCGTACATCCATTACATTCTTCGGTGTAGGCCACTCCTTGACCGCTTCAATTTTGGTTGGATCTACCTCAACTCCCTCTTTAGACAAAATATGTCCCAAGAATGCTACTTTCTCCAACCAGAATTCACATTTTGAGAACTTAGCATATAACTCATTTTCCCTTAATGTCATCAAGATTGTCCTCAAATGCTCCACATGTTCTTCCTTGCTCTTAGAATACACCAATATGTCATCAATGAAAACGACTACAAAATTATCCAAAAACCGTTGGAAGATTCTATTCATTATATTCATAAAAATTGCTGGTGCATTAGTCAACCCAAAAGGCATAATGGTGAATTCGTAATGCCCATACCTAGTGCGAAAAGTTGTTTTCGGTATGTCCTCATTAGCAATCCTTAATTGATGGTATCCTGACCTTAAGTCAATTTTCGAAAAGACCGTAGCTCCTTTCAATTGATCAAACAAGTCATTAATCCTTGGCAATGGATACTTATTCTTGATCGTCACTTTATTCAGCTCCCTATAGTCAATACATAACCTCAAACTCCCATCTTTCTTTTTCACAAATAGTACTGGTGCTCCCCAAGGTGAAGCACTAGGCCTAATGTACCCCTTTTCCAACAAATCCTTCAACTGCTCCTTTAATTCGCTCATTTCCACAGGCGCCATCCTATAGGGTGCTTTGGAAATAGGTGTTGTTCCTGGGACTAAGTCTATAGTAAAATCAATCTCCCGCTTCGGTGGCATTCCCTGAATATCCTCCGGAAACACATCAAGAAAGTCCTTCACTACTTCAATATCCTCAGGTTAAACAGTCTCAATCTGATCCACATCTTGCACACTACAAATGTAAATCGGGATACCTCTTTTCACAAACCTAGTGAACCTCATTACTGACACTATTTTGTTGTGTTTCGGTCTTCCTGTCCTCCAATAACTCACCTTCTTACCCTTATTCACCAACGAGATCTTCTGTGGTTCACACTGAATCTCAGCCTTATGTTTACTCAACCAATCCATTCCTAAGATCACTTCTAGGTCACCTAAATCAAACTCGATTAGGTTAGCCTTAAAATCCACTCCCTCAATTACAATAGCAACATCCTGATATCTCCTTTAACATTGCACTTCTTGTCCCGAAGGTAACACTATTGACATGTCTACTGCATCTACTTTTCCCAACACAGGTTTTAACTTTTCTAAAAGTTTAATGGAAACAAAAGAGTATGTTGCACCAAAATCAAACAAAACTTTAACAGATAAGGAATGAATAGAGAAAGTACCAGTGATCACATCCTTATTAGCATCCGCTTCACTTCGAGCCATCACATTTAGCTTCCCAGTGTTTGAGGTCTTAGGCTGTCATCCTCCATTTCCACTCCCATTCCTACTTCCGGCTTGAGATGTCACCTTTCCTCCCATATTTCCTTCAAAACCCTTTTGTTTTCCCCTAACTAAATTCCCCCTAGCTTGAGAATTCTGTCCCGCCTTTCCTTTGTTCTTAGAGAAGCACTCATACTCAAAGTGTCCAAGTTTGTTACACAACCTACAAGTCACTGGGTTCCCTGCACAGTCTTTTCCTGGGTGGTTGTTGGGACACTTCTTGCAAAAGTACACACGCCCTCCTTGACTAGCCACTTGAGGCCTATTTCCATTTCCAGAATTAGGCTTCCCAAAGCTTCCCCTAGTACCCTTGAAGTTGTTGTTGAAACGAGGTCTCTTATATCCACCATGATTCCCTTGTTGGTTGAAGTTTCCTCCACCATCCTTCCTTTTCTCCCTCATCTCATTCTCCTTCTGTACTTCCTTCTTCTTTTGGTCTATGGCATACAAGTATGCAGCCCTACCATATAAGTCATCCAAGGATTCAAAGATTTGTCTAGCTAGTTGTGATTGTAAGTCTAAGGGTAACCCCCTCTCAAAACGACTAGCTTTCAGCCTCTCAGTTGCCACAGACTCAAGAGCAAACCTAGAAAGCTCTATAAACTTAGAGTAGTACGCAGTAACAGACATACTCCCCATTCTAAGTTCTAGGAACTCCTAAGCCTTTTGTTTCTGAAGAAACACCGGGTAGAACTTATTACGAATCTACTCTTGAAATATTTCCCAATTGAATCCTGGTAAAGCCCTTATTACAGCCTCATTCTGTGACCACCATAAATCAGCTTCTCCCCTAAGATAGTAAACAACATGGTTCACCTTAAGCTCCTCTAGACACTCAACTGCCCCAAACAATTTATTGAATTCTCTCAACCATCCTTCTAGAACAGTTGGATTGTGCTCTCCTTGGTAAGTGGGTGGCTTGCTTTGAGAAATTTTCTTGAAGAGTTCCCCAGCAGGGTCACTACCATTTCCATTTCCTCTGGCAGCTAACTGTTCAGCTACAGTAGCTTTGCCTTATTTTTTTATTCAGCTGATTGTTGTTACGTTCAGCCATTCTATTTCTCCTGTAGAGGAAAAGACCTCTATATTAAATTAAGTCTAACTATAAGTTAGGACACAAAAACTTAAATCATAAAACACTTTTTCATTTCATCTCATAAAAGAAATTTCATTCTTTTAGAGTGAATGATTCACTTTGTCTTGATTGTTTACACAACCATTGGAATAAGAACAAAGCATATAAGAAATAAAAATAATTCCCTTGGTTCTATTCTACCCGAGCTTTAATCATAAAATAATTTTACTACTCAACTTCTCTCATTACTTCTTATGGCTCACTGCCAATTATTCAAACTAAGATACAATAAGTTATAGTGTTCAACTAGACAGTAAAACATTAGACATAATAAGGTAACTATATCTAAACATAGTCTCTACGTATTAACATTATCCTTCTTGTCTCTCGACATAACGTATATTTTCGGTACGTATTCTGGGTCATCCTTAGTATCATCCCCCATTTCTTCTCCTTCTCCTTCCATGTCTTCCTCAGGATTTGATTCTTCTTCCTCTTCTTCAGATTAAGTTATCAAGTCAACATATACCGGGATTACTGGGTTTGTGTCCTCAATTTCATAGCATGAACTATCCTTGGATTCACTAGTCTTCGAACAAGTAGGAGTCTCCTCTTCCATTTGGTCTTCACTCCATTGACTACCTGTCGGGCTTGGTGCGGGCGGGGTCTCCTTATTCGCATTCATTTGTTGATACTCCTATTCCTTCTTAGCAATGTACCCCTCCAAGAACCTCCAATCACAACCCCATTGACCAACAATATCCTTATACTTAGAATAGTTTGGAAGACCTCCAAGAAAATGAAATCACTAAACTTCACCTTAATTTCTAAGTAGGGTGAACGGTCGGGTAAACACTTAACAATCAAAGCTGCTACTTGGTCAGGTTGATCCATTGTGGTAACTTCAACACCGTACTCATGTACCAACAGTAGAACTAGATCTTCCAAACTTATTGAGGTGGACTTTCATAATCTTTCTTCTCCAATTTCCCCATTAGAGTATACTTACTAGGCATATTATGTGTCATCCTGCACAAAACTTAAAACTAATGGTCTATCCTTCCCAGAAGAACAAAACAAACAAACAACTAACAGTTCTGCAAAAAGAAAGTCTTGTGGCTAACATACAATTTTGTTTACACCCAACTATACACATAAGCATCACCTTGATTATAAACTTCAATGCATGAAAGAATAGAAGCAAAGTCTATCCTACATGTCCAACTTCCTACCCAAACTCACCACATGGTATTAAAGCGATAACACATAATACATACCTGAATTCCTTGCATACCCGCACACATCATTTATTTTTCAAAACTTTCCATTTTAGGAAATTACTATTTTTAGAAAGATTTTATTTTCAAAAGTTTCCGATTTAAGAAATTTCTCTTTCTAAAAATAAAAATTAGGGTACCCCCAAAAATAAAATTCATTTTATTTCAAAATCTAAGCTCTGGTAACCACTTTGTAATACCCTGGATTTTCCCTAACTTCTTACTTCCTATTTTTCCGAAAAACATGTTAAATTAGTAGATATTACGTTTATTAAACTACTATATATGGAAAAACCAAAGTATTACCGCCACCGTTATAACGACTAAGGCATTTATCTAAGTACTACAACGGAAGTCTTAAAAACCAAAACAATTTAAAACAAAACTTCAAACAACTTTAAAATAAAATCAACTTTAAATTTATTACACTTCCACTAGTACAAAAATCCACTTTTGCTGCGGTTTTTTTCGAGGTATTTGCTGCGGTTTTTAACCGCAGCACTTGGAGCAACAGCAATAAACTGACATATTATTTGCTGCGGTTGTACCGCAACAAAAAAATGGACTATTTGCTGCGGTTTTGTGAATAACCGCAGCAAATAGTCCAGTTTCCCACCAAAAAAAACCACTTATTTGCTGCGGTTTTGTGAATAACCGCAGCAAATAAGCATCCAAAAAAATAATTTTTTTTTTTTTTTTTTTTTTT
>PYUH01000418.1:959046-1021998 GCA_016808085.1 Suaeda aralocaspica | reverse complement strand
TTTTTTTTTTTTTGCATTTTAAAGCAAAATTAAAAGCTGAAATGTTATACATACATAGAATCAATTCTTTTCAATATAATTACACTTCTATCAGCTGAAACTAATTCAAAATTACACATCAAAAGAATATGAATCACAAATTCACAATCATACAGCTAAAAATCAACTACCAACAATCAAACTGATACAATAACTAACAAAATTATTAAAATTAAAAAAACAACACACCCCACTTTTGGCTTCATCGTAATGTTCTTCTTCAATATGACAACATAATCCAACAATATCAAAATCCTCAAAACAAAAGGGGCATGGATAATCAGCTTCAATATCATTATCTTCATCAATTTCTTCATAATCAATCAAATCATCTGAAATTCAATCAAAATCAATAATACCCACAAAAAATCAACAATTACCCATTAATCAAAAATCACAAAAAGCCCCTAAAAAAATTCAAGCTTGATTGTAAAGACAGTAAAATTAAAAAGAAAAAGAAAACTAATCATGGTTTGAGCTTTTATAAAAAGACAGTAAAATTACCGCTTCTCGTTTTGCAGCTTCTTCATCGCTTTCATAAAGTCCAGATTCAACCAAAAACTGTTCATCAACATTCACCAACAATCAACAACAATCTTTTAACCTAGAATGACATCAACGAATTTCAATTAAAAAATCAACGAAATCAAACAAAAATTAAAACCTTATTATCTCAATTGCAGTCATGAGCCTTGCCCCGTAACTTATGATTTGTTCGAATATGTAAATAAATTGCAAATATGGTCCAAGTAATAAAAGCCCAAGTTTCCTTGGGATCCCAATTCCAATACGATCCCGGTTTTCAAGACCGGAGCTATCAACCGCTCAGCCTGGACCACCTTGCAAGGCTAAATACTCCTGGGTGACCGACAGCGAAGTATTACCGTGAGGGAACGCTTTTTGTTGTTCAAAATTAAAGGTTTTGTTTTTGTAATTTTGTAATTTTTCTAATTCACGAGTCTTCTGTAAATCAGCGGAAGAAGGACCAGCCATGGAAATCGGCTTCGTCACTCCATACTGCGCGCTTCACCAATCCTTCTGTACTCTCCATCATTCTTCTCTTTTACAAAATTCAGTTACTTTTTCCCCCAAATTACAAAAAAAAAAAAAAAATCAAAATTTTGAGTTTTGGATCTGAAATTTTGAGAGGTAAGAGCAGGGAGGGAGATAGAGAGAGGCGGATTAGAGAGAAGAATTTTAGGGTTAGGGTTAGGAGGAAGAAAAGACTTCAGTTACTTTTGGAGTGTTTTTTTTTTTTTTTGCTTTTATACCCCTCCTTTTGGGCTGGGCTTGGTTTCTTTGTTTTGCGTTGAATTATTTGCTGCGGTTATAACAAAAAACCGCAACAAATAACAAAAAAACACAGCAAATACTTTAACTGCAGCAAATAATTTTGTGTTGAAATCAAAACCAAAACCAAAATTACAAATCCAAACAACCAAATAAACGTTAGTCTCTATGAGCAATTGAAATAAAGCAAAACTACAACCACATCATGAAATGACTTATGCCCACTTGTACTTGCAGTTTTCCTTTTACTAGACAACTACTCACCACAAGTGGGTCATCGTAGGGTCAAGTCCAAGACAAAGCCATGCACACAAAACAAACAGTCAGCAAAGCTGAGTACATAACTACTAAAGACTATGCAATAACAATAAGAAATAAAACATGCACTCAACTTACCTTTGACAACCTTCTTACCTGTACATGGACTCAATAAGATTATTACTATATTTAACTTTTGGATTTGGCATCGAACAGGTTTCCTTTCCTTTAAAATCTCCCTATTGGGCACCAAATTGGGAGCAACTCCAAGAAGGTATTACCTATGTCACACAAGGTGACGGATATCCAGCACATTTATAATATAAAAGAGTACAATGTCTTGTACTCCAATTAGAAGTCATAGATCATTGTTTCATACGACTCCCCCCATTGTTCATACTCAAGGTATACACGTTCCAAGAGTTTTGGTGCGAATCCTCTTACACTTTACGTGATTAACAGGTTTAACAATGTTATGACTCTCATGCAACATCACATAAAGACATGCATACAAACAAGCAACCATATTCATTATCTTTGCTTTAAGGTGATTCCAAATTAACTTATGTGAGTCCTTTAATTAAACTGAACCTCCTGTACCACACATTAACTGTGAGTGGCTAATAACTTACTTTCTTCTTAACCACACTTTAAACTGTGAGTGGTATTATATGTAACATAATTGCTCATTACTTCTATTAATCATGTGAACAAATACACGACTACCTTTCTTGTTGATTAAGTATCTAATCAACTTAGACTTAACTTCTTTCCTTTATTCATAAAACTATACTGATCAGAACATTCCAATTCATGTTTATGAAAATTAAACTTTCTATTTAACATGGAATGTCATTAAACATTAAAAACATGCTACTAACAACTTATCATGCACATCAATTCATGATCCTGAACACGCATACAAGATTCATGTAAACAAGAATTTCTCAAGCATGCATTCTAACTCCTATGTTTGCCTTTAGTACTTACGTACCTTGTATAATAGCTATGGTCCGCCACAACTTCTAGAAGTGGACTAATTCAAAGTCTCCTACACAAGGAAAACCGAATTAAATTAAAGCCTTGTTGACTAAATTCTACGACAACCATAACCAACTTCTACATTTGGAAACTTTGTCCAAAACATTCCTTATTTGGTTTCTATTCAATTCCATACTTCAATTTTCTTCTCTACTGCAATTTTACTTAGTTTTCGGGATTTAATTATACTTTATAAAACCTTAATAGAATTTTCATGCCACTTTAGAAAAGTGGACAGCAATCTAAATTTATCTAAACTCCTTGAAAACTTCCGAAAATGACATAAATCGATCATATAATGTATTACCTAACTTACATGATCAATTTATGCTATTTACATACTTTAAAAGGCTATTTAATTAATTTATAAAATCTGGACAGCATATTAAACATGCTTAAAACCACTCTTAAACATCATAAAACATACTAAAATTTAAATATTTCATCATAGAATTGATGTGTGATCATACTAGTCCAATTTGGACACTTAAAACTCAATTTAACTTGTTTTTATCAAAATTTCAGATTTATTTCTAAACTTTAAAGTCATGAAAAACTTATGAAAACATCATGATTTCATGTCAAAACACTTCAACAATCTACTAACATGTTTATGAAGTCACTCTAGGCTTTAGAACAATTTTTCATATGTTAAAACATGTTTATAATATTTATTCAACTCAAATTCATGATTATAAAATTTGGACAGCTTTATAAAACAAGTTTAAAACCCTTAAAAACCAAACTAAACTTGATAAAATCATCATAAATTCACCCAAAAATAATCTATGATCATATAACATTAAAGTTTGGAACACAAAAGTTCATAAAAAATCATAACTTTATAAATTTTCAAACCCTAATTTATAATTTCACGATCACCAAAATTAATTCATGCCTTAAAAACAATTCATACTTATTTAAAAACATAAATAAACTTATAAAAACATGATGATCATAATTATAATCATAAATTTGCAAGATTGAATCAAAAATAAAGAAGGAGAATTTTTTTTATAAGTTTCGAAAAAAATACCAAAATTAGGGGAGGAGGTCCGGTGGCTGCAGGTGGCCAGCGGTGGTGCCGCGGTGGCTGGCGTGGCCAGCGGTGGTGGGTCCGGCTGGGCACGAATCCCGAGGCAATCCCCCAAAATTTAATTTTTTGAAACTTCCGACTTTTTTTTCCTCCCTTTTTTCTCTAAATTTTTGGAATCGTAATTGACTAGTATGATCAGGAAAAGATAGAATTTTAGGTTTTGTAGGGTATTTATAGGCCCCAAAGTAGGATTTTGGTGAGGGCCATAAACACTCCTAAGTAAATTAGGAAGCCTTTAAAATCTATTTTTAGAAGCTTTTAAAATATTTTTTAATCATAAAAATGTTATTTAAGAACACAAATAATTACTTTTAACCAAAACTATATTTTATTAACTTCTTTTTATTTAATACTTCTATTGAACATAATTTTTAATAAAAATATTAAAATTATACGAATAAAATACGAAGATTATACGTATGAAATACAAAGAAAAAGACTTTGTTTAAATACGTGAAAATGTGGGGTATTACATCTATGACCATAGGGACTCATGGTCAATCATGAATTATATAAAATATATTATTTCCATAAGAGGAATAAACTTGTAGTCATATAGCCAACAAACAACTAACACATGTAAAACATGTAAGCATATAAGAAACTTCTCAAACATGGATGAAAGCATACTTGGCTACCAAGCAACCTATGACATTAACATAAACATGTCCTAGTATGATACTACGTCCATGAACCATCTTTTAGTACTTACGTACCTTGTAAAATAACGGTGATTTGCTACCAATTCACTAGGACTCGCCTACTCCGAAGCTTCCTACATTAAGAAATAAAGGCTTAAACTAATTAAAACCCTCGTTTACCAAATTTTCCAGCAGCTTAAACAACCTTTAAAACTTCTCAAAACGTCACATAATGACCTATAAGGCACCACTAAACAATACCATACATTACCCATAATATACTTCATAAAACATCTTTTATTCACACTTAGAATAAATTTTCAGAATTAGATGCTTAAAAACACTTTCAAACACCTTTAAATTTATTATTACCACCTAACTTAATTTTCGGAAATTTGTTTAAGCTTTATAAAACCCGAACATATATTTTATGTCAGTTTAGAAAAGTGGACAGCAATTTAAAATAATCAAAGCTCCATGAAAAACCTTAAAAGCAACATAAATCAATCATACAATGTAATACATAACTTATATGTTCAATTCATGCTAATTACATACTTTAAAACCCTAATTATTTACTTTGTAAAATTTGGACAGCATGTAAAACATGCTTAAAATCACTTTTAAACTCCATGAAACATACTAAAAATCATATGTACCGTTATAGAATTAACATGTAATCATACTAGCATAATATGAACATTTAAAACTTATTTTAACTTGCTTTTATAAAATTTTCAGATTTATTGATTAACTTTAAACTCATTTAAAGCCAATCTAAACATCATAAAAACCCTAGAAAACATAATAACTTTGATATACGATCATGATACTTTAAAGCTAATTCATAAAACAAAAAACTTGATTAAATTCATGATCATAAAACAAAATCCTATTTTTCAAGTTCCATAAACATATATTATATTTCAAAACTAATACTCGAAAAAGGATTGTAATTACTTAAACATGCTTAAAACATAATTATAAAAACATGATTATAAATTATGAACAATAATTACCACAAGGGGAGGAGCAAGGGCGGTCGCGGTGGCAGGTCGGCGACAGGGCAGGCGGGCGGCGGAGGGGCTTTAGCGGGTAGGGGGGTCCGGCGGTCAGGCAGGGCCCCAGTGAGGAACCCGAACTTTTTTTTTCTTTTCAGAAAACCGAACTCCCTAATTTTTTTTTGTGTGTTTTTCTTTACGATTTTAGAGAGACATTGAAGATATGATTTGTGGGTGTTTAAGGCTATTTATAGGGTCACTAATCGGAATTATCTGATTAGTTTAGACTTTTGAATGGGCTTTATGGCTTACAGCAGAATTGTGCTTGTTTTAAAATAATACAAAACACCCATTATGAAAGCCCAATATATTTAAAATTCTGAAAGCCCTTTAACAAATTCCCGAACACTTTAAAATAATTTAAAACTGTTATAAAACTTTCAAAATAATTTCTAAACCTTTGTTTAATTATTTAATTCATTTAAACTATTATTAAAACTTATTTATTTAAATAATACAATACATAAAATATACTTTATAAATACGTATTTAATATGTCAAAATCCTTAAAAATACGGGGTATTACAGTTACCCTGAGGCTTTCTGAGACGTACAAGTCATTCAGTTTTACTCCCACAAACGTTCCACCGACGAGCCAAGACCCTGCAAGTTAGGAATCTTGCTTCTTATTTGTTGTATGCATGCCTAAATGTACATATTTATGTAAATGAACACTACTTTGTATATTTATAATCTTAGTTTTGAACATTTTTGACTCGGTTTTCTAATTATTTGGCACACTTAACTATTTGACTTTGACTTTTGACTTTCACTTGACTCTAGGGTGGGTAGCAACTTCCCCCCGAAAAAAGAAAATTTAAAATAACTAATAAAAAAAAGACTCGGAATTGAAACAAGTTAATTTGGCACGAAAATCGAGGAACACGTGCATAAATATCGAGGTATGTAAAGTGTGTAAGTCCAAAAAGGGAAACAAAATGGGGAGGCCTGCATAACGGCGCCAGGCCTGCGTGATGTGAATTTTCGTATGATTTCAAAAACTCACAAAGGTAAAACTAAACCCACGAATTTCTAAAGGCTAAGCCACAAAAATTCATGAATTTGAGTTGATTAAGTAGTCTTTGATTGAAGCCTAAGCACCCTCAAAGCCACTAATTATCACAAGAGTATAAAGGAAATAACCACCAACTCAACAAAAATTTCGAACTTTTGTTTTAGAGGAAACGAACACACTTTTTTTTTTATTGAATTCAAAACTTATTTTTACAAGCTAATGTTGAGACTATTTATAGGAATAATCATCAACAAAATCCTAACTAAATGAGCTAAAGACACACACACAAACACTCTAAAACCCCCCCCCCCCCCCCCCTAAAGACTCCAACATGACTCATAAGATAAAACTGTCATATCATCACTGTATCTTGATCTTATCTTGCTAACAAACTCTATCAAACTTTATCTAACACAAGAAAATATCCTAACTAACTTCTTAACATCCTAATAAATAAGATAATCAACAAATTAAAACCAGAAATACATGCTTAAAATCACTTTTAAACTCCATGAAACATACTAAAAATCATATGTATCGTTATAGAATTAACATGTGATCATACTAGCATAATATGAACACTTAAAAACTTATTTTAACTTGCTTTTATAAAATTTTCAGATTTATTGATTAACTTTAAACTCATTAAAAGCCAATCTAAACATCATAAAAACCCTAGGAAACATAATAACTTTGATATACGATCATAATACTTTAAAGCCAATTCATAAAACAAAATACTTGATTAAATTCATGATCATAAAACACAACCCTATTTTTCAAGTTCCATAAACATATATTATATTTCAAAGCTAATACTCAAAAAAGGATTGTAATTACTTAAACATGCTTAAAACATGATTATAAAAAATGATTATAAATTATGAACAATAATTACCACAAGGGGAGGAGCAAGGGCGGCCGCGGTGGCAGGTCGGCGACAGGGCAGGCGGACGGCGGAGGGGTTTTAGCGGGTAGGGGGGGTCCGACGGTCAGGCAGGGCCCCAGTGAGGAACCCGAACTTTTTTTTTCTTTTCAGAAAACCGAACTCCCTAATTTTTTTTTTTGTGTTTTGCTATACAATTTTAGAGAGACGTTGAAGATATGATTTGTGGGTGTTTAAGGCTATTTATAGGGTCACTAATCAGAATTATCTGATTAGTTTAGGCTTTTGAATGGGCTTTGTGGCTTACAATAGAATTGGGCTTGTTTTAAAATAATACAAAATACCCATTATTAAAGCCCAATAATTTTAAAATTCTGAAAGCCCTTTAACAAATTCCCAAAAACTTTAATATAATTTAAAACTGTTATAAAACTTTCAAAATAATTTCTAAACCTTTGTTTAAATATTTAATTCATTTAAGCTATTATTAAAACGTATTTATTTAAATAATACAATAATTAAAATATACTTTATAAATATTTATTTAATACGTCAAAACCCTTAAAAATACGGGGTATTACAATTACCCCGAGTCTTTACGAGACGTACAAGTCATTCAGTTTTACTCCCACAAACGTTCCACCGACGAGCCAAGACCCTGCAAGTTGGGAATCTTGCTTCTTATTTGTTGTATACATGCCTAAATGTACATATTTATGTAAATGAACACTACTTTGTATATGTATAATCTTAGTTTTGAACATTTTTGACTCGGTTTTCTAATTATTTGGCACACTTAACTATTTGACTTTGTCTTTTGACTTTCACTTGACTCTAGGGAGGGTAGCAACTTCCCCCCGAAAAAAGAAAATTTAAAATAACTAATAAAAAAAAGATTCGGAATTGAAACAAGTTAATTTGGCACGAAAATCGAGGAACACGTGCATAAATATAGAGTTATGTAAAGTGTGTTAGTCCAAAAAGGGAAACAAAATGGGGAGGCCTGCATAACGGCGCCAGGCCTGCGTGATGTGAATTTTCGTATGATTTCAAAAAGTCACAAAGGTAAAACTAAACCCACGAATTTCTAAAGGCTAAGCCACAAAAATTCTTGAATTTTAGTTGATTAACTAGTCTTTGGTTAAAGCCTAAGCACCCTCAAAGCCACTAATTGTCACAAGAGTACAAAGGAAATAACCACCAACTCAACAAAAATTTCGCACTTTTGTTTTAGAGGAAACAACCACACTTTTTTTTGTATTGAATTCAAAACTTATTTTTACAAGCTAATGCTGAGACTATTTATAGGAATAATCATCAACAAAATCCTAACTAAATGAGCTAAAAACACACACACAAACACTCTAAACCCCCTCCCCCCTAAAGAATCCAACATGACTCAAAAGATAAAATTGCCATATCATCACTGCATCTTGATTTTATCTTGCTAACAAACTCTATCAAACTTTTTCTAAACAAGAAAATATCCTAACTAACTTCTTAACATCCTAATAAATAAGATAATCAACAAATTACAACCAGAAATACATGCTTAAAATCATTTTTAAACTCCATGAAACATACTAAAAATCATACGTACCGTTATAGAATTAACATGTGATCATACTAGCATAATATAAACACTTAAAAACTTATTTTAACTGGCTTTTATAAAATTTTCAGATATATTGATTAACTTTAAACTCATTAAAACCCAATCTAAACATCATAAAAACCCTAGGAAACATAAAAACTTTGATATACGATCATAATACTTTAAAGCCAATTCATAAAACAAAATACTTGATTAAATTCATGATCATAAAACAAAACCCCATTTTTCAAGTTCCATAAACATATATTATATTTCAAAGCTAACACTCAAAAAAGGATTGTAATTATATAAACATGCTTAAAACATGATTATAAAACATGATTATAAATTATGAACAATAATTACCACAAGGGGAGGGGCAAGGGCGGCCGAAGTGGCTGGTCGGCGACAGGGCAGCCGGGCGGCGGAGGGGCTTTAGCGGGTAGGGGGGGTCCGGCGGTCACGCAGGGCCCCAGTGAGGAACCCGAACTTTTTTTTTCTTTTCAGAAAACCGAACTCCCTAATTTTTTTTAATTTTTTTTTTTTTGTGTTTTGCTTTACGATTTTAGAGAGACATTGAAGCTATGATTTGTGGGTGTTTAAGGCTATTTATAGGGTCACTAATCAGAATTATCTGATTAGTTTAGGCTTTTGAATGGGCTTTGTGGCTTACAATAGAATTTGGCTTGTTTTAAAATAATACAAAATACCCATTATTAACGCCCAATAGTTTTAAAATACTGAAAGCCCTTTAACAAATTCTCAAAAACTTTAATATAATTTAAAACTGTTATAAAACTTTAAAAATAATTTCTAAACCTTTGTTTAAATATTTAATTCATTTAAACTGTTATTAAAACTTATTTATTTAAATAATACAATACTTAAAATATACTTTATAAATATGTATTTAATACGTGAAAATCCTTAAAAATAAGGGGTATTACACCCGAGTCTTTCCGAGACATACAAGTCATTCAGTTTTACTCCCACAAACGTTCCACCGACGAGCCAAGACCCTGCAAGTTAGGAATCTTGCTTCTTATTTGTTGTATGCATGCCTAAATGTACATATTTATGTAAATGAACACTACTTTGTATATGTATAATCTTAGTTTTGAACATTTTTGACTCGGTTTTCTAATTATTAGGCACACTTAACTATTTGACTTTCACTTGACTCAAGGGAGGGTAGCAACTTCCCCCTGAAAAAAGAAAATTTAAAATAACTAATAAAAAAAAGACTCGGAATTGAAACAAGTTTATTTGGCACGAAAATCGAGGAACACGTGCATAAATATCGAGGTAAAGTGTGTAAGTCCAAAAAGGGAAACAAAATGGGGAGGCCTGCATAACGGTGCCAGGCCTACGTGATGTGAATTTACGTATGATTTCAAAAACTCACAAAGGTAAAACTAAACCCACGAATTTCTAAAGGTTAAACCACAAAAATTCTTGAATTTTAGTTGATTAACTAGTCTTTGATTAAAGCCTAAGCACCCTCAAAGCCACTAATTGTCACAAGAGTATAAAGGAAATAACCACCAACTCAACAAAAATTTAAAACTTTTGTTTTAGCGGAAACAAACACACTTTTGTTTTTTTATTGAATTCAAAACTTATTTTTACAAGCTAATGTTGAGACTATTTATAGGAATAATCATCAACAAAATCCTAACTAAATGAGCTAAAGACACACACACAAACACTCTAACCCCCCCCCCCCCCCCCCCCCCCCCCGCTAATGACTCCAACATGACTCATGAGATAAAATTGCCACGTCATCACTGCATCTTGATCTTATCTTGCTAACAAACTTTATCTAAACAAGAAAATATCCTAACAAACTTCTTAATATCCTAATAAATAAGATAATCAACAAATTACAACCAAAATTACATAAAATATCAAAGAACCCAAAACCAAATAAAATCTTCAAAAATTCTCGCCCTAGAATGTGCTTCAATTTCTGTGCATTTTCAAGATTTTGTTTCAAATCTTCAAGAAAGCTTTCAAGGTCTAATCTTTTATTCAAGAACCCTTGAAGAAGTCATTTCCCATATTTTTAAGGCTGTAAATGATGATCAAGACTCACCAAGAAATAAAAGACTCAATGCCTAAAATGTGAAAAACCCTAGCAAATGCAGTGGAAAAAAAACCATTGGCAAAAACCATCTTGTTCCCAAAAATCCATCATTCTTTCCTTGATTTGCGTGCCACCCTAGGTGTGTGTGATCATACACACGCAAATCACCCTTGATGCACCCATATGGCTTGTATCCCCTTAAGCAATTATTTCACCTATGGTTGCATCCTTGCCATTCACATTCAAACCTTCGAAGTTGATTACATCCTTGTTAATCTTGTCATTGATATTCAAATTGATTACATTGTCAATCTTGTCATTGATATTTGCATCATCCTCCCCTTCTTCAAAAGAGTTTGACCTCAAACTTCGAATCTGCCAACTACAAATTTTCTCTCAAACATCGAATTTGCTCATCAGGAATATATGGAGATAAATCACCTATATTGAAAGTAGCATGAACTCCATAATCTCCTGGTAACTCAAGCTAATAAGCATTATCACCAATTTTTTTCAAAATTTTGAATGGACCATCACACCTAGGCATCATTTTTTTTCCTCTTATTAGGAAATCGTTCCTTCCTTAGGTGTAACCGAACCAAATCACCTATCTGATATTGACGTTGGCTCCTGTGCTTATTTGTGCGCGTTTTGTACTGGTCATTCACCTTTTCAATTCTTGCTCTGACGTGGGCATGTAATTTCTAAATACATTGAATTTTATCCAAAGTAGTCTTATGAACTAACTCACCTTTAGGAATACAAATGAAATCAATTGGCAGCTTGGGATTGACACCATATACAACTTCAAAGGGTGAATGTTTAGTTGTATAAGTAGGTGATCTGTTATAAGAGAACTCAGCATGCGCCAATTTAAGTCCCAATCTTTCTGAGTTTTGTTCACCAATCCGTGCAGTAGTACTCCCAGAGTCCTATTTGTTACCTCAGTCTGCCCATCAGTTTGTGGATGATAGGAAGTACTAAAAAGCAATTTGGTTCCAACCAGTTTCCACAGTGATTTCCAGAAATAACTCATGAATTTTGAATCTCTTTCACTAACAATGGTTTTAGGTATCCCATGCAATTGTATTACAAACCTAAAATATAGCTCTGGAACATTAACAATATCATCAGTCTTATGGAAAGGGGTGAAATGTGCCATCTTCGAAAATATGTCCACCACAACCATAATAGAGTCATTATTTCGTGCAATTCTAGGTAGACCAACAATGAAATCCATTGATACATCTTCCCAGGGATCGTCAGGAACTGGTAATGGTGTATATAGATCCTAATGAAATTTTGCCTTGGCCTTCTAACATATAGCTGATTGAGATATCGTAGCTTCCACATCTCCAATCATCTTAGGCCAGTAAAAATGTTCCTGCAGCATGCTCAATGATTTAGCAATCCCAAAATACCCTGTAAGACCTCCTCCATGCGCCTCTCTTACTAGCAATTCTGTAATTGAACATCTAGGCACACATAGGTTGTTCCCTTTAAATAGGAATCTATCATGCAACATATAATATCCAACTACTACACTCTCCAATTGTTGCATCACAGGACTAAAATCCACATCATATTCATAATATGTCTTGATTAGCTCTAAACCCAGCAGCTTGCAATTCAAAACACTAATCAATACATACCTTCTAGAAAGCGCATCTGCTACCACGTTAGACTTACCATCTTTATATTTGGAGGAAAAATGAAAGGAATGAAGAAACTCAACCCACCTGGCATGTCTAGGATTCAGTTTCTGCTGACCATTGATATGTTTCAATGCTTCATGATCAGAATGCAGGATGAAATGATTAGGCCTTAAAAAATGACTCCAATGATCCAGAGCTCGAACAATTGCATAAGCTTTTATCATAAATGGAATAATTCAACCTGGCTCCATTCGATTTCTCACTGAAATAGGCAATTGGTCGCGTAAAAAAAAGGAAAAGAGGAGAATGCAGCTAGACTCACTCCAATGTAATAATTGGTGATCAAGGAAGTAAACACATGATGAATTGACTTATTATTTTTTTTGAAAAAGTGCAAGACAGAGCCACTTTTGGTGTGTGGATATCAAGCTACGAACATGTGACGATAGCCCCCATGTTTGGATATGAGATGTGTAACACCCTGTAATTACCTAACTATCTCTTGTCTATTTCAGGAAAACAAAATATTATAATAATAATAATAATAATAATAATAATAATAATAATAATAATAATAATAATAATAATAATAATAATAATAATAATAATAATAATAATAATAATAAATAAAACAATGAAACTAATTCCTACTTAACTCGGAAAAACAAAAGTATTACCGCAACCGTGATAATGGCTAACACATTATCAAAGTACTACAGCAACAGTATTTTACCTTTAAAACTATCTAAAACCGAAAAGGACTTTTAAACAAATACAAATAAAGCCGTCAACACAGTTTGGAACCGAAACAACGACCCTTCAAAACCAACAAAACTTTAAGAAATCTAAAACAACCGTTCGTCCAACAATGAATCCAAAAGTCAATAACGAAAAGTAAAATAACATATCCAACCCAAGCAAACAGAAACAACAATCGCAAACGCTCAACACCCAATCCCAGCATGATTGACTATGCCCACTTGTATTTGTTGCTTGCTCTTTATTCTAGAATACTACTTGCCATCCAAATGGGTCGTCATAAGGCAAAGTCAAAGACAAGGCCATGCACACAAAAACACACAATCAGCAAAGCTAAGTACATAAACATTAAAGACTATGCACAGTTAACACGAATAATCTAAGCATATGCACAAACATCACATCTTCTTAACTTTACCAAAACCTTGTTCCTGTACATGGAGTCATCAACATTATAATTGTTTAAGATATTTATATGTGGATTTCGTATTGAACGGGTTTCCACCTCAACAAACTCCCGTTTAGGCACCAACATGGGAGCCACTCTAAGAAGGTATTGCCTATGTCACATGATGTACCGGAAGTCCAGCGCATTTAAAAATAATAAAGAGTACAACGTCTTGTACCCCGATTAGAAATTATAGATTACTATTCCGATCACTCCCCACATTGTTCATACTCAAGGTATAAACTCAAGGCATCATAAACACCATATTAATTATGTTGATTATCAATTGATCCAAATATTTAATTCATGGTCTCTTATTTTTTAAACCTTCCTTTAGCACACATAAACTGTGAGTGACTAACTATTTGCTCATTAAACTTCCTACTAAACGTGTGAATAGATATTCACTAACTACATTTTGTGTTGCACAAGTTCTTAAACATCTTAACTGCTCTTCTTTACTTATTTACTACTTGTCAATTTCTTTCAAAATAGTTAACATTCCAACATTGATGATGTAATAATAATGCTATAATATGGAATGTAAAGCATGGTAGTCATCACATACTTTCATGTAATCATGCCAACATATCTTCTCATGTAAGTCAGCACAAATCAACAAGTTAATAACTTTCAATACTACAAATTCTAGCATGAATCTCAAACTACTCTAGTATGAATTCGAAATACCTGAAAGCCTTTGGTACTTACGTACCTTGTGTTATAGCGACGGTCTACCATTACTTCTAGAAATCGCTTAGTTCGAAGCTTCCTATAATGGGAAAATAAAAACTAATTTTAAACCTCATTGACTAAATTTTACAACAACTTTAAACCAACTTTTTTATGATGAAAAATCACCCATAACCTTTCCTATGTGGTCTCTATTCAATCCCATACTTTTTTTCATAGTTTTTAATTTCAAAAACACTTGATTTTTGATATTTTTCCAAAAATGGTAGCTCTGAAAAATCACATAATAATTCCATTAAACCTTCTTCAACCTCATAATTTGACCATAAAACATTATACATATGTCCTAAGATCACCATGTGATAGTTTCATGCATTCAAAATACTTTATAGAACAATTCTAGCATGAATCTACTACTACTATTTTTATTAATGTTTTTAACTAAATTACTGCAGTATGAAATTGGTTCAAAACTACTTTAAAAACCTTTAAATTCCATAATTCATGCATAAAAATCTATAACAACATCAGGTCATTATGCTTTTATTTCATGCATTAGAACTTCATTTCCTTACTTACAAACATGATCATACTACTATTAATACTTTTATTCATACTTTAAAAAAAAACATGACAACAATATTAATTTACTTTAAAACCTCTAAAAACAGTTCTAAACTTCATAAAAATCATCATAAATCATTACTGCGACAACCTACGATTATAATATAAATGTTTAGAGCATTAAAATCAATAAAGATAGTAATTTTCATAATATTATAAAACTCTAATTTTTTATAATTTCATGAACATACTTTGAATAATTGTAAATTCTAAAACATCATTATAAATCATAAAACATACTGAAAACATAATTATAAACTTAATTTAAACTAGATTAAACTCAAGTTAAAAAGAAAGAAATGTTTTTTCTTTGCAATACTTGATAAAAAAAAAAGCAAAATCAAGGAGAAAGAAGGGCAGGGCGGTTGGAAGCGACAGACAACGGCAACAGGTGAAATTACAAAATTACTCTTAATGATGGAAATTACTTTTATGCCCTTGTTTTAAAACCAGTTAGGAAATAGTTGAAAAACCAAAGTTGGAAACTTCAAAAATATGTTCATAAAAGTTAAAGTGACATAAAATAACTTATAAACTTTATAAAACATGGAAATATATGTATATTTAACTCATTATTTAATTAAATTTCCCTATCTAATTAATTTATTAAACATTAATTTTCAAAAAAAATACCAAAAAGAAGTTTACTAAAGATAATTATGAAATTAAATTAGTAAAATATATGAACATACTGGGGTATTACAGTCTACCACCCTTAAAAAGAAGATTCATCCCGAAACTTTGTTTGAACTATTGTATGGAACTTGAATAGAGACTTTACCTTTCCAAAACTTTTCCATTTTGACCTTAGTTGTTGTAGACTTTAGATACTTACTTAGACTTTCTCCTAACACTCCAAGAGTGTTAACCAACAAGCTTTAGTGAGTAAAACGTAAAACTTATGTAAAAGATTGCTAAAGATGCTAAAAGTTGCAAAACTTAATGGAAAAACAAGCGAAATGCTATTGCACTCTACCCCCCATAAGAATCGAGTTACGTCCCCGTAACTCTACTAACTTGAAACGATTCTAGATTCTTTTCCCTCATCATATCCTCAGTTTCCCAAGTTGCTTCCTCCGTTTCCTGGTTAGACCACAAGACTTTTACTATTTTGACGCCTTTCCTAGGAGTACCACTTACTATGAAGAATTTTCATAGGTTTTTTCTCATAAGTGTGGTCTAACTCGATCGTCTCAAGTTGGAACACATGTGACATATCGGTAACATACTTCCTCCCTTGAGATACATGGAAAACATTATGAACTCTGCTCCATTCCATGGGTAAGGCTAGCTTATTAGCAACCTCTCGTATTTTTTGCAGAATCTCATAAGGTCTAATGTATTTTGGACTTCTTTTTCCCTTTTTCCCAAACGTCATAACACCTTTCATTGGTGATACATTCAATAGCACCTTATCACCTACCTCAAACACAACCTCTCTACTCTCTTTGATCCGCATAGGAATTCTGTCTATCTTGTGCAGCTTGAATCATTGCTTGTATTACTGTCACCTTGTTGGCAGTATCCTCAATCAACTGAGGGCCTAGAATTACTGTCTCACTTATATCGCTACCACATAAGTGATCTATATCTTACGTTCAAACTAAGGGCTTAAACTTAAGATAGATTGATTTAACGAACTTCGTGAATTGGAACACTCACAATCAACGAAACTCACAAACTTAGGTTAGATTGGAACACTCAACAATCTAGTTCTAAGGGTGTTTTAATCTTTGTGAGAATACTCGATCACAAATACTAAAACAGTGGTGAATATTTTGAAGCTTCTAACTCTCAAAACATTCGAAAATCCTTTGTAAATTTTGGGTGAAAATCTCACTCAAAATAACGCATAACAAGTATGAACAATAATCAAAATCTGAATTTTATTGAATAAAACATGGGTATTTATAGTACAAATACCTTAGGACTCCTAAACAATCTTGGATAAACTCCCTAAACTATCTAGGAAATAAAACAACTCCTAAAGACACACTAATCCTAGTAAATCCGGCCTTCACAAGATAAACATACAACTTGATAAGTATGCCACCTCATTATTGTAAGTTGATCTTATCTTGCCTACCAAACTCTATCAAACTAACTAATCGAGAAAATATCCTAACAACTTATCTAAATAACTATTTAACAAGATAATTATCAGATTTTAAACTATAAATTACAAGATAACTTGTTGCCCAAGAACTTGGAAAAATAGCAAACTACTCGCCATTTTGAACGCCAACTTATACTCGCCAAGTGTTTGAACGCCATCTTACACTTGCCACTATTGAACGCCAACTTATGCTTTGTCAATGCTGAATGCTAACTTATAAACCTTCCTTTCCAAGTGTTGAACGCCAAGTGAACGCCTAGCTAGCCTTGAGCGCCAAGTGAACGCCTAGCTACCCTTGAACGCCAAGTGAACGCCTAGTGGCGTGTGGCCTTATTCAAGTATGAGTGTTATGCAACAATGACCATGAGCTAATCCAAAGCCATGTAGCCCAAATGAACGCCACCCTTGAATTTCAGAACGCCACCCTTGAATCTCAGGACGACTTAGAATCAACTCTTTCTCTTCAATGCTTGAATCTGCTTCCTGATAAATAAGGGACTTCTACAATTCTTTCCATAAAATGCCTCAAAAGGTGCCATGACAATACTTGCAGGGTGACTATTATTGTACGAGAACTCGATTAATCAAAGTTGTTTTCCCAATTTCCTTGCAAACCCATCATACAAGCTCCCAACATGTCCTCTAACATTGTATCGTCCTCTCTGTGTGTCCATCGGTTCCAGGATAGAAAGCCGTACCCATCTTTAGTGTAGTACCTGTAGACACCTACATTTGGTCCCACCCGAAGGCTGATGATTAACGTGTACCACGTCGCAACAAGTCCGACTTCCGAAAATTGAAATTCTTGATCGCAGGAGGTAGCCGATGATAAGTTCCGATGGTCGAGCCTTGCTTAAAATTATGTCAAATTATTTTATTTCATTTTACCTCATCAAAATTTATAAAACCAGGAACTCGGCCATGTACGTCGAGTCTTCTAAAAGATTCCGAAAGATTCCATACAAAATAAGGTAACTTTAGGCGAATAAAGAAAAGTCGGGAAAGAATCTCGGATTATGGAAAGCGAATGTCACGAATCTCGAGGAAAATGGCAAAAATCAAAGATTGTTGAGATTCTAAGCGTCGACAGGCTAGGCGCCCGCTGAGCGCTGGAACACTCAAGATGAACGTCCAGTCGCCCCTCGAGCGCTCAAGCACTTGATGGGTGCTATGGCGCTCGACGAGGCTTCCGGGCTCTATATATATCGTGACCTCTAAGGCATTATCACCAATCATTTATCTTTCCTACATCTTTACACCAAGTACCTTTCAAACATTGTGTAAGCATAAGTAATCAAGACTTTATAAAAAAGAGTAAATGTATTCTATTAAGCTAGTTTGGTTTTTGTTTTAATACGAATAGAATACACTACTAACCTTTCAATGGGATACATCCATCTATAGTGAACTGGACCACCAAGCTTCACCTCCTCTACTAAATGTATAACCACATGAACCTTGATTGTGAAAATGGTTGGCAAAAATTCTATCTCCATCTTACAAAGAGTCAAAATAATCTTAGATTGTAACTCATCCAGGTCTTTCACATCAAGAGTAGTGGAGCACACGATTTTGAAAAAGGATGACAAATCTGAAACTAACTCCATAATTTTCGTAGTTTTAGAAGCTCGTAACGCTACTGGTAGAATATCTTGCATAAGAACATGATTGTCGTGACTCTTAAGATTTTGAAGCTTTTTTTGCTTCATATTCACACAACGAGAGATGTTAGACCCATACCCATCTGGAACTTTTACTTTTTGCAAAACCCTTAAGAATCGTTGCTTATCTTGAGATGACATAGAATAAGACGCTGTAGGCATAATTTCATGCCCGTTAGAATCCTTTTGAAGCCAAAGGTGAGACTTTATTCCAATCTTTTGGATTTCTTGTCTAGATATCTTATCATCTCTGTTTTTGTACTCCATTTCCAAAAATGTTCCTAAAAAATTATCACACACATTTTTCTCAATATGCATCACATCTAAATTATGACGAAGAAGATTGTACTCCCAATAAGGTAAATCGAAGAATATACTCCTCTTACTCCACAAAACATTTTCATCCCTATCATCAACCTCATCATCTTGTCTTGCCCTCTTTTTTTTGGAAGACTTTTTCCTTTCTCCGTAAACATAACCAACCCCTTCTTGTTGAGTACGAATCTCCATCCCTGATTGACGAATTGGAGCATGGCCATGCTCTTCATTCCCATCAAACAAATGGCCTTGACATCGATAAGGGTGATTAGATGGCAACCACTTACGATGTCCAACATAGCATAATTTTCCTGCAAATTTAGTACAATGTGTATCATGGGCACATGAAGGACATGCATAATAACCTTTAGTACTCCACCCTGACAACATTGCATACGCGGGAAAATCATTGATTGTCCACATTAAGGCTGCTCGAAGTTTGAAATTTTGTTTCTTATAAGCATCAAAAGCATCTACACCTTCCCATAAAAGTTTTAGCTCATCAATCAAGGGTTGTAAGAAGATGTCAATATCAATACCAGGGCTAGATTTTCCGGGAATTATGGAGGAAAGAATAAAGGAAGCACGCTTCATACATAGCCATGGTGGTAAGTTATAGATCACCAAAACCACTGGCCATGTACTATGCGTGGTATTCATTAAGCGATAAGGATTGAACCCATCACTAGCAAGACCTATCCTCACGCTACGAAGATCCTTGGAAAAATCAGGATACCGACTATCAAAATCTTTCCATGCTAAGCCATCCGAGGGATGCCTCAACTTCCCATCCTTCCTCTCCTCGAGATCCTTTCCATGCCATGTCATATCTTCAGCAGTCTTACGTGACATATATAATCTTCTTAGCCTTGGGATTAATGGAAAGTATCGCAACACCTTCACTGGCTCACCTTTGGTTTTGTTGATATTATCGCTATTTGCATCGCACTTTGACTTCCATCTAGAAGTATTACATTTTGGACATTCATTATTTTCTGAATACTCACCACGAAACAAAATGCAATTGTTTGGGCACGCATCAATTTTTTCATACCCAAGACCCAAGTGATTAATCATTTTCTTGCTCTCGTAATAGGAAGATGGGAATTGCATAATTTGAGGAAATGCTTCAATTAATAATTCAAGAATCATGTCAAAGGATTGTTCAGGCATATGGAACATACATTTTATGTGAAAAATGCGCAAAAGAAATGACAGTTTTGAAAAGGTTGTGCATCCTTCATAAAGTCCCTTATTAGAAGCTTCTAATAGTCTTTCAAACTTGGCCTTCTCTTTTTCATCATGAAGTTCAACAGAGGATGGAGTGGGCTCCTAAAATGATGAATGATAAGAAGTAGGTTCATGTTTGATCACTTGAACCAGGTTGGTTTGAATCTATAGGTTCAACAACACCAGGGATATTAACACCAAATGCATCTCCTAATAAGCCCCTCATATCGTCCCGTCCCATTTGGGTACTTAGGGTCTCCCCAGTAGTATTTTTAGTAGACTTTCGGTGATCACTCAATACACGCTCAAGAACATCTCCTTTTCCATGAAAGATCCAGCTCTTATACTGCTTGTCAAACCCTTTGAACATAATATGCTGCTCTATTTCTTGTATAGGCAACCATGCATTTTTTCACTAGACATCTCTTGCAAGGGCATAAAGCTTTTCCGTCTATAAGCCCTTCTTTAGCCAGCTCAATAAATTTCAAGGATCCAACACGATAAGCTGGATGATTATTAGGTAATTCAATCCAACTATTATCCATTTAATTTCCCTCAAAATTAAAAAAACAAAAGAAGCCTTGCACCATTTAAAATATACTAATGATAAAAAAAAAATACCCATACAAAAAACATCAACAAGATTCACTCTTAATTGACGATAAAATTTATATAGCAATGATAGAAAAATAAGTAATTGAAAATTGATAATCATATGAGTGTACATGTATATGTCACGGTTGGGTAATTAAAGTCACTATGTCGACGTTTTTTTGTAGTGTACTTTATTTCTTACTAAATTAATGGATTATATATTCTTGTCATTTTAGTTGTATATTCGACTATATTGCTCTCAAATTTTAATTTATTTATTGTAGTAGTGCTTAGAGACCTCTATATGCATATTTTTGTAAGGTCTTTTTGGATGGTGTTTTGTAGATTAATGTTATTGTTCTTAGCAGTTAGGTTTCTTGTATAGTTGCTGTTTGGTTGGCTCTAGGTGCAGTTCTGAGTCAGTTCTGCCTAGTGGCCTTTAGGTTGTAATTCTGTGGAGCCGATTTGTGCAGCTTGTTTATAGGTTGTAAAACAACATTAGCAACATAATATTCAACATCTACATACTTAATTTATAGGGAAAAGACAATAGAGTAGAAACACCAAACCCAACAAATAAATTTACTTGGCATTTAGCAATTGATTTCTAGTGAAAATATCATCTTCTACTACCTGTTCTAGGGGCATGCATCTAATGCAATAATATGGACATCTTAATCATAATAAACTGGGAAATTATAAGCGTATTAGCTATCTTATATGGAGTATATTACTTCATTTCACTGCATAAGCAACACAAATGGCATCTAATAGCACTGATTTTGAGTCGATTTTTATTTTAGGTTCAGGTCTCAGCTCAATTAAGTAGAGATAGCAGCAGAAATAGCACACAATCCAACATAGTAACATTCAAGCTGAGATGAAAAAAAAACATCCTGTAAATGTAACCAAGACCAGGAAACTGATCTACAGCAACAAAAAGCCCACAAATGCATACAAAGGTCCAGGCACAGCAAGGCCTGACCCAGAGCACCTGTCAAACTAAAACAGTTAACCAGAAACCTCAGCTGCTGCACCAAAACCTGCCAAACCCAAAACTGCGGCACCAAAAACAAAACTACAGTCAAGCCTGAGACTCCTCACTACACCCCCAACACGAAAAACAACTCATCTCTACAGCAAACCATCTCACAGAACCCCAACCAAACTGTTTTCCATGGAAATTCAATCCCAAACAGCTTGCACTCATACCACAGGCACCACTAATTTTAGGTTGTCAAGATCTAGTTAGTTAATTGTTATTTTGCATCAAGAGACATGGATTAGTTTATATTTCGAGTTACATTCATTGACTCAAACTTTGGGGTGCTACAATCAATTTGTCAAGCATTGAACACAATGGAAACTAGACAAAAACCATGGCAGCTAAATCAACCTCTAGCACGAACAAGGGCTTCAACTTGTGAAAAAGTATCATTAAGATGTCAAAAAAACATACAAGTATAACACTAATTAATAAGTACTGAAATCTAAAAATTGGTCAAGTTAATAAAAAAATTGGTCAAATTACTTGTAAATGATTTCAATTAAATTTTCAAGTTGGTGTATATTTTGTAATTGTCATGTTTTTGTAATTGATTCTAGCATTCCCACAAAGTTTGTGTCAATATGTGTAATTTTTCCTTATCGTTTAAATGGTTTAAGAATGATACATCTTGTAAAATCAACACAATACACACATTACAACTCATCAAATTTCGAAAAATTCAAAATTTTTAGCATGCAAATTGAAAGCAGTAAAAAACAGAAGCATGCAAATTTAAAATTCAAAAAGCAGTAAAATCAACACAATACACACATTACAACCCAAAAAATTAGAAAATTTTTTACATGCAAATTGAATCGATTACTTAAACATATAAACAGAATATACTACAGAAAAATTCAAAATTTTTAGCATGCAAATTGAAAGCAGTTTAGTAAATTAAACAAATTAACAAACCAATTAAACTAAACTAGAATTCAAAATTATTCCAGGTACAATTCAAACACACAATACATCTCGCTCGTAATATGAATTGCAAAATAGACAATTTCAGTTTTATTCGAAAATTCGAAACTATTCAAGAAAATTCAAACACACAATACAACTCATCATAGTTTAATCGAAAACAAGGTAAGCGAATAATTGTTTGATGGATACCTGATTTTGTGCAATTCTGTGTGGAAATTACAGCAGGACCGAGCAAGCAACTCCACCAATCCAAGGATTATATACGACTTTGAATACTGAAATTCGAGATAAAATACGACTAAGAATTTTGTGGGAATGGTGTTGTAATTTCCGTGGGAAATGAGTGGGAATTGCAATTGAATTGGGGTTGAATTGCAACGGAGAATTGTGTTGGAGAATTGTGTGGGAGAATTGCAATTGAAGACTAACGATTAAGAATTGTTTGGGAATTGAGATTGAACTGCAATGGAGAATAATCGTGTTTGATTTTGTTCGTGGAATCGTGGGTGATATGGTGAATTGAGTTTGAGAGTTATGAATAATGTGTGAGGAATTGAAGGATATACTCTTAAACCCTACAAACTACAACTCCCTCAACCACCCTTTTTTTATAATTTGATTTAATTAATTATGAAATCCCACCAAAAAGGAGTAGTTTAGTTTGCCAAATTTTTGATTATTTAATGTGTCGGGAGAAGTGTCGGAAACATAAGGATACATAAACAAACATCCGACATTTCTAAAGGTGTCGGGGAAAAAGTGTCGGGATATCAAGGATATTGTAGTAGTGGTAGGGGTCACACCATTGAAGCATGCTAGACTGTCAAGAATCTCATGCAAGATACGGTTGAGGATGGAAGACTTCCAATTTTGCAGGAGGAAAGAAGCTTAACATTCAATCAAACCCACTAGCTATCCTCATGATCGAAGAAGATAACTTCTTCTTTAATCAAATTACTTTAATCACATCCGAGCAAACTGTCCCTCCAGACATCCTTTCCAACAATGGGGCAACTCCAAAGATCTTTGAAAAAGGGGAAAACACTTCCAATGATCTACGTCCATCCAAAGAAACATTTGAAAGAGAGTGTTTGAAAAAGAATTTAAATTGAAAAGATGAAGATAGGGTATGATGAACCTATCAACAATCCAAGATGCTATTTTCACCTTTGTAAGTGGCATTTCAACGAACCCGAGATTCTTCAGCTGCCTAGCCCTATCATCAAGCATCAAATATAGCTCATAGAAGATATTTAGGAGAGGCTTAGTATTAAGAGCCTGGGAATGAGTTTGATGGTCAATAGATACTGGAATACGAACATCAACGAAATGGTGCATAATCCCTCTATTTGGGAAAGACAAATAAAGTACCATCTACTCTTTGAAGGACCCTTTCCGTTCGTTCCACTTATTCCTCAATGTCCACTTGCCTATAGGATACCCGTGGTTTTCTGTCATAAAGAATGGAAAGGATACAAATGCCAAAAATTTACGGACGACATGGTCTTCTCCATTAATGTAGTCGAGAAAGATGAACCATCTTTCAAACCCCTTTGTTTGATCACTCCTATAGAGAGACCTGGCTCACAAATAATCATCTCTCCCACTCCCTTGGAAATTAATGGAATACGGGATATTGACGATGATGATGTGGATGTTGGGGATGGGTTTCAACACACCTGTCACACTCTCGTACAAGAAGACGACGACATTGCCGAAATTCTAAGGCCATTCTCACCTCCTAAAGACAATAAGGTTCAAGTTCTCACTCGAGCCGGACACCTCAACGCCATCAAAGGCCAATGTAGCATCCAAATTACTCTGTCACTTACACCACTTCAAGAAGAGCATAGTACGTGTTATCAAAAAACTAAAAAGAACGAAGGCCGAGGTCAATGTTTGACAACTCCTTGTCTTCTCAAAGAAGCATAGACATGGTCTCCTCAAAACTTGGCAAGTGGCACCACACCAGATGATTTGGTTAACCTCATAATATACAAGCAACACAAATGATCCATCACTTTTTTGATAGTCTCCCAGCTGAGGGGCCATGCCCACAACAAAGGCCTCTACATCACTGTCATTAGTAGACAACTTAATATACCTATGACTTTGATCGACAATGGTTTTTCTATCAACATGTGTCCCTTATGAACCACTCGGAAACTTGGGGTGCTACAAGAGGAATTCCACGTAAGCAATCAATGTAATCGATCTTATGACAGCACAAGGAGAGACACAATGGGAGTCACACGGTGTAGACTCCTACATTTGATCCCACCCAATGGCTGATGATTATCGTGTATCACATCGCAAACATGTCAGATTTCTAAAAGTCGATTGGTTGAAGATGAATCAATATACAAATAAATAAATAGGTAATGAACAAACAAATAAATAAATAAAACCGTTGTCGAAAGGGGTTAACCGATGATGAGTTGTAACGGTTGAAATACGCTTGAAATAATTTCATAATTTTCCTTTTATTTTCTTATTTCCATTTTATACTTCATTTACTCATTTTATTTCTTAATTCACATTTTCATTTCATTTTCGAAAATTAAAGAAATTAATTCAATCTTATGAATGTGACCGGATTCGATGAACCTTCAAGAAAGGTTTGTTTAGTTTATGGGAACTCTAGGTTATGGAAGTGAATTTCGTGTAATTTCATAAAATATGGGAATATTTCGGTTTATGGAATTAGATTTACAAAATAAGGAAGCTTCGGAGCTTCACTACATGAAAATCAAGAAATTTGGAGTTGGAGCGCCACGATGTAGCTACAATGCCCTGGCGCCCAGCCAGCGCCCATACGCTCAAGCGGCCTCCACCATAGCGTCCTGGCGCCCACCTTGAGCACCCAGGTGTAGGTGGAGTGCCCTAGCGCTCACCCGTGTGCATTCTGACGCTCCTCTGGCGCTTGCTTACATCACTTCCAATCCCTTAAATACCCCCTCCTTCGACCTTCAAAAGCAATTTCATCATTCACACATTCTTATTCACTCACACACACTCTCTCTTTGTTTCGTAACTTTCCCTCCTTAAAACTTCTCTCGCTTTTGATACCGTACCTCAGAAACCACGCCTTCCACAAAAACTATAAACATATAATTTATTATTAATATTATTATTATTAATATTAATTAAAAGTTCTTCAAGCACTCGGTTCTAAGGGATTGTCGACCAATTGTACGAAAGGTACTTCAAATGAGGCCAACAAGATAGAAATCATAATTTGGAATTCTTCAAATGAGTTAGTGTGCATGAGTATGTGATTTTAATGCTTTATTATTGAATTGAGATATTGATAATTAAATTCATGCAACATTGACAAATTGATGATTTTACCTTTAATCAAAATTAATCTTAAGTACAAACATTACTTAGGATTTCTGTGAATCCATGCTAAGTGTTTAATGCTTTCAACAACCTAGAATCCATGCTTAGCTCAAAGACCTAAAAAGCATGTTTCAACTAATCAATGATTAAAATCAACTTTATCCTAAAGCGATCACCCATGCATGATTAAATCGAAAATTATATGTGCATTAACTAAAAACTCGCCTAGCCTTGTTCTATGTGTTTATAGCTCAAAACAAGAAGTATCAATGCTATAATTCGATATTATGATTATGAAATTACACATGAGAACATTAAGAGGCCTCTATAAATGGTGGGACACTGTCACCTACTGTTGTCCTTACCCTCGTCCTCGAATCCTAAGATATGAAACCTTCTTATCCTTGGCAGTCATTTTTGCCCTTGGGCTATGACCTAATGGGGTTCTGTGAGCTCTGGAAAGGAGGACAGTGGAGATTTCTCTACTAGGGTATTGAGCTTCTAGACTCACTCTCTAAGACAAGTATACTCACACTACGCAAACAAACTAAAGACATTCAATGTCCGTAAAAGGGCCACATAGGCCCCCAAAAGCTTGGGTTCCACAGTTTGGCAACATCACTGGGATATTCCTTTATTTTTATAAGAAAGTGGAAAAAACTCAGAAAGTCTCGTAATTTCTTATTTATAATATTGAATTCTATTTGCTAGGCGTAATGCATGCAATTACCAAGTTGTTAGTTTTGAAAAACAATGAAAATTAAACTAGAGACAAGTATAGAGAGAGCGAGATACAAGTAGAAAACACGCGATTTTAGCAAGGAAACCATTCCTAGGCCCAATAGGAAGGAAAAACCTTGACCACTAGGGATTTTGACACAATTCTCTTTTTACTAACTAGGGCCAACGACTCTGTTACAATCCTAGTTAGTACGGACTTCTGTAAGTACCACTCAGTACTTTGTTCCCCCTGAACAAGTTGTCCTCTATTCTCTTTCTCTTTCTCTCTTGGTGGCTTGACCTGCCTTCTCTATTTTCTAAGTACAACACAGTACTTCTCTATTCTCTAAGTACAACTCAGTACTTCTCTATTCTCTAAGTACAACTCGGTACTAGATCCGTTGAACTTGTTCCCCTGAACGAGTTCTTCTCTTTCTCTTTCTCTTAACAGGTGATTCACTCAAATCACTCTCCTTTCCCGGAACTCAAGATTACAGACTCGTAGAATGAACACAATCCTAGTACAACTGACTCTTGCACCTAGTTTTGTATGCTTCCAATGAATTGCGTAAGTCTTGGTTAATTTCTTCTCTTCTGATCTTTAGTATTTATAGTGAAATAACAATTAGGGTTTCTCTGATTTCTTTCCATGTTTTCACGCTTCATGTCTCACCAATATCTTGGTGAATGTTCTTCATAAAGTGAATTTAGATCAATTCTCCATCTAAATTCACATTCCTCTTTTCTCCATAGATTTGTTACCATAATCTTGTGTATATCTTTTCCAAATATCTTCAAAGATCTTTTATGGTATCTTCTTAGAATATACTTTCCATATCTTCTCAGAATATACTTTGAAGTCTTGCTGTCATATATTCTCTGAATATAGTCAAGTGTATAAATCTTGTGAATATCGTATGAATTATTTCGATACGTCCTTGAGACAACTGAACTTGAGACAAGTTCTTCTGTTGGTACAACAGATACTAATATATGTTTAGCTTTACATCAAACAAGTAAACCATTAGTAGTATGTGTTTGTCATCATCAAAACCCCTAGGGTTAACAATATTCCCCCTTTTTGATGATGACAAACACTTAGGCGAAAATATAATGTATAGAATAAACTAAATGCATTTAAAAAAAAAACTTGAAACTAAAACAAACAAATTAAAAAAATCAATCGGATTAATAAAAGACGAGTTTGTAAAAGAGAAAAAGAGAATGGCAGTTTCAAGCATGAGAGGCAAGAGACAAGGGATTCTTCGATATTTTTGTCTCTTCTTCGCTCCTTTTCCCCCTTTTGACATCATATAAAAGTACTTTGGCATATCACAACATCAATAGATAAGTCATAGTCAAAGAGCAACATATATAAAAAGCAATAATATTATCAAACCATTAATTAAACATAACTAGCCAGCACTAACAGTCAATGTCCTCAAAAATAATTAAAAGAAAGGAGTAGAAACAAGTAGAAAAATAAGAGAAAAACTTGAAAATAAACTAAGCATTTGATTTTTCCTTTTTTTTCATCAATTTTTTTTTTTGGGGGGGGGGGCATTATCATTCAGCAGCATCATCAGGCTGGCAACAGGGGCAGTGTCAGTACATTGTTCTGCTAGCTTGGTTGTCTCTCCCCTGCCTTTATTCACTTGTTCTTCCTCATTGTCTTGGGCTTCTTCTTCTTCTATTACGACATCATCAAGAAAGTGGCTGACTTTGTCCTTGAGATCAATCATCTCATCCCCTAAAGCATCCATCTTTCTCTATACATCATGCAGCTTATTCAGTAGTACACCTTTCAACATATCCTGCTTATTCATCACTTCCTGAACCTCCACCACCTCAGGCTCTTTACCCTTAGAGGCAAGCCTTTGGCACTTCCGTGCTCCAGATTCCTTCTCAGCAGACTGATTTGTAGGTTTGGCTCTTGCTTTAAATTAAACCACACCATTAATAATTTCAAGCTTAAGGAAAGACAATGAATTTTTACTAAGGATGTCAGTAAAGCTTGGCGCAACTAAATGCTTCTTTGGAATGGTAGTATGCTGAGCTATGAGATATGTCAGCATAGCGCCATAGCCTAGAGCACTTTGATTTTCAATACAATGAGTGAGATGTTTATCCATCACAGAAGCAAAGTTAATTTTTCTTTTTTGTGTCTAGGCAGTACATGTACGCAAGATCAAGCAATGTCGCCTTCCCACGTCCATGAGTCCGTGGAAGCACATTCTTGCGCACAAGGGTAAACAACAACTTACCCTATGCACTCATATCACTCACATTCACAGTATTTCTCCCACGCCTTCCACCAAAATACTCAACTACTACATCATTCACAATTCCTTCTCCAAAATCAATTATTACCCTTTGTTTAGCATAATAATCATAACCTTCCAAACTCAATTTTAAAGCGGTTGCAAAACATTCAACAGTCAACTGTATAATTTTTCCATTAACTACTCCAGCAAAACTATCACCAATTCGTGTAAATGTGCCACATAATGCAAATACGCCGGTTGATGACATATGATTAACTAAACATTCTCCAAACAAGAAATTCCATCCTTGAAATTCAATTAGGTCAAGAAGTTGATCAAACTTACTTTAAATGTGCCACATAATGCAAATACACCGATTGATCACATATGATTAACAAAACATTCTCCAAATAAGAAATTCCATCCTTGAAATTCAATTAGGTCAAGGAGTTGATCAAACTTACTTTGTTTGCACCACTTTAAATCGACTGCCAAACCACGCACTAAAAGATTTGTGCTTTAGTCTTCATCGATTTCACCTTCTCCATCATCATCATCTTTCTCCTCTTCCTGAACTTGCTCCTTTTCTGCTATTGACTCATTTTCCTCGTCACTTTCAACCACTTCGATCTCCCTTTCGCGCTTTGAGCCCAATTCTTTCAAAGTTAGGGTTTGGGACTTTTGGGTTTTTTCGGTTTTAGAGGAGGTAAGAGATGTGGATTTTTGAGTTGGAACAATTGGTGGGGCAAAAACTGTAAAATTGTGTTTATCATCAACTTGGATATTGGTTTTCACCATTGTCGTTGCAAGAAGGTTTAAGAAAATAGACGTTTTCAAGAGGCAAATTTTTGAGTTTTTGAATTTGAATTCGAATGGGTGGGTAGTTGTGGCAGGTAGATGGTGTTTGGGGGTATAAATAGTTTGGAAGAGACATTTAAAGAGTTGGGTTCATTTAATTTGGGCTTATGAACTTGGTTGGGCTTTTAATGGAACATCTAAATGTGACGGACGTGCTCAAAACGCGTAGAAGTTTAACCTTAGATGAATTCCCCCTAAATTTTACGGTATAATTTTTTTTGCTTAGTTTACAAAGAAGGTTTTAAAAAAAACGGAAAATTTGAGGAAAAGGTTTTAAGGACAAATATTATAAAATGCTATCAAGTATGTAAATTAGGCAGTTTAACTATATTATTGTGATCTCAATATGCTTACCCTAGACTTATGTGTGTACAAAATTAATTGTACCAGGTTTGTGTATGCGTGCCAATCTAGACTTAGTCATTGAAGGCTTTAGAGCTAAGAAGATTATCTTAATCTACTCATCCAAAGTTCAAGTCTCAATTTTTCATGCCTTTCTCTAGGAAATGGTTTAGTGAGTATGTCAGCTATTTGTTGTTCAGTGGCACAAAATTCAAGTTTGACTAATTGTTTCTCAACAGTGTCTTTTAAGTGGTGCCTTATGTGAATGTGCTTTACCCTTGAGTGATGAACTGGGTCTTTAGAAATGCAAATGGCACTAGTGTTGTCACAGTAAATAGGAACACATTCAAATTTAACACCAAAGTCTCTAACATGTTGTTTGATCCAAATCATTTGTGAGCAACATGCTGCTGCAGCCACATATTCTTCTTCAGCTGTGGACATAGCTACTGTATTTTGTTTCTTTGAACTCCATGAAACCAGACTTGTCCCGAGGAATTGTACCATCCTAGATGTTCTTTTTTGATTGACCAAATCACCTGCATAGTCAGCATCTGCAAAACCTACTAGATCAAATGTGTTAGTACTAGGATAGAACAAGCCTAAGCCACTTGTTCCTTTAAGATACCTTAAGATCCTTTTAACAGCCTTTAAATGAGATTCCTTGGGATTGGCTTGAAATCTAGCACATACTCCCACACTGAAAGCTATGTCAGGTCTACTGGCAGTTAGATATAATGAAGAACCAATCATACCCCTATACTGTTTTTGATCAACAGTTGTACCATTTACATCTTCATCTAAACGTGTACTTGTTCCCATAGGTGTATGGTTATTTTTGGAATTTTCCAGACCGTATTTTTTTCAGTAGCTCTTTGATATATTTTTGTTGAATGAATCATAATTCCTTCCTCAGTTTGCTTGATTTGCAACCCTAGGAAGAAGTTTAATTCTCCCATCATACTCATTTTAAACTCTTTACTCATTAGTTCTGCAAAATACTTGCACAAAGGCTCGTGAGTAGCACCAAAGATAATATCATCAACATAAATTTGTACTACTAAAATATGAGTGCCTTTGATTTTCATAAACAAAGTTTTATCAATTTTTCCTCATTTGAAGTTATTAGATAAAAGAAAATTTGAAAGTCTCTCATACCATGATCTAGGAGCTTGCTTAAGTCCATAAAGAGCCTTATCAAGCTTATAGACATGGTTAGGAAAATCAACATTTTCAAAACCAGGAGGTTGTTCCACATAGACATTTTCCTTCAAGTAACCGTTAAGAAAGGCAGATTTGACATCCATTTGGAACAACCAAAATCCCATATAGGCAGCGAAAGCAATTAAAATTCTAATGGCTTCTAATCTTGCTACTGGAGAAAAAGTCTCCTCAAAATCAATAACCTCTTGCTGATTGTAACCTTTTACCACTAACCTGGCTTTGTTTCCGACAATTGTTCCATATTCATCAAGTTTGTTCCTGTACACCCATTTAAGTCCAATGACTTTTTGATGTTCAGGCTTACGTTCAAGATGCCATACCTTGTTTCTTTCAAATTGACCTAGTTCCTCTTGCATAGCTATGATCCAATCTTGGTCACCTAAGGCTTTTTTGTGATTTCTTGGTTCAAGCGTTGAAAGAAATGAATTGAAGGCGCAGAAATTCCTCATTTGAGACCTTGTTTGTGTCCCTTTATCTATATCACTTATGATGAGATCCAAGGCTTAGGCTGAAACTCCCTATGTGGTGTGACTTCTCCATTGTTGTCACCCGCAACGGGTTGTTCCACCTCTCCCGTCTCTTCAAGTGTCTCTGGTGTGCTCACCTGTCCAAGTTCATTACTTTGTTCCTGTTCCTCATGTAGTTCAGTTGTCTTCTGTATGTGAGGACATTCTTTGCAACTTGTTCATCATCACCTATACTTTTGTCACCTGTAAAACGTGTTAGTCCAATTTCAAATTCATCATCATCATGGCCATCATGAGATACAATGTCAGTTTCATCAAATATAATGTGAACACTTTCATCAACACACATTGACCATTTATTATAAACTCTATAAGCTTTGCTATGACTTGAATAACCAAGAAAAACTACTTCATCACTTCTCTCATCAAATTTTCCTAGGTGTTTCTTACCGTTCTTGTGCACGAAGCATTTACAACCAAATGTTCTTAAGTAAGAGACATTTGGCTTTTTCCCTTTGAAAAATTCAAAAGGTGTCTTGTTAAAGATTTGTCTTATTAGAGCTCTGTTGATTATGTAGCATGCTGTATTAACTGCTTCGGCCCAAAAATTCTTGGGCAATGAACTAGCAATTAACATTGTTCTTGCCATATCTTCCAATGTTCTATTCCTTCGCTCTACTACTCCATTTCACTGTGGTGTTCTTGCAGCTGAAAAGTTATGATCTAATCCATGTTCACTACAAAACTCATCAAACTTTTGATTATCAAACTCTATTCCATGGTCAGATCTTAAATGTACCAATCTATGTCCACTTGTTCTTTGCACCTTTTTCGCAAAAGCTGCGAATTCCTCGAAGGTTTGTTCTTTGGTAGCAAGGAACAAGGTCCATGTATACCTGGAATAATTATCAACAATAACAAAAACATATTTCTTTCCACTCCTACTTTGAAGATCTACTGGACCACAAAGATCCATATGTATCAACTCAAGTGGCTTAGAAGTACTCACCAAGGTTTTTGATTTAAAAGATGAGCGAACATGTTTTCCTTTAACACATGCATCACAAATTTTATCACAATTGTACTTAATGTTTGGCAAACCAATTACTAAGTCCTTTTGTCTTAATTTGTTTAGTAGTGAAAGACTAGCATGTCCACAACGTTTGTGCCATAGTAATGGATCATTGTCTATAACACTTAGACACTTGAGACGATTTTCAGGAACAAGGTTCAAATTAACAGTATAAGTGTTCCCTCTCCTTTTTCCTTCTAGTATGATATCTCCAGTGTTGTAGTCAATGACAAGACATTTTTCACATGTAAAATGAACAGTATTCCCTTTGTCACAGAATTGGGAAATACTGAGTAAATTGTGTCTTAATCCCTCGACTAGAAATACATTGTCTATGGCACATTTTTGTGACTTACCAACCTTACCTATGACGATTATATCACCCTTCTTATTATTACCAAAAGTTATTGTTCCTCCATTATAGGCAGCAAGTGAAAGAAATTGAGTTTCGTCTCCTGTCATGTGCTTGGAACAACCACTGTCGAGGTACCACAGGTTGTTCCTCTTCACTTGTGCCTGCACAATAGTTTAGTGGTTAGTGACAGGAACCCAGACTTACTTTGGGTTCCTTTGTATGAACATTCTAAACTTTCCACATCAGTTTTAACTTGTTCATGTTTTCATCTATTTGTTCCATTTTTCTGGTAAATCCTCCTTAAAGATGTTCAGTTTTTCCACAGAAGGTACAAATTTTGTTGCTAGGAAAATCTACATACTTCTTGACTTTATCTCTCCTCTTGTGGTTAAAACCCACACCTGATCTGTTTTTAGATTGATTCTTTTCAAACCAATTAACAGCGTTAACATGACTTGATTTGTTTTGATTTGATTTTAGGCTTCTTTCACGATCTGAATTTCTTATTTTTAAATTAGTGACCTCTTGTTTCAATTTTAACAATTCATTCTTTTCTGCTTGCGTGGGGGACAGATTTATGAAATTTGTTTCAGGAATTAGACACTTGTACCCCTTGCAACTCTACATTTAAGAATATATTTTCTTCCTTGAATTTTTCACAAGCATGTTTTAATTCAGTGTTCTTATCAAGTAGTTCAAAGAAGTGGTTCTCAATATCTCATTTATTGGTCCTAATCCACTTAGCATGTTCTTTACGAATTTAAAAATTTTTTTGTAGTTGTGAGAAATGTTTGCAAATTTCTTTGTATTCATCCAGAGTTTCCAGCAGAAGCTCTTGAAGTTTTGCAGCACTAAGTTTTTTAATTTGTTCGTTAAGAGCATAAGGACTTACATTGAAACAAGTTAACTTTTCTGTTTCTTCAAGTTTGGCCATGAGACAAATGTGAGCAGTCTCTTCCTCAAGGTGATCTTCTTCATCATCGGTTATATCATCCTCTTGTAGAGCGACTATCATGGACTTTCTGGAGTCTTTCTTTGTAAAGAATAGTTTCATTACAAATTTTGACTTCACCTTCTCTGTTCCCTTTTCTGATTCCTATAGTATATATTCTCGAATGAAGTGATCCAGACTTCCGCACTTATGACAAATGGTTCTGGAGGATCTAGCTTCAGTTTTTGCTTTATCCCTTCCTTTGTACATCATCTTCTTCAGTTATCTCACTAGCAAGGTTGCATCTTCTGCACTTACTACTGAATCATTCTCATCTTCATCTTCAGTGTTGGTCATGGAACGTCCTTCAGCTTTGATACGCATATAAATGAGCAAAACTTCGAGGGTTTGGGGTTGATTGAAGGTGGAAAACAAGAAGCAACCATGGGGGAGTTAGTGGCTTATGGAGACACAAGGCTTCTTGGGTTGGCTAGGGTGGATTTCTACGTGTGCATGGTGACATGCACAAGCTTATTCACGTAAATATAAAGCAAGTATAGTTAGTAGTTTAGAAGTGTTGAGCTATATGGGTTTTCTTCCCACGTCATTTGATAGGGTTTTACCATATGGTGTTTTGTTATTTTCTTGATTAGTTTATGAGTCAAGGTTGATGGAATCAAGCATGAGAAACACAAAAATGGAGGTTTCTTGAAATAAAGATTGAATCTTGAAGAGTTTCTTGCAATTCTGACATCGCAGGTCCAACAAAATCACGAGAAATCAGCTAGTGCATATGGCGGATTTTTTGGAGATTTTTGAAGTTGTGGGAACGTTGTCCAGCGGTTTTTCAAGTTGTTTGACTTGGTCAACTTAGTTTTGTTATTTCGGAAATATAGTGGCTAGATTTGATTTGCAAAATATCTAAGATTAGACTAAATCAGATTACAAATATATGGTGCAAGATATGTATCCTGTTTTTGTTAGGATTTTCTTGTTATCCTAATCTTAGTTTGTTATATCATATATCTAAGGTTTGGGATATGTTTAGATTTCTGAAATATTGTGTGATATGTTTAGCCTATAAATAGGATGTAAAATACATCAAATAAATTCAGATTAAGAGATTAAACACAAAGTGTTCCGGTTTTTCTTTGTTTCACGAAGTAAACAATTTTTGAGATTTTCTTGTGAGAAATTCGATTTGAGTATGGGGTGCTTTGCTTTATCTCACGTGAGGATAGTTCTTAGGATTTGAGGGTGCTTCGCTTTAATCAAATTCTACTAATTATTCGCCTTAGAAGTTCAGATTTTGATGCGTAGCTTTATCAAATTGAAGTCTAAGTTTCTTTGTGTGAGTGGCGTTTTGTCTATAACAAATTCACATCAACTTTTGTGCTCTCGTTGAGAGATTCATTCATCTCAAGTGTCCAATATCAATTATCATGGCTCAAGAAGGTGGAGGACGAAATCCACAGAGATTTACGAAGTTTGAGCTTGGCTCAAGCAAAAGAGCTACGTATGCAAGGAGAGTTGACGAGTTTAAAAGGCCGTTTAGATGAAGTCCTAACCATTATGGCTTCTACCAACCAAGAAAACTCCTACCAAATCTAAACAAGAGAGGGCTCATCATCAGTGAAAGTGAGCAAGAAAGTGTGAGGTGTACGTAAACCAAAAAGGGATACTCATCAAGTTCTAGTGACGATGAGGAACCAATCAAGGTACAATATAAGGGGAAAGATGAGGGATGATGATCGAAATCTTAAGCTCGAATTCCTGAGTATAATGGAGGTATGGATCCTGAAAAATTTCTAGATGGATTCGTAGGGTTGAAAGGATTTTCGTTACAAAAGAATATGATGATCATAAGTCCTATAAATTGGCGAATTAAAACTCACTTCCTATGCAAGTTTATGGCTTGAGGGTTTACAAAGAAGAGAAGGAAATAAGGTAGATCAAAATATCTTCATGGACCAAATGTGAAAAGGGGAGATTAGGAAACGTTTGTTCCTCAGATTTTCGAAACAAAACAATTTCATTAAGATGGCATACGTTAAAACAAGATAGAAAACGGTTGAATACATTTGTGGAGTTTGAAAATTGATTATGATTTGCGATTTTAGAAGAGAAGGAGGACACAAAGTGGCTCGTTTGTAGCTGGCCTAGATGAGAAATAGAGGGAGAAGGTCGAATTACAACCTTATTGGACCTTTGATGATTTGTAGAGTGCCAGCAAGGGTTGAGAAACAAGTTGCACGCAAAACAAAGACATACTTCAAAACCTAATTCTAAAGAAAAGCGAGATACTTTTCCTCCCAAAACCAAACTTTGATAAGGTTACTAAACCCCCTTTCATCAAGATAAGCATTCATCTTCAAAGCCCCAAAGTAGTGATTCACGTATTGTGTGTTTTTTAAGTGTAAAGCAAGGTCCACTTCAAAGAGATTGTCCTCAGCTAAGGGTACAACAACTGCAATGGGTATGATGGGAAGGCCTTGAAGAAGGAGGAGGAGATGTATGGGGACGAGGGAGAGGAAGAGTATGGCATGATGAAAATATGGAGGAAGACACAGAGGAAGTCCAACCAGAAACCCAGGTCAATCCTTAGTGTTACGTAGGGTATTACAAACTCAAGGTGCGCAACCTTTGGGAGAGTCAAAGGAATAAGATTTTTCTCACAAGGTGTAATGTTCAAGGCAAGCTTGTGATGTATTATAGATACTGGAAGTTGCACAAATGTAGTATCTACGTTGTTGGTGGAAAGGCTCGCAATTCCTACAAAGATACATCCTCAACCATACAAGCTACAATTGGCTGTAGCACACACAGTGATTTTAAGGTAAAACAACAAGCCTTGATTGCGTTTAAAATTGGAAATTTGAGGATCAAGTACTTTGTGATGTTGTCCTATGGATGCTTGTCACCTATTATTGGGTAGCCGTGGCAATATGATCTTTTTGTGAAGTTTAATGGGAGAACAAATGTTTATTGTGCGTAAGAACCTAATGAAAAATCATATGCATTAAAACCCTTATGATTCTAAACCTAACAAGCATGGGTAATTCTAAAGGTGTTTTGTTGGTGGGTGGAAAGGAGTTAAAAGGGAGTTAAACAAGATTCTATGTCTTACTGTTTGTTAGCCAAAGAGGTGCACGACAAGCCCCAGAAATTCCTAGGTTTTGCAACCTATTGGAATGAGTTTTCAGATGTGTTTCCTAATGAGTTACCACCAGGATTACCCCCAATAAGAGGGATTGAACATCAATTGATCTTATTCCTGGGTCTCAAATTCCTAATAGCCCTGCATATAGATGTAATCCAGAGGAGACAAAGAGATAAAAGGCAGATTGAGGAGTTAATGGAGGGGATACGTGAGGGAGAGCATGAGTCCATGTCTGTGCCTCTCTTGATAGTACCTAAGAGGATGGGACGTGGAGAATGTGTATGATTCAAGGGCATTAACAATAACGTCAGTATAGTTTTCCTATACCTAGATTGAATGATTGCTATATGAATTACATGGTTCTCAATGTTTTCCGAAATTGATTTAAGAGGTGGATACCATCGATAGAAATGAAGGAAGGTGATGATGAAACAGGTTTTAAAACACAACTAGGGCTTTATGAATGGTTAGTCCATGCCTTTTGGGTTAACTAATGCACCTAGTACATTTATGAGGTTGATGAATGAGGTCTTAAAGCCATACATGTGTAGTTGTAGTGGTATATTGATGATATTTGTGGTGTATAGGCAAGACATGTTAATGATCATCTAAGCCATTTAGAAGTGGGTTTGGGACATTAAGAGAACAGAAGCTCTATGCTACAGCTCGAAAAGTGTTATTTCATGGTACCAAGTGTGACGTTTTTGGGGTAGATTGTGTCCAAAGATGGGTTTCGGTTGATCCATCTAAAGTGGAAGCTATAAATCATGGCCAACACCAAGAACGTGACTGAAGTACGTGCTTTTTCATGGGGTATCTTCGTTCTATAGGAGGTTTGTGAAGAATTTTTCATCTGTGTTGCTCCTATACCAATGCATTAAGAAGGATAGCCTATTTGAGTGGACTAGGGGCAGCGAACAGAGCTTTTGAATTGATTAAAAGTTGCTTTGTAAACGCCTTACTAGCCTTACCAGATTCTCTAAACCATTTGAAGTAGAGACGATGCAAGTGGGGTGGAATTGGTGCTGTTCTAGTCCAAGGGAAAAGGCCAATTGCTTATTTCATGAGAAGTTGAATGGTGCTAAACTGAATTATTCTACTATGACAAGTATTCTATGCTTGCAGTATTAGGCTTTGATCATTGGAGTCATTATCTAAGACCTAACCACTTCATATACATTCTGTCATGAAGCTTTGAACACATTAATGGGCAACAAAATGTAATCCAAACATCTAAATGGGTTGAATTTTTGCAATCTTTTCACTCTCTTCCTCTCAAAGTACAAAACAAAGTCTAATTTGTTGCTGATGCTTTGTCAAGAAGGTATACTTTGCTTGGTGTTTTTGAACTTTAAGTTGCTTTGGGTTAGATTGAAAATACAATTTTACGAGCAAGATGGTGATTTTGGACCAATAATGGCGCAACTTTCAAAGGGGTCTATGAGTTCCTATGTGCTACATGATGGTTTTTGTTTAAAGGTAATCATTAAATGCATACCTAAGTGTTTCTATACGTGAGTTGTTAGTAAGAGAGGCTCATGGAGGGGTATTGCTGACATTTTGGCATTACAAAGACACTAACCATTGTTGCAAGAGAACATTTCTATTGGCCAAAAATGATTGTTGATGTGTGAAGCCCATAATTGCTCAATGTGCTACTTGTCAAAGGCAAAGGCAGCCTTTCATCAAGGTTTTATACTCCATTGCCAGTACCAGAGGACCTTGGGACAGATGTTTTCTGGATTTTATGTAGGGTTACCAGGACACCCAAGGGAAAAGATGCTATTATGGTAGTATTTGAGATTTTCAAAGATGGCTCATTTTACACACCATGTCCACAAGACAGATGATGCGATGAATGTGGCTGATTTATTTAAAAGACATCATAAGGTTGCATGGGGTTCCAAAGACTATGTAAGTGATAAGACACAAAATTCATGAGTTACTTTTGGATGTCACTTTGGAGGTTATAGGCACGAAACTTTTGTTTAGCACACTTATCATCCTCAACATTGGCCAAACAGAAGTAACTAATCGAACCATAGTTTTGTTGCGTGGTTTGGTTAGTAAAACACAAAAGGATTGGGATTTTAAGCTTGCTCTGCTGAATTTGCTTACAATAGGTCACCTACTTATGCTACTAAGCACTCACCTTTTGAGTTGTCTATGGAGTTAATCCTAGTTACCAATTTATTTTGTAAGTATCTAAGGAGAGTTGGTACACAAAGATGCCAAGACTAGGTTGAGTATATGCAAAAACTCTCATGCAAAGTAAGGGCTCGAATTGAGAAGGTTAATGATATTTATAAGGCACGAGCAAACAAGCATAATCCCAACCTGTCTACAAAAGGGGATTTGGTTTGGTTACACTTGAGGAAGAAAGATTTCCAAATCAAAGGAATAATAAACTTATGCCTCGTTGGTGATGGACCGTTTAAAATTATAAATAAAGTGGGAGATAATGCTTACAAATTGGATTACCAGGAGAATATGGAGTCCATGCTACTTTCAACATTGGTGATTTAGCTCCTTATGTTCCTGATGACCAACTCAAGGTTTGAGGACAAACTCTTTTGAAGAAGGAGGATGTTACGCATATAAATGCCAAAACTTCAGGTTTGGGGGGTTGATTGAAGGTGGAAAACAAGAAGCAACCATGGGGAGTTAGTGGCTTATGGAGACACAAGGCTTCTTTGGGTGGTGCTAGGGATTTCTACGTGTGCATGGTGACATGCACAAGCTTATTCACGTAAATATAAAGCAAGTATAGTTAGTAGTGTAGAAGTGTTGAGCTATATGGGTTTTCTTCTCCCACGTCATTGGATAGGGTTTTACCATATGGTGTTTTGTATTTTCTTGATTAGTTTATGAGTCAAGGTGTGGAATCAAGCATGAGAAACACAAAAATGGAGGTTTCTTGAAATAAAGATTGATCTTGAAGAGGTTCTTGAAGTTCTTGAAATCGCAAGTCCAACAAAATCAACGAGAATCAAGGCATGCATTGGCTGATTTTTGGAAGATTTTTGAAGTTGTGGGCAACGTTGTCAACGCGGTTTTTCAAGTTGTTTGACTTGGTCAACTTAGTTTGTATTTCGGAAATATAGTGGCTAGTTTGATTTGCAAAATATCTAAGATTTAGACTAGAAATCAGATTACAAATTATGGTGCAAAGATATGTATCCGTTTTTGTTACGATTTTCTTGTTATCCTCTTAGTTTGTTATATCATAATCTCAGGTAGTTAGATATGTTTTGATTTCGGAAATATTGTGTGATATGTTTAGCTAGTCCCTATAAATAGGATGTAAAATACATCAATAAAATTCAGATTTGAGAGATTAAACACAAAGTGTTTCCGGTTTTCTTTTGTTTCACGAAGTAAACAATTTTTGAGAGTTTCTTGTGAGAAATTCGAATTGAGTGAGTGGTGCTTTGCTTTATCTCACGTGAGGATAGTTCTTAGGATTTGAGGGTGCTTTGCTTTAATCAAATTCTACTAATTATTCGCCTTAGAAGTTCAGATTTGTGGTGCGTAGCTTTATCAAATTTGAAGTCTAAGTTTCTTTGTGTGAGTGGCGTTTGTCTATAACAAAATTCACATCAAGCTTGAAGAGAAATAGATCGTCCTTTGGATGTTTCTACTTCTCCAGTTTTAAGATGCATCTCATGGGTCATTAATGAACCTGTAAGTTGTTCAACATTGAACTTGGAAAAATCCTTAGTTTCAAATAAAGTGGTAACTTTAGCATTCCATCTTTCATCCTCAGGTAGACTTCTAAGAAATTTTCTTACTTGTTTTTCATTAGTAATGACTCTCCCTAAGGACTCTAACTCCATAACAATATTACCAAACCTAACAATCATTTCCTGAACACTCTCCTTAGATTCCATTTTAAACATCTCATATTGTTGCATTAAGTAATCAATTTTAGATTTTTTAACTTCAATTGTTCCTTCATGAGTTATTTGCAAAAAGTCCCAAATTTCTTTTGCGCTCTTGCACCCTGCCGTACGATCGTACTCACGAGGTCCAAGTCCACAATGCAAGTATTTTAGTGTAGAAGTATTCATTTCAATTTTTTCATAGTCCTCCTTTTCGTATTCACTTTCGGGTTTAGGAACAAGTTCACCTTTTTCATTCTTTTTGGTAATTTGAAAATTACCATCACGAATCACCTTCCAGGTTTGGAAATTATCAGCAGTAATAAAAGTCTCCATCTTTTCTTTCCATTCACGGTAGTACTTCCCATTGAAGTTGGGAGGCCTTACGGTGGAATGTCCCTCAGTTAGTCGTTTCTCGTTGTTTGCCATGGTTCCAGGATTCACCCGTCAGAATTACGTGCACACAACCAAAAGAGAACCTGCTCTGATACCAATTGTTAGTTTTGACAAAAAATGAAAATTAAACTAGAGACAAGTAGACAAAAGTATAGAGAGAGTGAGAGACAAGTAGAAAACACGCGATTTTAGCGAGGAAACCTTTCCTAGGCCCAATAGGAACGAAAAAACCTCGACCACTAGGGATTTTTACTCAATTCTCTTTTTACTAACTACGGCCAACGACTCTGTTACAATCCTAGTCAGTACGGACTTCTCTAAGTACCACTCAGTACTTTGTTCCCCCTGAACAAGTTATTCTCTATTCTCTTTCTCTTTCTCTCTTGGTGGCTTGACCTGCCTTCTCTATTTTCTAAGTACAAATCAGTACTTCTCTATTCTCTAAGTACAACTCAGTACTTCTTTATTCTCTAAGTACAACTCAGTACTAGATCCCTTGAACTTGTTCCCCTGAACGAGTTCTTCTCTTTCTCTTTCTCTTTACAAGTGATTCACTCAAATCACTCTGCTTTCCCCGAACTCAAGATTACAGACTTATAGAATGAACACAATCCTAGTACAACTGACTCTTGTACCTAGTCTTGTATGCTTCCAATGAATTGCATAAGTCTTGGTTAAATTCTTCTCTTCTGATCTTCAGTATTTATAGTGAAATAACAAGTAGGGTTTCTCTGATTTCCTTCCTTGTTTTCACGCTTCATATCTCACCAATATCTTGGTGAATATTCTTCATAAAGTGAATTTAGATCAATTGTCCATCTAAATTCACATTCTTCTTTTCTTCATAGATTTGTTACCATAATCTTGTGTATATCTTTTCCAAATATCTTCAAGGATCTTTTATGGTATCTTCTTAGAATATACTTTCCATATCTTCTCAAAATATACTTTGAAGTCTTGCTGTCATATATACTCTTAATATACTCAAGTGTATAAATCTTCTGAATTACGTATGAACTAATTCGATTCGTCCTTGAGACAACTAAACTTGAGACAAGTTCTTCTGTTGGTACAACGACTACTAATATATGTTTAGCTTGACATAAAACAAGTAACCCATTAGTAGTATGTGTTTGTCATCATCAAAACCCCTAGGGTCAACACAAGTGATGGTCTTGCTTTAGGATACACGTCTCTTAGAGTATGTTTTACATTTGAGGCACCCCCGAGATACCGATGTTAAGGATGGTTAGGTGACCTACCTAAGGTCGTTCCTTTGTTGAAGTCCATCCCAACCATGAGGTGTTAATCATATAACCTATGTGATGTGGTGTGGATAGTTGGACACACACTAGTCATGCTACCCCTTTGTACACCTCAAAGCCTTACTTCTAGTTGCCTCTTAGAACCTTGGCTGGGGTTATTGGACTTGACCTCCGACCTAGCTGTGTTTCTATGTGCGACATGCTATATGTTCACATGTATTACGCTTGTATGAATGTTGTTTGGAGGAGCCTAGCTTTCTCGTAGCCTTTTTTACCTAGAGAGTCACTTGTAGACCATGGTTACTTATTGCATTAACTAAAGGTTCATATAGACCACCATAGGTTGCATAACATTCATTTTGTAAAAAGTATTTTCATCTTCCCATTAATAATAATAAAAAAAAAACATAATTTAGGGGACGATGAAATACTATGCATCATGCATTCATGAAGAACTAGGAAGAACCAATTATAGGCCTTGCATATATTTTAAAGGTCAAGTCATTGAAACAAGTGAGAAGTTCTAAAATCTAAACATCGCAGTATAGCTGCATAGGTCATGCACAAACCAAGTAAACTACTACCATTTGGACAAGGAAACGAGGCACAAGGTTAGTTCGACAAGGCACTTCGATTTACATTCATGTTCCAGAAGAAACAACACAATCCAACTCAACAATGGGTCATCAAGACTCTGCAAGCACAATCCATGAGATAGCCCTTACCTTAGCCCAAGTAACGCAAGCCTTGGAAGAAATGAATGTTGAGATGAACGATCTCAAGAATAGACACACTATACAAGACATGGAAAGGTAGCTAGGAGGATCACCGACCAAGACTATTACTTTGATCCTCCAAATCTTGATCCAAACTTGATCGACACCTTGGTGGAAAAGTTCTCCATTGCTGAACTTTCGAAATTCAAAGCTACCGAAAATTCGAAGTACTTCTTAAGAAGCTTCAAATTCAACAAAGATGTAAAGAATATCAGTCTAAGACATTATGCAAGGATGATCCCTATGACTCTCGAGCCTGTGTAAAAAATGGTTCTTCTCACTTCCCGACAAGGACACCTCAACTTGGGAAGACATAGCACATGCATTCATGACTCGCCATTAGCTAGGGAAACACTCAAGCTACCATCTTTCAAAAGGAGCTCGAAATTCTTAAACAAGGAGAAAAAGAAGGCTACACCTCCTACCTCTCTCGTTGGAGGGAAGTGGTGGCATAAATTGTAACTACACCACTCGAAAAGGAGCAAGTTAAGATCTTTACTGCTAACTTGCTCCTAAGATACAAAAATCATCTAAAGTACTTGGGCGTAGACACTTTTGAAAAGGTCTATCACATTGGGATCGAAATTGAAGATAACATCAACATGAAAGGTGGAAAAGGAAAATGGACCAATAATCAAAGGATTAACCACACGCAAGGAGCATCCAGTACCAACAATATCAATGCCCTCGAAGAGTCTACAGCTCCTTTTCGCCGCCGATGCGAGTACACTCCCTTGGTTATGACTTATACTCAAGCATTTGGGAGACAACAATCAAAAAGCAAGATAAGTGCAGTAAGGCACACTTCGGACCCTACACCGGAAAAGAAGTCACTACGATTGGATGCCAACAAGTACTGGAAGTATCTGTAACACCCTTGAATCTCCTAACTTTCTTCTCTATAATTTCCTAAAAACATATTATAAATAATATAGAATAGTTATTATTAAAAGTCCTACATAACTAGGAAAAATCAAAGCATTACTTCCACCGTGATAACGAATAAGGTATTTATCAAACAACTACAATGGAAGTTTTTAAAATCAAAACCAATTATAAACTAGACCTCAAAAATAATCTCAAAATTAATATCAAATAAAAGCAAAAGTAGATCAACTTAAGACTTTATTACACTTCGAAACGATATGAAAGGCCCTTCAAATCAAAAAACATTAAAGTTCAGAAATAAGACAACATCAAATTAATAGTTAACTAAATCCAAAAGCAAATAAACTAAGAAACTAAAAAGACTACATTGCAAGAACTCCCACTCCAGCCCAGCATGAATAACTTATGCCTAATTATACATGTAGCTTTCCTTATCCTAGACAACTACTCGCCAACAAGTGGGTATTCGTAGGGCCAAGTTAAAGACAAAGCCATGCATACAAAAGTAACAGTCAGCAAAGCTGAGTACATAACTACTAAAGACTATGCAACAAGATTAAAAAAAAGTAAAAGTACAACATACATACATCTTACCATTGACAACTCTTCTCTTGTGCATAGACTCAACATAAACACATTATTTGTTATATTTAAACTTTAGATTTCACAACGAACGGGATTCATGTCCTTTAAAATCGCACTATTGGGCACCAACATGGGAGCAACTCGAAAGAGGTATCACCAATGTCAAATGAAGTGACAGAATTCCAGCGCATTAAAATATATAAAAGAGTGCAATGTTTTGTACTACAATTATAAGTCATAGATCATTCTTCCATATGACTACCACCATTGTTCATACTCAAGGTATATACGTTCCAAGAGTTTTGGTGCGAATCCTCTTTCACTTTAAGTAGTTAGCCGGTTTAACAATATTATGACTACTATCCAATATCACATAAAAGCATGCATAAAATCCCACAAGTCATATTAATTATCTTTGATTTGAAGTGATTCTAAAAATAACCTTGTGTGTCATCTAATTAACCTAAACTTCCTTTACCACACATTAACTGTGAGTGGCTAACTATTTACCTTTTTCCTTGACGACACATTAAACTGTGAATAAGTATATAAATATTTGCTCATTAACTTCTATAAATTATGTGGATAAAATTTCACAAGCTATTAAGTAACTAATCAACTTAAATAACTTCTTTTCTTCTTTACTAGCTATTTTCCAAAATTAATTTAATTATAACATTCCATTTCAATCATGAAGAATTTATAGTAATATAGACGTGGAATGTCAAAACAATTTAAAACCACGTTTCTCATACTTTCATAAACTTGTCAAGCATGTCAATTCACAATCAAATAAACCAACAACAAACATATCATAAAAGATTAACCAGGCAAGAGATCTATTTCTATGTGTGTCTTTAGTACTTACGTACCTTGTGTTGTAGTGGTGATCCGCCACATCTTCTAGAAGTCAACTAGTTCGAAGTCTCCTTCATAGAGAAAACCGAATCTAAATCAAAACCTTGTTGACTAAGTTCTACAACATCTCTAAATTAACTTTCCACATTGGAAACTCGTCCAAAATATTTCCTATATGGTGTTTATTCAATTCCATACTTTATTTTAATTTTTCCATTGCAAAATACTTGGTTTTCGGAAATTTTTCGTAAATGGCGGCTTTGTAAAATTCCTCAAAAATATTCTCAAACCTTTCCAAGTATCGTATTTTGATAACAAAACACTATAGTCATGTCCTAACATCAATACATAATACTTAGATGCATTAAAAAAAATATATAACTTACTATGTCACATGATACTAGTTATAAACATGTGTTAAAAACAATTTTGAACATTAAAAACACATCTAAACATCATAAATCCATCATAAAACTCTTTGACAATCTACTATTACCATCATGAATCAAATCTATGCTTTAGAATAATTTTTCATAAGGTAAAACTTGTTCATAATATATATATATCATTGATTTTCATGGTTATGAAATTTTGACAACAATATAATTCATATTTAAAACCAATAAAAATAAATCTAAACTTCATAAAATCATCATAAACTCACCCAACAACAATTCATGATCACAATATTGATGTTTAAATCATTAAAAACCATAAAATCATGAATTTCGTAATTTCATAAACCCGAATTTAAAATTTCATGATCAAACAAGTAAATTCATACTTTAAACTAAATCATAATATTATAAAAACATGAGTAAAATTACAGGAACATGATAAATCATAATTATAAACATGAATTTACAAGATTGAATCAAAAAAGAATAGGAGAAGAAATTTTTTTTTTCTATGAAGTCCGAAAACTACCAAACAAGGGGGAGGAAGAAGGAGGGTGTATGGCTGGGCAGTGGCCCGCGCGGCGGTGGGCGACAGAAGAGGAAGGACGACGGGGAGGAGGCGACGGAGGAAGGAGGAGGGGAAGAAGTTTTTCTTCTGTTTTTCGGAAACTTTTTCGATTTTCTTTCTTTCTTTCTCAACTTGAAGTTTGCAAAATTAAATCTGAAAATTTTGGTTTTAAGGGGTATTTATAGGCCCCAAAGTAGGATTTGGGCAATTACATAAATACCCTTAATGTTTGAAATTACTTTTATGCCCTTGTTTTAAAACAATTTAGGAAACTCTACAAAATTCCATTTTTAGAAACTTTTCAAAACAATTATTAAAAATTAAATTAACTCGAAATATTATTTATAAACATAAAATAATTATGTTGATTGAAATTTATTTAGATTTTCTTTCTTTAATATTTTTATTGAACTTAATTTCTCAATAAAAAAATTAAAAACATACGTATAAAATACGAAAATAACTCTTTGAAGTACGTGAAAATATGGAGTATTACAGTTTACCCCTCCTAAAAGAAGTTTCATCCGGAAAGTTTATGTAAATTAATGTATGGAATTTTAAAAGAGATTGTGCTTATTTTAAGATTTTTCATTTTGACACTATGTTGTTGTAGACGTTAGACATTTAAGTCAACCATTGCTTGACAACTTTTACTGAAAAGATATAAAACCTTCATAATACTTTACTAAAAGACGTGAAAACTCATAAAAACTTATAAAATTTAGGGTAAAATGCGCAAAGTTATACCGCACTCTACCCCCCTTAAGAATCGAGTCACGTCCCTGTAACTCTACCTACTACCTTGAAACAACTCCGGATACCTTTCCCTCATCATATCTTTAGCTTCCCATGTTGCTTCTTCTGTTTCCTAGTTAGACCACAACACCTTCACCATTTTAACACGTTTCCAATGAGTATCCCTGACCTTACTATCAAGGATCTTAATTGGCCTCTCTTCATAGTTTAAACTCTTGTCTAGCTCTATTGTTTGAAGTTGTAACACACGTGACTCATCCGGAATATATTATCTTAGTTGAGACACATGAAAGACATTGTGAACTTTGCTCAACTCCATTGGTAATGCTAGCTTATAGGCAACTTTTCCAACCCTTTGCAAGATCTCAGAAGGTGGGATGTATTTCAGGCTCAATTTCCCCTTCTTTCCGAACCTCATTACACCCTTCATTGGTGATACTTTGTGTAGCACCTTATCACCAACTTTAAACACAACTTCTTGACGTTTTTAGTCCGCATAAGACTTGTCTATCTTGTGCTGCCTTAATCTTTGCTTGTTTCACTCTTACCTTATCGATGGTTTCCTCAATCAATAGAGGTCCTAGAATCACTGCCTCACTTATGTCACTGCAACATAAGAGACTTCTGTACTTCCTTCCATACATAGCTTCAAAATTTAACATGCCAATACTTGCATGGTAGCTATTGTTGTATGAGAACTCGATAAGATCTAAACAATCCTCCCAATTCCCTTGAAAATCCATTACACAAGCTCTTAGCATGTCCTTCAATGTTTGTATGGTTTCCTCTGTTTATCCATTGGTTGCTAGATGGAAAGCTGTAATCAATTTCAACATTGTACCGAAATTTTCCTGGACACTTTTCTAGAATTTCGAAAGAAACCTACAAACTCTATCTGACATGATATCCTTTGCAACTCTATGTAGCCTCAACACATGCTTTATGTAATGCTTTGCAAGTTGTTCAATCCTCTAACTCTCCTTCATCGGTATAAACACCGCTGATTTAGTAAGCCTATCCACCACAACCCATATGGTATCATTTTTTTCTTTGACTTTGGCAAACATGTTACAAAGTCCATTTATATGCAATCCCACTTCCATCCTCGTATCTCAAGTGGTTGAACTTCTCCTTATGATCTTTTATGCTCAAATTTCACTTTTTGACAATTAAGACACTTGCTCACGAATTCATCCACTTCTATTTTCATCCTAGACCACCAATACACCTTCTTCAAATCCTTATACAGCTTATTGCCTCTAGGATGCACTAAATACGATGTTTTATGACCTTCCTCCATGATTCTCCGTTTTAAATCTTTTCTATGGTGCACACCACCTCCCTTTGTACCTCAAGCTTCCATCTTCATGGATTTTGATGTCCATAGCCTTCCCTCTTTAAATTTCTCCTTTATTCTATCCAATTTCACATCTCTCTCTTGGTTCTCCTTAATCTCCTCAAACACTGTTGGTTGGATACTTAGATTACAAAGTATTCCTTCCAACTCTCCCTCCTTCACTATCTCCAAGTTCATTCTCTCCATGTCTCTACACCGCTCATTAGTCACCACTAATTCACCCCATGTCTAGTTATACGGCTCAGAGCATCTGCTACTACATTGGCCTTCCCTTCATGGCATTGGATATCTAGATCGTAATCCTTGATCGACTCAAGCCATCTCCTTTGTCTCATGTTTAAATCTTTTTGAGTGAAAAAGTAAACTAAGCTCTTTTGGTTCATGTAGATGCTACACTTTACTCCATACAAGTAACGCCTCCATATCATTAAAGCAAACACGATTGCCGGTTGCTCGATATCGTGAGTAGGATAGTTTGCTTTGTATGGCTTCAATTGTCTCGAAGCATACGCAGTTACCTTTTTATTTTGCATCAAAACACATCCCAAACAACTTTTAGAAGCATCACTGTACACATCGTAAGAGTCACTTCCATCTGGCAAAGTCAGCACCAGAGCAGTAGTCAAACGCTCATTTAAGGTCTTAAATGCCTCTTCACACTTATCGCTTCACACAAACTTACAGTCTTTCTTCATTAACGACATCATTGGCTTAGTGATTCTCGAAAAGTCCTTCACAAACCTCCTATAATATCCTGCTAACCGCAAGAAACTCCGTACATCCGTCACATTGTGAGGTGTAGGCCACTCTTTTACTACTTCGATCTTGGCTGGATCTACTTCAACTCCTCCTTTCTACACAAAATGTCCCAAAAATGCAGCTTCCTCCATCCAGAACTCACAATTCGAGAACTTATCATACAATTTATTCTCTTTCAGTGTCATCAAAAGTGTCCTCAAATGTTCTACATGTTCCTCTTTACTGTTGGAATACACCAAAAAGTCATCAATAAAACTATCACAAACTTATCCAAGAACTGTGGAAAGATCCAATTCATTAAGTCCATGAAAAATTTCTGCAGCATTTTTTGTATGTCCTCATCAACAATTCAAAAGGCATTTTTTGTATGTCCTCATCAACAATTCTCAATTGATGGTACCCTTACCTCAAATCAATCTTTGTAAACAGATTCGATCCTTTCAATTGATCAAACAAGTCATCAATCCTCGATAAAGGATGCTTGTTCTTGATCTTCATCTTATGAAACTTCCTATAGTCGATACACAACCTCAAACTCCCATTTTTCTTCTTTACAAACAGCAGTCGTGCTCCCCAAGGTGAAGCACTAGGCCTAATGTAACCCTTCCCTAAAAACTCCAGTAACTTCCCTTTTAACTCACTCCTTTCCGCAGGTGCCATCCTATACGGTGCTTTGGAAATAGTCGTTGTTCCTAGCACTAAGTCTATGTTAATGTCGATCTCTCGCTTCGGACGCATCCCCGGAATCTCCTCTGGAAACACATCCAGAAAGTCTCTCACTACTTCAATGTCCTCGGCCTTAGCAGTCTCAACATGATCTACATCCCTCACACTAAAAAGGTAAATTGGAAAACCTCTCTTCACAACTTAGCAAACCTCATTACTGATACTATTTGGTTGTGTTTTGGCCTTCCTGCCCTCTAATAGCTCACTTTCTTACCCTTATTAACCAACGAGATCTTCTGAGGCTCACCCAAAATCTTAACATTATGCTCACTGAACCAATCCATCCCCAGTATTACGTCTAAGTCACCCAAATCAAACTCGATTAGGTTAGCCTTAAACTCCACTCCCTCAACATCTAAAAATCTCCTTGAACACTGTATTTCTTGTCCTGATGGCAACATTATCAACATATTTGTTGTATCTACTTCTCCCAACACATGCATGAATTTTTCCAAATTCTTAGTGGATACAAACGAATATGTTGTACCAGAAAAAAAAAATAACAGGAAGAGAGTGAATAGAGTACCAGCAATCACATCCTTACTAGCATCAGCTTCACTTCGAGCCATTACGTTCAACTTTTAGTTCCAGTATTCAAGGTCTTAGTCTGACTTCCTCCATTTCCACTTCCATTCCTTGAAAACCCTTCTTCAGACCTCCCGTTGAATTCCCTTTGAATTGAGAACCTTATCCTTCCTTTCCCTTCTTCTTGGAGAAGCACTCATACTCATGGTGTCCAAGCTTGTTACACAACCGTCAAGTCCCTGGGTTCTCAGCACAATCCTTTCCTGGGTGATTATTAGGAAACTTCTCTCAGAAGTACACACGACCTCCTTAATTAGCCATCTGAACCCTACTCCCATTTCTATTAGGAGGCTTCCCAAAGTTTCCCTTATCACCCTGAAAGTTATTGTTGAAAAGAGGCTTCTAAAATCCCTCATGACTCCTATGTTGGTTGAAGTTTCCTCCACCATCCTTTCTTTTCTCCCTCGTCTCACCTTCTTTCAGCATCTCCTTCTTCTTCTAGTCTAAGGCATACAGATGTGGAACACTACCGTCTAACTCATCTAACGACTCAAAGATTTGCCCGACTAATTGAAACGGGATGTCTATAGGTAACCCTCTGTCAAAACGACTAGCCTTCAATTTTTCGGTTTTCACAGCCTCCTTAGCAAACCTAGACAACTTAATGAACTTAGAGTAATACTGAGTAACTAACATACTCCCCATCTTAAGATCTAAAAACTCATCAGCTTTGTGTTTCTGGAGGAACACATGATAAAACTTATTGCGGATCTATTCGTTAAACACAATCCAATTAAACTCTGGCAAAGCCCTAATCACAGCTTCATTTTGTGACCATCAAAGATCAGCTTCTCCTGTCAGATAATAAATAACATGGTTCACCTTAAACTCCTCTAGACACTCAACTGCCCCAAATAGCTTGTTAAACTCTCTCAGCCATCCCTCTAAAACAGTTGTATTGGGTTCTCCTTGGTAAGTGGGTGGTTTATTTGGAGCAATCTTCTTGAAAAGTTCCCCAACAAGGTCATTACCATTACCGTTTCCTCTAGCAACTAAGTGTTCAGCTAGAGTAGGTAAAATTCTCACTACATCATTCAGCTGATTGTTGTTACGTTTAGCCATCCTATTCAACCTGTAGAGGGAAAAGACCTTTACATTAAACTATGTATAACTCTAAGTTAGAACACCATAAACTCATAAGAAAACGTAACAACATTTTCTTAATTAGTCTCACAAAAGAAGTTCGCATTCTTTTAGAGCGAATGATTCACTTAGTTTTGATTGTTTACACAACCATTAAAAGAAGAATAAAGCACATAATAAATAAAATTAATCCCTTGGTTATCTTCTACTTGAGGCTTTATTTCCTTAAAGAGGTAACTAATTTTTCATTATAATAAGAATTCTTATTGGTCAATTCCTCGTAAAATTTTCTTATGGCTCACTGCCACATATACACTAAAAAAAAAAACAATTTAAAATATCCAACATTCTAAAAACTAACAATAATAAACAATATTAACTAACTTATATCTATAACAAATCTTCTAAATATTGACATTATCCTTCTTGGCCTTCGACATCACATATTACTTAGGTATAAACTCAGGATCATCTTTAACATCGTCATTCATTTCCTCCTCACTATCTTCATCCATGTCTTCTTCAGGGTCAAGCTCTTCTTCATCCTCAGAATCAGACACTAGATCCACATACACTAGAATTACTGGATTTGGATTCTCAATTTCATAGCACGGACTACCTTTCGATCCAAAGCTTCGAGAACTAGAAGTAGCTTCTTTATTACTCATATCATCTTCCTCTTGATCATTTGGGATTTGTATGGGTGGATTTTCCTAACTTGCATTGAACTCCGGAAATTCTTGCTCCTTTCCTGCAATATAACCTTTCAAATATCTCCAATCACAACCCCATTGACCATTTGGATCCTTATACTTGGTGTAGTTTGTAAGTCCTCCAACAAAATGAAAGCCACTTAACTTCGCCTTAATCTCTAAGTAGGTGGACGATTTAGCAAACAACTAACAATTAAAGCAAACACATGATCGGGTTTGTCCCCCTATGGTGACTTCAATACTGTACTCATGTACCAACAATAGAATTAAATCTTCCCAACATATTCGGGTGGACTCTCATAGTCCTTCTTTTCCAATGTTCCCATCTGAGTTTCTTTACTAGGCATGTTATCCACCCTTCTGCACGACACTTAAAGCTAATGGGCCATCCTTCCAACAATAAAACCAAGCTAATAGTTCTAAAAGAAAAAGGTCTTGTGCCCAAACATCCTTCCCAATCTCACCACATGATATTAAAGCAATAACACATAGTACAAACCTGAATTCCTTGCATACCTGCACATGTAAATGATTTTAAAACATTTATTTTTTAAAAGCTTCTATTTTCAAAAATAACTATTTTTAGAAAAAATTCCATTCCCAGTAACTTTGTAAAATAAGAAATTCCTCTTTCCAAAATAAAACTTAGGGTACCCAAAAAATAAAAATTTTATTTTATATCAAACCTAAGCTCTGGTAGACACTTTGTAACACCCAGGAATTTCCTAATTTCCTTCTCTAGATTTTCCAAAAAACATATTATAAATAATATAGAAAGTAATTATTAAAACTCCAACATAACTAGGGAAAACCAAAGCATTACCGCCCACGTGATAACGGATAATGCATTTATCAAAGTACTACAGCGGAAGTCTTTAAAATCAAAACCAATTCAAAACTGAACTTCATAAATAATCTCAAAACTAAAATCAAACAAAACCAAAACAAGATCAACTTAAGAATTTATTACACTTCGGAACCATATTAATGGCCATTCAAAACAAAAAACTTTAAACATCGAAAATAAAAAAACATCAAAATAATAGCTAACTAAATCCAAAAGCAAATAAACCAAGAAACTACAATGACTACAATGCAAGCACTCTCGCTCCAGCCTAGCATGAATGACTTATGCCCACTTGTAACTGTAGCTTTCCTTGTCCTAAACAACTACTCGCCAACAAGTGGGTCATCGTAGGGCCAAGTCCAACACATAGCCACGCACACAAAGCAAATAATCAGCAAAGTTGAGTGCATAACTACTAAAGACTATGCAACAAGATTAAAATAAAATAAAAGTACAACATACGTACATCTTACCGTTAACAACTCTTCACCTGTGCACAGACTCAACTTAAACACATTATTTATTATATTTAAACACTACATTTCGCATCGAATGGGTTTCTTTACCTTTCAAAATCGTCCTACAGGGAACCAACTTTGGAGCAAATTCACGAAGGTATTACCTATGTCACATAAAGTGACGGAATTCCAGCGCATTAAAAATATTAAAGAGTACAACGTCATGTACACCAATTACATGTCATAGATCACTGTTCCACACGACTGCCCCCGTAGTTCATACTAAAGGTATATACATTCCAAGAGTTTTGGGCGAATCCTCTTTCACTTCACATGGTTAACCGGTTTAAAAATATTATGACTCCAATACATCTCACATAAAAGCATGCATAAAATCACACAAGCCATATTAATTATCTTTGATTGAAAGTGATTCTAAAAATAACCTTGTGTGTCCTTATTTAAATTAAACTTCCTTTAAAACACATTAATGGTGAGTGACTAACTATTTACCTTTTTCTGTGACAACACATTAAATAGTCAGTGTCAACCTGTATATCAATATTTGATCATTAAGTTCTATTAATTATGTTAATAAAAATTCACAATCTACCTTTTTTGTTGATTAAGTAACTAATCAACTTAAACAACTTATTTTCTTCTTTACTAGCTACTGTCCAACTTTAAATTAATTATAAATTCCAATTCAATCATGAAGAATTTTTCTTAATATAGATGTGGAATGTCAAAACAATATAAAATCACGCTTCTCATACTTTCATAAACTTGTCATGCTTGTCAGTTCACAATCAAATCAAGCAAAATCAAACATATCATATATTATTAACCAAGCATTAGTTCTATTTCTATGTCTACCTTTACTACTGACGTACCTTGTGTTGTAGTTGTGATCTGCCACAACTTCTAGAAGTCAACTAATTCGAAGTTTCCTACATCGAGAAAATCGAATCTAAATTAGAAGCTAGTTGACTAAGTTCTACAACAACTCTAAACTAACTTTCGACATTGGAAACTTATCTTAAACATTCCCTATATGGTCTCTATTTAATTCCATACTTTATTTTAATTTTTCCATTGCAAAATACTTGAATTTCGGCAATTTTCCAAAAATGGCACCTTTGTAAATTTCCTCAAAAATACTCTAAAACCTTTCTAAATATCACATTTTGATGATAAAACACTATAGTCATGTGCTATCATCAATATACAATACTTAGATGCATTAAAAATAGTTATAACTTACTATGTCACATGCTACTTTTTATAAACATGTGTTAATAAAAATTTATAGCTTTATTTATTCATTCAAAACACCTTAAAGACATATCTAAACATCATAAATCCATCATAAAATTCTTTTACAATGTACTATTACCATCATGAATCAAATCTATGCTTTAGAAAAAATTTTCATAAGGTAAAACATGTTCATAATATTTATACCATTAATTTTCATGATTATAAAATTCGGACAACAATATAATTCAACTTTAACACCTTTAAAAATCAATCTGAACTTCATAAAATCAACTAAAATTCACCCAACAACAATTCATGATCATAATATTGAAGTTTAAATCATTAAAACCCATAAATTCATGAGTACCATAATTTCATAAACCCTAATTTAAAATTTCATGATCAAACAAATAAATTCATGCTTTAAACTAAAACAGAATTACAAAAACATGATTAAAATATAGAAACATGATAAATCTAATTATGACATGAATTTGCAAGGTTAAATCAAAAAGAAAAGGAGAAGAAAATTTTTATATATAAAGTCCGAAAATTACCAAACAAGGGGGGGGGGGGGGGGGGGGGAAGAGGAAGGTGGCCGGTTGGTTGTTGCCGGGTGGGTAGTGGCGAGTGCGGCGGAGGGAGACAGAGGAGGGAGGGCAATGGAGGAAGGAGGAGGCAAACAAGTTTTTTTTTTTTTGTTTAGAAACTTTTTCGATTTTTTGTCTGAATTTTTTTCTTTCTCTCACAACTTTTGAAATCCTAAAACTTGAAGTTTGCAAAATTATATTTGCAAATTTGGGTTTTAAAGTGGTATTTATAGGCCATAAAGTAAGACTTGGTGGAATTACATAAATACCCTTAATGTTTGAAATTACTTTTATGCCCTTGTTTAAAAAATTTGGAAACACTAAAAAATTCCAGTTTTAAATACTTTCCAAAATTTTTAATAAAAATTAAAATAACACGAAATATTATTTATAAACATACAATAATTACTTTGAATTTCTTTAAATTTCCTATCTTTAATATTTTTCTTGAACTTAATTTCTCAATCAAAATATTAAAAACATACGTATAAAATATGAAAATAACTCTATAAAGTACGTGAAAATATGGGGTATTACAGTATCACCAAGGTAGAGGTCACACTACCGAAGAATGTTGGACCCTCTAAAAACTCTTCCAAGACATGGTTGAAGATGCAAGGATCCCCATTCCGCCCTGAATAGAGAAGCTCAACTTCCATATAAACCCTCTTGCCATCTTCATGCTTGACGAAGAAAGCCTCTACTTCGATCCTATCACTCTAATCACTTCCGCGGGACAAACTTTCCCTCGAAATGTCTTAAAACAAGACTGTGCTACAAAAAAATCTTTGAAGAAGGGGAGAAGACCTCCGACGACTTTCCCCCTCAAAAGATCCTTATGCATGTAACTATTAGAAAAGGGTTCAAATAGAAAGGATGAAAGCAAGATGGGATGAGCTCATTAATAATCTGAAATGTTATTTTAGCTTATGTAAATGGTATTTCAATGAGCCCGAAAGCGTTGAACTACAAAGTCCCTTCATTGAACTCCCCATCAAACTTATGGAGGAAATTAGGGAGAGAATTGGTCTCAAAAGTCTACGCATGCGCCTAATGGTCAATAAATACTGGAACAAATACATCAATGAGATGGTACAAAACCACATGACTTGGGAAAGACGCATTAAATACCGTTGGCTCGTTTAGGAACCTCTCCCCTTGGTTCCATCAAAGAATATTGGAAGACTTCAAGTGACTATGCCATGAATTAGATATCAACATGGCACTTTGTATGAATGCGGTCGAAAATGATAAACTATCTTTTGACCCACTTGAGTTGATTACTCCCATGGGGTGATCTATTCCACACGTAATAGCCTCTCCGTCCTTCCTAGAAATCATTGGAATATGGGATAGTAATGACGAAGACATCTATGCCGAAAATGGGGTGCAACCTACTTACCACACCCTCATCGAAGAAGATGATGATATCGCCGAGGTTCTAAGGCCCTTGTTGCCTCTTAAAGGAAATAAAGTTACAGTCCTTACTTGAACAGGACCCCTAGACACTACATAAAATCGAAACAACACTCAAGCTACTTCTCCACCTCAACAGGAAAATGTGGTAATCAACTCAAGAGGACCAAGGCTGATGTCAATGTATGGCAACTACTAGTCTCTTCGTAAAAGCATAGGCAAGCTCTACTCAAGGCCCTTTCTGACTTAAATGTGGCCGATGACACTACTCCTAACGGCTTAATCAATCTTTTCATCCATGAGCATTACAAGCCGTGCATCACCTTCTGCATTCTGGACCTTCCAACCGAAGGCGCGAGCCATAACAAAGCTCTCTACATCACTGTCATAAGTAAAGAACCCAACATACCTAGGACGTTGATTGATAATGGCTCGGCCATCAATGTGTACCCCTTGAGAACCACTCGAAAGCTCGGGATATTACAAGAAGAATTTCGTGCTAGTAATCAAGCCATTAAAGGGACACTATAGGGGTCATGTGGCTAAACTTGCACACAAGACCAGTCTAGAAGAAGGTTGAATTCCATGTTATGGACATTAAGAATAGTTTCAACCTTCTCCTAGGAAGCCCTTGGTTCCATGAACTAGGGGCGTTTTCATCTAATTTTTGTCAAAAGATCAAGTTCATGCTACAAGGGGTGGTACTCACTATTGATGCACCTCAAAGGAGGATTCGGGAAACCGATCAACCTTTCATCAACATTGAACATGATGACCATGATGAAGACTTTTAGGGATCCTCAATTGCTACAATTGAAGAGGGAGATGAAGCCTCTTTTGACTTTGACCCTCACTCAAGCTTAGTTGTTAATACAACCACCCCAATCACTAAAGGAAAATCTAAACTTGCTGATCTTGATGCAGAAGGACTTGGATTGCTCTTCGTGTTAGAACGTGCTCCACCAACCGAACAAGAAGTTTTCATGGCTATGAATACCAAAGCCTTTGATCCAATCAAGCTCATAATTCTTCTAAATCAAGTGGTTAGAAGATGGCGCAAGACCGTGAAAATTACTACGCTAGAAGGGAATGAACTTCATCGTAGGAGAGGGCCCAATGTTCAATGCGTCTGAAAGCGAGTTTGATTCTGAGTCCGAATCTAGTCCTATGAAGGTGTCTAGTCCTAAGAACTCTATAGCTATTAATAAGCTTGTCAAGGAGCATGTCCCTCCTTTTTATTCTGCCCCTAAGGCTAGTTTTGATGTCATTCTTAACGATTTCAATAATATAAATTATTTTGCTTACTCCTCGTCTCCTTGCTCCCTCTCTCCTTCACGTGATTGCTTTGTTTAACAAACTGAAGATCAAAATGATGATGCAATAATAAAGATTGTAGAGGAACATGAAAACAAAACTCCAATAATCGAGGAAACTGAAACAACCAACATTTCCGTCAATGACACTCCAAGGGAATTGCAAATTGGTCTCACACCTAATCCTCAAGAAAGGGCAGAACTCATAGCAACATTCACATAATTTAAGGATGTATATGAATGGTCCTATGAAGATATTCCTGAGATTGTTCTGTATATAGCTAAGTACACTGTTTCTCTTAACCAGGGGCCAAGCCCATCAAGCAAAAGCTTAGAAGAATGAAGGAAGTAGTCTAATTGAAAATTCGAGAAGATGTAACAAAGAAATTAAAGGTAGAATTCATCAAGGTAGTTCAACATGTGGATTAGGTTCCCAACATTGTCCCTGTACTCAAGAAAGATTGAAGAGTAATAATGTATGTGGACTTTCGGGACCAGAACAAGGCCAGTCTGAAAGATGGCATCCCATTGCCTCACATTGATGTGCTTGTTGATAATACAACCAATCACACATTGTTTTCCTTCATGGATGGTTAAGCCGGCTACAATCAAATCAAGATGAATGTAAAGGATAAGGAGTAAATGCCGTTCACTACTCCATAGGGGTTGTATTGCTACACGGTCATGCCATTTGGTTTAAAGAAAGCTGGTGCTACGTATCAACGCGCTGCAACTACTCTTCTTCATGACATCATACACAAAGAAGTAGAGGTATATGTAGATGACATGATAGTGAAAACCAAGGAAAGGAGTGAACATACCCTTTCCTTTAGAAAATTCTTTGAAAGATTCCGAAGGTTCAATATGACACTTAATCCTCCAAAATGTGCCTTTGGAGTTACTTCAAGAAAGCTTTTAGGCTACGTGGTTAGAACATGAGGAATTGAGATTGACCCAACAAAAATCAAGGCCATTTTGTCTTTAAAACCACCAAACACCGAGAACGAGATCCGAGAATTCTTGGGAAGACCCCAATACATAAGTACATTCATTTCCAAACATACCATGGTATGTGAGCCTATTTTCAGGAAATTAAAGAAAGATGCTCCAAAAGAATGTGATGATGACTGCCAATGAGCTTGTAATAAAATCAAAAAGTATCTCACAAATCTGCCTTTTCTTGTACCACCAACTTCGAGACATCCATTGTGACTCAGCTTGACCGTCACTAAAATAACTGCAGGAGCCATGCTGGAACAAGAAATCGATGGTAAGGAAAATGACATTTATTACATGAGCAAAAAGTTCTGACAATATGGAAAAAGATATTCTAACATCAAAAAAAATATGCTTGGCATTAGTGTAGTCTACTAAAAAATTGACACATGTAGTCAGTAAGGAGATCCACTTAAATATCTCTATGACAAATCTGCAGTAAATGGACGAATATCGAGATGGATGATCATGTTGGCAGAATTTTACCTTAAATTCGTGTAGTAAAAATCCATAAAAGGAAGTATAGTCTCAGAATTCCTAGTTGTTTCTCCGGCTGAACCTCGAAATAAGGGTTAAGATTTTTCCGATGAAGAATTGATTATGACTGATGAAGAAAGTTCGTCCCTATACTTTGTTGGTGCCTCCAATAAACAAGGGTGTGGGGTCGATGTCCTCCTTTTTTCTCCGAATTAGGAACATACGCTCATATTAGTAAAACTAGACTTTGATGTGACCAACAACTCCGCTGAATATGAAGCCTGCATTATAGGCCTCGAGGCTGTTGTAGCTTTGAAATTCCAAAATTTAAGGGTTTATGGAGATTTCTCATTAATCAAATTTCTAAAAGACGGAAAGTTAGAAGCGAAATGATGGCTCCTTATCAAGCTCATTTGGAGCAAATCGCCTCCGAAATCGAAGAAATCGAGTACACCTATCTAAAAAGGGAGGAAACCCAATTTGCCGATGCTTTGGCTAAGTTGACATCAATGGTTTGCATCCCAAAGTCTTTGATAGAAATGCCCTTGGTGGTTAAAATAAGAAAGGAACCGGGTCTTATTTGCATGGTTGAAGAAGACAACGAGGTGAACAACCTCACGAAGAAAGAACCTTGGTACAGTGATATGACAAACTACTTAGAAAATCAACAGTACCCTGCTGATGCATCGAAGAAAGAACAACGAGCTCTAAGGCTCCAAGCCTCCCAACACATTATTCGAGGATGGGATTTATATAAAAGGCATTACAATGGTTTACAACTTCGATGTATAGACAGCACAGAGGCCCAACAAGTTATGAGTCAAATAAATGCGGGCATATGTGGAAGTCATACGAATGCCCGAATATTAGCTTTTAATATCATTAAACAGGTGTAATATTGGACTACAATGGAGGATTATTGCAATTGATAAGTGAAACATTGTGACAAGTGTCAGAATTCTGAGAATCCTCAACATATACCTCCATCATTACTTCACTCTTTATCATCTCCGTGGCCATTCTCAACATGGGGGATTTACATACTTGGAAAATTTACGCTTCTGGGTCATGGAGGTCATGAATTCATATTGGTGGTAGTTGACTACTTCACCAATTGGGTGGAAACCGCTTCATACCATGTGTTACAAGCCAAACATGTTGCACAAATCATTGAAATCAATATAATATGTTGATATGGAGTGTCGCATGAAATCATCAGTGATAATGGAGCCCATTTTCAGGGTGAATGTGAGGAACTCCTGATAAAATATACAATTCAGCAACACGCATCTTCTCCCTATTGACCTCAAACAAATGGAGCAGTTGAAGCAGCAAATAAAAATGTCAACGCCATCGTATCTAAAATGATAGAAACATATAGAGATTGACCACTCAAATTACTGTTCGGTTTATGAGGGTTAAGGACCTCCATTGAAGAATAGTACTTGAAAGTGAACTTTTTGAAGCCGAATGGGTACGGGCGCGGTATGATGCCTTCATCCTTCGAGATGAGAAGCATTCTAAAGGCTTTAAGTCATGTATAAGTCTATCAAAAAAGGATTAAGAGACATTTCAATAAACACATCAAAGAATGGAAAATCAAGGAAGGTGATTTAGTTCTTAAGGCATTGCAGAAAACCGTCATGGATCCTAGAGGGAAGTTCTGCCCCAACTGGGCCGGGCCCTATATTGTTAAGAAGATACTCCCCGCAGGTGCAGTTGAACTAATGGACATGAATAATGACAACTTTTACAACCTCACCAACTTGGATCAACATAAGAGATACTATATCTAAACTATGCTCATGCAGTTACTGGAACTACGTTTAGCATGATTCCGAAAGGATTCGTAGGCAACCTTCCTGGGGTTCGGCCCATTTAAAAATAAAAATCTCTCTCCTCTACAATACTTTAATCGCTTGCTGAAATGAACATGAACTATGTATATTTTCTAAAAAATAAAGATTCATTATTTGAATGAATGTCAATTAAATGTTGTATATTTTGCCATGAAATGAAACAAATGAATTATTTGTAAGCATGATTATTCAAACACAATATAAATATTTATTTAAATAAAAACATGGGACGAAAGCCTTATTCATAATAATAATAATAATAATAATAATAATAATAATAATAATAATAATAATAATAATAATAATAATAATAATAATAATAATAAT
>PYUH01000418.1:877268-958082 GCA_016808085.1 Suaeda aralocaspica | reverse complement strand
ATAATAATAATAATAATAATAATAATAATAATAATAATAATAATAATAATAATAATAATAATAATAATAATAATAATAATAATAATAATAATAAATTTGTGAAAGAACCAAGAAATCTTCTCTAACTAGGTCTAGGTTTCTTTTTGTTTTCCTATTTAGTCTTAGAAGATTTCCCTATTCGCATAGGATTCTTGGAGCCTCAAAAACCTTCCTCTTCCCCTTACCTTTCAAATCTTGTTCCTCTCTTGACCTCTTCTTTCTAGGAGCAGTTTTAATCTTCAGTGGAGGTAGTTTCTCAAGCCTTTGCCAATTAGGCACTTTCTTAGGTGTAGACACCTACATCTGGTCCCACCTAATGGCTGATGATTATTGTGTACCACGTTACAAACATGTATGATTTCTTAAAGTCGATTGCTTGAAAATAAATAAATAAATAAATAAATAAATAAATAAATAAATAAATAAATAAATAAATAAAATTGATGTCGGAAAGGGTTAACCAATGATGAGTTATGATGGTCGAAATATGCTTAAAATAATTTTTAATTTTCATTTTTATTTTCACATTTTTTATTTTTTTTTTTATCTTCATAATTGTTTTTCGAAAATAATAGAAATTAATTTTACCGTATGAATGTGACCCGAATCGACAAACCTTATAGAAAGGTTTGTTTGATTTATGGAAGCTCTAGTTATGGAAGTGAATTTTGCACTATTACATAATATATCAAAATATATTGGTTCATAGATTGCTTGAGGTTTTCTACGATCTCCATGCTATATGTTTAAAGTTATCAAGTTACATATAATCCATGCTTAGCTCAAAGACATAAACAACATGTTTCAACTATATCCAAGATAAAAATCAACTTAATCCTAAACCGATCACCCACGGATGATAAATAAAAAATTATGTGTGCATTAACTAAAAACCCGCCTAGCCTTATTTCTATGTGTTTGTAGGTCTAAACCAGAAATATGTATGTTATAATTCGATATAATTATGAAATTACACATGAGAACAAGTAGAGGCTGCTATACGCGGGGGGACACTGTGATCTACTATTGTCGTTACCCTCATTCTCGAATCAAGAGATATGAGATCTTTTTATCCTTGGTTTCCATTTTTCTACTTCGGCTATGACCTAATGGGGTTCCGTTAGCTCCCGAAAGGAGGACGGTGGCGACTTCTCTACTTGGGTTTTGAGCTTCTAGACTCACTCCCTAAACCAAACATACTCACATTATGCAAAAAACTAAACGATATTTGACAGCAGTAAAAAGGGCACGTAGGCCCCCAAAGCCCCGAGTCCACATTAGGACCTAGTTTGTCCTTAATAGATGTGATCTTGGGCTTCTCCTGTGCCTTATCCTAAGCATATCTATGATCTCTCCTTTCTTCCTTACTATTCTCTACAGAGATGGACATACATGTTGCATCCATCCAAATCAAGTAACACTTGGATACCTTTTCATAGCTTTCTAGTACTGGAGTCACAACAATCCTCATCCACTTCTCTCATTTCATGGCAATACCTAGCAGCATCAGCTTCTCCTCAGGCTTAACAGTATCATATTCTGGAATTATATGTTGCTTACCAAACTGCCTCATCACCCTAGAATGGAAATAAAAACTCAACGCAGTCAAGCCGACCACACGAATGTAAGGGGTTTCGTCGGAATATATCATGGTCTTGATCTTCCGGTATGAGACTGTCCATCGAATATTGATTTTCTCATCAGCAGAGTCAGCAAGCACTCATGCGTGGTAGATTGATGGTACCGTCGACTCTGTCCATATAAATTCCTCAGAGTATATATGGGGATATTTGCAGGAAGGTCCATCAAGTTCAAACGATCCATGAGCCACACCTGAAATTATTAGCACAAAAGAATGTTTTGAATGTAAAATATTTCAAACGTTTTATGAACTGTTCAATGTTTGAAACGAATTATTCAAGGAAATAAATTATTTAGCATTAAATGACTTATGTATTCTTAACAATTCAAGTGCAAATAACTCACAAACATTTACATCATAACATTTAAATACTTAGCTGGAGAAGTAGAGGACAGGCAGACAAGGGGGCTTTATAATCCTTTTTTAGGTGATTAAGCGTCATAAGTAGCTCACTAACGCATATAGGCATAGGGGTTATGTCCTCGACTTGTTAGACAATGGTGACCAATGCCGCATAACCGACTAATGGTTTACCATTCACAAAAAGAACTCTTGCAAATGCACAAATTAGCAAGGCTCGCCACCTATACCTCTTTCGTGCTATTTCAGCAGTCCTGAAGTAATCAATCAATGCTACTAATTCTACGTTCCTACCATGAACTACTTTTTCCATGACATATGCATCGAGATTCAAATAACAATCAAAGATGGGACATAAATAGTCTTTGATGATGGGAAGACATGGAAAACCGTCACAAGACAATCCTGCTATCCCACCTAATTTTTCAGGCATTGGGGTAACCTCTCTCACACGGAATGTGAAGCTACAGGTATTTCTGTTCCACAATCCGGGAGATTAATATTGAGCTTAGCATAACTCCAAGAGATTATTGAAGCAAATTTTTAATCCTTCAGCACACCTTTCTCCTTTGGGTTGAGCTTCGAAAGCCACTACTTGTCACAAGCAACTTCAAAACTACTAGCCATGATTGTAAGAACACACTAAGCTATTGAAATTTTCAAAGAAAAACTGTCAAAGATCGTCACTTTGGTTCGAATAAAGAACTTCGAAGATGAAGGGAGGGGGTATATATAACGTGAAGGTTGCCATAAATAAAAAGACTAGAGCGCCTAGGCACAGGCTGGATGCCCTAGCGCTCTCCTGGCACCATTCGTGCACATCTTCCTAGATTTCTGTGCCTATTTCACTTGTTTCTAATCCAATTTTATGTTTTTTTTTATTTTATTTTTCGAGAGGAAAGTCGGTACCCTCCCATGAGTCGAGTCAAAGTAGAAAGTCAAAACTCAAATAAGTCAAATAATTAGGAATCCAAATCAAACATGTATAAAATTAAGTTAAATATATACATAGTCATGTTCAAATTACATCAATAAAATCAAATATGTATATTTAGGCATGCATGGACTAAACGAGAAGCAAGGCTCCTAAGTTATAGGGTGCTTGCTCTTTGATGGAACGTCTGTAGGAGTAAAATCGAGTGACAAGTACAACTCGGAAAGGCTCAAGGTACCACCAGATCCTCCTGCAAGTGACGACAATGGTATCGACTCCGAAGTCTGCTGCTGAAAGAAAGGACAATTTTGAGCAGACTGAGAAGTGCTAGCGACCTCATCAGACTCGAGAATACTCTCGAGACGAGGACGGTAAACAGGTTCCTCTACTGCACCCGTCTGAGCTACCTCCTAGGAAGACGACGCCGCAGCTGTCCCTTGCTACTCGTCGGAACTCGGCTCACAAGCTTGAAATATGAAAAAGAGTCATTAAAAATAATGAAACCAAAATAAGGAAATGAAAACAAAGAAAAGGAGAGTTCCGTATTTCATACCCTAGTGCACTAGCTCCTACATGACAAGGCCTCCTTTAGCTTCTTGACCTAGTACTTCAAGGCATGTATCACCTTCAGTACGTGAGTTACGCCTAAATGCATGCGACATGAAGCAAGTCAGCAAACAAAGCACATATTGAATAGGTGGCTTGCTAATCGATTGAACAGAAGGAGGAAAAGCTTTAACAGCGAATTATCGGCCCTCCGGAGTCTCTGAAACCCTCTACCTATGAATCTCCCAATCTATTTCATTATCATAAGTTAAATCGGCATAGGGAAGCCAACCTTTGTTTTATGGAACCTGAAAAGCAAGAAAATTTGCATAAGCATTCATTAAAGTGAAAAAACAACAGAAATTAAGAGGTATCAGAATTCGCTATAGCAATCAGCATGACCGGCTTCGCTAGCATAGGAAGAAGATCACTCTAGTAGTCCATGTCAGAGTAGGCAAGTTGCTACCAGGGATAGAATGTGTCACAGGCTCGTGTCCGATCAACCTGGTCGAATAGGGGTAGTCGACAAACCATCAACGCCAGAGGGCCATGGTGGACAACAAAGTTGTCCAGGCAATGTTGCCTCAAAGTTGTCCAGGTAATGTTGCCTCACAAACCCCTTCCTCTGAAATCCCCTGATGTGGTACTAATAAAGGTTGAGAACCCTAATAACAAGAAGCGTTTTACCATGGCCAAGTTTAATACCCAACATTTTCAAGTATTTTAAAGAGTTATTTTCGTATTCTGTACGTATGTTTTTAATATTTTTATTGAGAAATTATGTTCAATAAATATATTAAAGAAAGGAAACTTAAATAAATTTTAAACCAAAGTAATTATTTTATGTTTGTAAATAACATTTCATGTTATTTTAACTTTTATTAAATATTTTGATGATTTGCTAAAAATAGAATTTTTAGAGTTTCCTAGATTATTTTAATGCAAGGGCATAAAAGTAATTTCAAGCATTAAGGGTAATTATGTAATTGCACCAAATCCTAATTTGGGGCCTATAAATACCCCTTAAAAACAAATTTTCAGATTTAATTTACAATCATAGAGTTTAAGGATTTCAAAAGCTGAGAGAGACAAAAAAAATAATTTAAAAAAAAAACCCGAAGAATTTCGAAAAAAAAAAAATTCCTTCGCTTCCTCTGTCCGTCGACTCCTATCCGTCGTCCTCCCTCCTCCGTCTCCATCCGCCTCGCGCGCCACTGCCCAGCGAGCAACCACCGGCCTGCCACCCTCCTTCTTCCTCCCGCTCGTTTGGTACGTTTCGGACTTTATAAAAAATAAAAAATTTCTTCTCCTTTTCTTTTTGACTCAGTCTTATAGGTTCGTGTTTGTAATTATGATTTATCATGTTTCTATAGTTTTAATCATGTTTTTATAAAGTTATGATTGAGTTTAAAGCATTAATTTATTTGTTTGATCATGAAATTTTAAATTAGGGTTCATGAAATTATGAAATTATGAAACTCATGATTTTATGGTTTTTAATGATTTAAACTTCAATATTATGATCATGAATAGTTGTAGGGTGAATTTATGATGATTTTATGAAGTTTAGATTGATTTTTAAAGTTTTAAAGTTGAATTATATTGCTGTCCAAATTTTATAATCATGAAAATCAAAGGTATAAATATTATGTGCATGTTTTACCTTATAAAAAATTATTATAAAGCATAGATTTCATTCATGACAGTAACAGTAGATTGTAAAAGAGTATTGTGATGAATTTATGATGTTTAGATGAGGCTTTAATGTGTTTTAGATAAATTAATAAAGCTGTAAATTTTTATTAACACGTGTTTATGCCCAATAAAAATAGTAGCATGTGACATAGTAAGTTATCGTTATTTTTAATGCATCTAAGTATTGTATATTGATCTTAGGTCATGACTATTTTGTTTTATGATCAAAATATGATATATAGAAAGGTTTTAGAGTATTTTTGAGGAATTTTACAAAGCTGCCATTTTTGGAAAATTACCGAAAATCATATATTTTACAATGGAAAAGTTAAAATAATGTATGGAACTGAATAGAGAACATATATGGGATATTTTGGACAAGTTTCCAATGAAGAAAGTTAGTTTAGAGTTGTTGTAGAAGTTATTCAACAAGGTTTTAATTTAGATTCAGTTTTCTCTATGTAGGAGACTTCGAACTAGTGGATTTCTAGAAGTTGTGGTGGATCATCACTACAACAAAAGGTACGTAAGTACTAAAGGAAGACATAGAAATAGAACTCAAGCTTGTTTAATATTATATGATATGTTTGTTGTTGCTTGTTTTGATTGTGAATTGACATGCATGACAAGTTTACGAAAGTATGAGAAGTATGGATTTCTATTGTTTGGCATTCCTCATCTGTATTAATAGAAATTCTTCAAGATTAAATTGGAATGTTATAATTAAATTTAAAGTTGGCCAATAGCTCAATAAAGAAGAAAGAATTTATTTAAGTTGATTAGTTACTTAATCAACAAGAAAGGTAGTTGTGAATTTTTATTCACATAATTGATAGAAGTTAATGAGAAAATATTTATATACAAGTTGCCACTCACAGTTTAATGTGTGTTCAAGGAAAAGGAAATTAGTTAGCCACTCACAGTTGATGTGTGTGAAAGGAAGTTTAGTTTAATTAAAGGACACACAAGATTATTTTAGAATCACCTTAAATCAAACATACTTAATATGGCTTGTTTGATTTTTATGCATGTCCTTATGTGATGTTATATGTGAGCCATAATATTGATAAATTGGTTAATCATGTAAAGTGAAAGAGGATTCGCACCAAAACTCTTTGGAACGTATATACGTTTACTATGAACAATAAGGGAGTCATATGGAATAGTGATCTATGACTTCTAATTGGAGTACAAGACGTTGTACTCTTTTATATTTTTAATGCGCTAGAATTCCGTCACTTTATGTGGAATAGGTAATACCTTCTTGGAGTTGCTCCCAAATTGGTGCCCAATAGGACGATTTTATAGGAAAGGAAACCTATACGATGCAAAATCCATAGTTTAAATATAATAAATAATGTGTTTAAGTTGAGTCTATGCACAGGTGAAGATTTGTCAACGGTAAAATGTATGTATGTAGTACTTTTATGTCATTTAAATCATGTTACGTAGTCTTTAGTAGTTACGTACTCAGCTTTACTGACTGTTTGTTTTGTGTGCATGGCTTTGTCTTGGACTCGGCCCTACGATTATCCACTTGTTGGCGAATAGTTGTCTAGAATAAAAAAAGCTATAGGTACAAGTGGGCATAATTCATTCATGCTGGGATGAAGTGAGAGTGCTCGCATTGCAGTCTTCGTAGTTTCTTAGTTTATTTGCTTTTTGGATTTAGTTAACTATTATTTGACGTTGTTTTATTTCCGAAGTTTAAAGTTTTGGTTTTGAAGGGCTTTTTGGTCATGTTTGGTTTTAGTTTTGAGATTATTTTTCAGGTTAAGTTTTAAATTGGTTTTGGTTTTAAAGACATCCGTTGTAGAGCTTTGATAAATGCCTTAGTCATTATCATGGTGGTCATGATGGTTTGGTTTTTCCTAGTTATATAGGAGTTTTAATAATTACTATTTAATATTATTTATAATATGTATTCCGGAAAATCTAGAGAAGGAAGTTAGCAAATTCTTGGGTGTTACATAGTGGTAACCTGAGCTTAGTTTTTTAAATAAAATAAAATTTTTATTTTGGGGGTACCCTATGTTTTATTTTGGAAAGAGGATTTTGTTATGTTAGAAAGTTACTAGGAATGGAAATTTTTCTAAAAATAAAATTTTAGAAGATATAAGGTTTTATAAAATAAATGTTTTAAAATCATTTACATGTGCAGGTATGTAAGTTATTCATGTATGTAGTATGTATTATTGCTTTAATATCATGTGGTGAGATTGAGTAGGAAGTTTGGGCATGTAGGATAGACTTTATTTCTGTTCTTTCATGTATTTAAGTACATGTTTTTAGATGTTGCTTATATGAATAGTTATGTAATTATTGAAGCCACCACAGTGGGAAAAACTTGATCATGTTTCCGCTTTAATTGTTAGTTGTTTTCTTAATGGTCCACCCTACTCGGAGATTAAGGCAAAATTCTGTGACTTTCATTTTGTTGGAGGACTTCCAAACTACACCGAGTATAAGGATCCAAAAGATCAATGGGGTTGTGATTGGAGATATTTGGAAGGTTTTAATGCAAGAAAGGAGCAAGAATTTAAGGATTCCAATGCAAGTAAGGAGACCACACCCACACTAGTCTGAAATGATCAAGAGGATGATGAAAAGAGTGAGAAAGAAGCTACTTCTAGTTCTCAAAGCTATAGATCAAAGGTGATCAGGAAGCAGATTCAAGCAGTAAGTCAAACAATGGTTACAAGGAATTAAGTCTAATTCGTTATGAAATTCAAGGGATTAGACTATTTGGTTTACATTGCTTTGGGTTGGCTCATGGACATTGTTACATATTACAATTACCTGGTTAGGGCCACATGCCGATAAAAAGATGGTTGATTCATGGGATAAGTTGGTTTTTGCCTATGGTTTTTTCCCATTGCAGTTGCTAGGGTTTTTCTCATTTCAGGTATAGGTGTCTTTAATTGCATTAGAGTCTTAATCATGTTTGTCAACCTAAAGGTCAATGAATATGCTTTCTTGAAGGTTTCTTGATTAAAAGGTTCGTTCTTGGAAGGTTTCTTGAAGATTGAAAACATTTATTGAAGATCTTTGGTGAATGTTGGGTGTCTTTAAATTTTCTTGATTTTTTGACATTTCTTGATGATTATTATGTTAATTAGTTAATTAGTCAAGTTGTTAGAATAAAATCTAAGTTAGTTACAATTTTATGCAAGTTGCAAGCAGATAGAGTCTAGTTAGCAAGTTGATAAGTTGCCACCTGATTCTTGGTTATTTTCTAGGTTGTTTAGAGTTTGTTAGGGTAGTTAGAGGGTTGTTAGGATTTGGTTGTTGGTTATATTATGAATAGTCACAATTCTTTTGTAACAAATCAGTTTTTAGTTTTCAATAAAAAAATTCAAGTTGCTTTAATCATTGTTATTTTTGTGTGTGTGTATCATATGAATATTCCAAGGTGAGATTCGAGTGTTTTGTCAGTTAAAAGCTACAAAATATTCACTTCTAGTTTTACGATTTGTGACCGAGTGTTCTCACAAAGAATAAAACAACATTAGAATTGGATTGTTGAGGGTTCTAGTCTAATCTAAGTTTTTGTGAATTGTGTGAGTTGTGAGTGTTCCAATTTGCATTATTTGTGGTAAAAATAATCTACCTTAAGTTTACACACTTAGTTTGAACCTAAGATATAGATCAAGTGGTATTAGAGTCAATGGCTGAGCAAGAAAACCAGAGGCAATTGAACAATGACGAATTAATTGCGCATATTGTTAAACAAATAAAAAAGTTGTAGGAATTGTTCCTAGGTTTGACTACGGAGCTAATTCGTCTCACAGCAAAGCCTTTCACTGTTGACAGAGATCATGGATTGAAGTTTGAAGTGCCTGAATTTGATGGTCAAGGAGTTGTTGATGCCTATTTAGAATGGGAGTTGGCATTGGAGATATATTTTGATTACAAAGGCACAGGTTATGATTAGAAGCACAAAATCAAGAAGAGCAGGCAACATGTATGTAGGAAAGAGTAAAATTGATACCTTGGAGAAACTTAAGAAACTATTAAGGAGACGATTTGTTCCAGCCAATTTTCAACAAGAATTATATGTCAAATAGGCAACATTGAAGTAAGGAATTAAGCCAATGGAAAAATATATCTCTGAGTTCGAAAAATGGACGATACAATGTGCAATTGAAGAGAGGGAAGAACAAACAATTGCTCGTTTTATTGGAGGCCTTGACATGGATGTTCGTGACAAAATAGAGTTGCAACCTAATCTATCCTTTGATGAAGTTAGCAAGATTGTTGTGATATTAGTTAAACAAAGGAAGAGAGGCGCAAAACCACAAGCAATGAAAAGGTATCAAAGTTTTAAGGCTACTAATTCCAATTCTTCAACTGGATCTAAGGTAGAATAGATGAAATTCGTGGGTTTTGGTGGAGATGAAGGGAAGAATATTGAAACTCTTGAGGATGGTATTCCTAAAGTCACTAGTTTTAAGTGCAAAGGCTATGGTCATTATAAGAAAGATTGCCCTACCTCTAGAACTTTAACCATTCGAGAGATGTGGGAGATTGAAGAGTATTCAATGACATTTATCAGGAGAAAGAAGAAGAGGAGGAAGAGTGCAAAACAGAAAGTGACCAGGAGGAGGAGGAAGTATCCTATGAAAATAATCTAGTACTCAGAAGGATGTTGCATTCTAAATCCGTTGGAGAGGATCAAAGAGAGAATATTTTTCATACTCGTTGCAGGGTGAAGGATTCAATTTGTAGTCTAATTATCTATGGGGGAAGGTGCCCCAATGTGGTAGCTTCGAAATTGATGGATAAACATCAATTGAAAACTTCTAGGCATCCGAAACCTTACAAACTGAAGTGGCTTAATGATGATAATGAATTAAGCATTTGTAAGAAGGCTTCGGTGAATTTCTCAATTGGGAAATTTGATGATGAGGTGCTTTGTGATGTAGTTCCTATGGATGCATGTGGTGTATTATTAGGGAGACCTTAGCAATTTGATCAAAAAACTATTCATGATGGTGAATCAAATGTCTACAAGGTTTTCTAGGAGGGAAGGACGAAAATTTTATTGCCTCTTGCACCTAGTGATTTAAATAAGAAAAAGCAAGTCAAACTAAAAGAAGAAAAGAAGGTTTTGTTTGTATCACGAAAACAATGGTAGAAGGAATTCGTTGCTCGAAAATTTGCGTACTTTCTGATTGCAAAAGAGGTGAAAAACGTGGAGGATATTGAGCGTCTAGTGTTGCACAATTTACTAAAGGAATTTGAAGATGTCTTTCCAGATGATTTTCCATAGGGATTACCACCAATCAGAGGTATTGAATGCCAGATTGACTTAATTCCTCTTGCCTCCATTCCTAACAAACCACCCTATAGATGCAATCCAGGGGACACAAAGTAGTTGCAAAGGCAAATTCATGAACTGATGGCTAGGGAATATGTTCGTGAAAGTATGAGTCCATGTGTAGTACAAACCTTAGTTGTACCGAAGAAAGATGGAAACTGGAGAATGTTCATTGATAACAGGGCAGTGAATCATATTACAATTAAGTATAGTTTTCCTATTCCTAGATTGGATGATTTACTGGATGAATTAAGTGGTTCTCAATTCTTTTCTAAGATTGATCTTCGAAGTGGGTATCACCAGATTCGTATGAGGGAAGGAGATGAATGGAAAACTGCTTTCAAAACTAAACATGGCTTGCATGAATGGTTGTTTATGACTATTGGTTTAACTAATGGTCCTAGTACATTCATAAGACTACTGAATGAAGTACTGCGCCCTTTTATTGGGAAGTTTGTTATGGTGTATCTGGATGATATATTGGTGTATACAAGAGATAAGGAGGATCATATAGACCACCTGCGCTAGCTGTTTGATGTCTTTAGGTAACAACGACTTTATGGTAAGCCAGTGAAGTGTGGTTTCATGTAGAAGGAATTAACTTTCCTAGGTTACATTGTTTCATTTGAAGTCATTAAAGTGGATCTTAAGAAGGTTGAAGCTATAGAATCATCGGCTATTCCTACAACAATTACTCAAGTAAGATCTTTTCATGGTCTGGCTTCTTATAGGAGGTCTATTCAAAATTTAAGTACTATTATGAGTCCTATAGCCGAATGCACAAAAAAAAGAGAAGTTTAAGTGGACCAAGCAAGCTCAACAAGCTTTTGAATTGATAAAGGAAAAGATGGGTAATGCTCCTATTTTAGCTCTTCCTGATTTCACTAAACCATTTGGAGTTGAATGTGATGCAAGTGGTACAGGAATTGGTGCTATTTTGACGCACGGCGGGAGGCCAATTTTGTATTTTAGTGAGAAGCTGAATAGTGGGAAGTTGAATTATTCTACTTATGATAAGGAGTTTTATGTAACGATGAGGGCTTTGGATCATTGGACCCAATATCTTCATCCACAGGCTTTTGTGCTACATTCTGATCATGATTCTCTGAGACATATCAACAATAAGCAGAAACTCAATGCTAGACATGCGAAGTGGGTGGAGTTTCTTCAATCTTTCAACTTTGTTGCAAAATATAAGGCTGCAAAAGGTAATGTTAACTAGTAGAAAAAACCCCTATTAGTACCATTTTGTAAAGCTATTAGTACCGTTTTTCTACCGTTAGTAATAGAGGCGTTACTAATAGAAACAGTTATTAGTACCGTTTTGAAAAACGGTACTAATGACACCTATTAGTAACGTTTTTCTTTTAAAAAAGGTACTAATGGTTTCCCTATTAGTACCATTTAAAAAAAACAGTTCTAATAGGATATATATATTAGTACCGTTTTTCCAGGAAAAGGGTACAAATAGGTGTCCTATTAGTACCGTTTTTTAAAAACAACTGGCACTAATAGGGAAGGCATTAGTAAAGTATTTACTACAAATGATACTAATCGTTTTTTTTCCCAGTACCTACTTGTTTTAGGGAATTTTATATAGTATCGAGGGAAATGTGAGGACTCAAATACAATGCTACAACACAGGGTGATTTTCTTTTATATAATCCAATATTTAATCACTAATTGCAGTTTGATCAATCAATTAACGTAAACCTAGATAGAGAGACTCTAATCCTAGAGAGAAAAACTCTTAATTATGAATGTTTTTTGCTGACGTAAAATCTACGCCCCAAGGTAGTAAAAAGGGACCTGTTTATAGGCTTCTCGAGAATTACACCATGTATAAGATGTTGACACGTGTCACATCCATGATCGTTGGATTGTTTGTTAGGTTAACTTGGTGGGCCTGATAGTGATGGGCTTTGTCCTGTAAACCAAGGTATCATTCCCTCTTCAGCTGACTTAATATTACCACACGTCACTCCCCCATTGGGCCACGTGTCACCAAGTCATTGGGCCACGTATTGGTTTAAACTACTCCACAACATTTGCCTCTTCAAAACGGGTGTCGAACTGGACCCGGACCCAACTTAAAACCCCATTTGAACAAGTCTCAAAGACCCCAATGGGCCTAAGCCCATGGAGTAATCCAAATTTTTTGGGGGAAAATGAGCAGCAACTTTTCACCTTCTTTTCATTTCCTATAAATACTAACAATCCTTATCCACTTTCCATTTTCACTTGTTGCATTTCTATTTCTTGAGAGATAATTTACTGAGTTGAAGAGAGAGAATCTTTGGTGAACCTTTTAGAGAGAGAAGTGTGAAACACATCATTTCAAGCCTGCAAATTTACTGACATTTCTTCTTCAAGACCTTCCTTTGGCTCGGCATTCCTATATCAGACCTTTTCCATCTACTCCACTCCATCTATTCTTTTTCTTTACGTTTCCTTTTAGTACTTATGTCTTTTAATTCGGACACCGAGTCTAGTGCCTTGGACCAATCACTCACCTCCACTCCCATTGAGTCTTACAAATTGATTTCGTCCCCTGAAAGGTCAAACCCTTCCATGGAGACAGAGGAATCGTTCGTATACGGACCTTTTCATACATTAGAGTTTTGTATGATTGATCATTATGCTGATGGGCCAGCTTTTGTGCCTGTACCTGTGCACGGTACTTCGATGGCACGGACAAAGCAGATGGCCAGGGTGTCCGAAGGATCAGGTTGCTGCTGGGTGCCTTCTCATCAGGTTTCGGATGCCATATCAGTAGAGAAGTATCATCCTTTATCAAATTCTACAGCTGCTCAACTACACTTGATTGACCCTCATTCCGCCCCTGAGAAGGAGGAGATCGAAGCCTCATCTTCTTTAAGTGAAGTAGATGGTGAGGACGACGAAGGAGAATCCTCATCCAAGCCAGTCTATACACCAGCAATTGTTTCTTAGAGAAAAGTTTTAGGGATCGCTACAAGAGTGAGTTGGAGGTCTATAGGAGGGCATGTGCCTTTGGACCCGGTTTTAAGATAAGGGTGCCCCTGCTGGGGCATCCATCATCATCCTTCCTGATAAGACCGTTCCAGTGTACGAAGTGGCCATTGACCTAGGGTTGAGATTTCCCCTTAATCCCTTAATCATTACCCTCTTGGAGGGATACTGAGTTGCACTGTGCAACTCACCCCCAACTCCTGGACGAACATTGTTGGCTATATTGCCACATGTGAGTTGAGGGGGATCCCAATGGACTTTAATGTTTTCTGCCACATGCATTAGATCACGTGTGTGGATGCAGAGCGAGATGACTGGTATGTTATCTCTTCCAGAAAAAGTTTCATGATGACAGCCTCAAAGCTAAACAAATGGAAAAGGTGGAGACACCGCTTCTTCTATGCTCACATCAGCCAAGAGGGTTTGGCCAACTCTCTTAACGAGTGGATTGCGAAGACCTACTTGGCTGGTAGGAACCCAGACCTTCCCCCCATTCACCCAAAATTTGAGTTCGTTTCCGAACACAAGCTTTTCGGTAACCGGCAAGTGACTGTGAAAACAAGGGGAGGTAGGAACAAGAAAGTCTTTGTTCCAGTGGTGTGGGTGCCAGGTTTTACTTTGTTTAGGAGCAACATTTTTCTGTCGGCATGAGGCCTTTCTTTGATCATGCCTAGAGGTAGTCCAAATACCGTCAGTCTTCTCATACTTGCCAATTTTTGTTAAAGTGTTCCATAATTAATCAATTTCTCCTGGTTGACTGCAGACGAAGCAATGAGCCAACTAACCCCGAGCCAGAAGGGAGAGAAGACGGGTGATGAGTACTTGGAGGAGCTTTTCAAGCTAAAGAGCCTAGAATGGCGGGACCATCGCAAGAAGACCGAGGTAACTTTCGTCTCTCTCATACTTCTAAACAATTCCATGTTTTAAGGGTAGTTTTTTATTCGGCATGTAACTTGAAAACGAGCTCATGTCTTTAACTACTCATTCTGTATATGTAGACTTTGTGTATGCATTTTAAACTTTTATGAAGTCACCCTATTCGGCCTCTATATGCTGCATAGATGTTTAGTGAGGTGACTTCACAATCACCCTGTTCGACATGTATAGCCCGAATGGATGGTTGGTGAGGTGATGTCACAATCACCTTGTTTGGCATGTATAGCCTGAACAGGTAAGTTGTGAAGTTATTTAACAATCATCCTGTTCGGCATGTATAGACCGAACAAGTAAGTTGTGAAGTGATTTCAAAATCACTCTATTTGGCATGTATAGGCCGAACAGGTAAGCTGTGAAGTGATTTCACAATAACCCTGTTCGGCATGTATAAGCCGAACAGGTAAGTTGTGAGTGATTTCACAATCACCCTGTTCGGCATGTATAGGCCGAACAGGTAAGTTATGAAGTGATTTCACAGTCACCCTGTTCGGCATGCATAGGCTGAACAGGTAGGTTGTGAAGTGATTTCACAATCACCCTATTCGACATGTACAAGCCGAACAGGTGTGTTGTTAGTTGGTGTCACAATTACTCTATTCGGTATGTATAGGCCGAACAGGTGTGTTAACAGCTGATTTGGTTTTGGTTTTATTCTCTTGTACCTTTATCTTTAGGTATTAGGATACGGAATTAGATGTGTGGAGTGGAATACAAAAATCTTCCCCTCCGATATTAGCATACCGAGTAGGGTGTTAATGAAAGACATTAATTTTTTATTGATTCGGATTAGAGATACCGAATTGAGTCCTTGTGTTAGACTTTGGATTTTTACTCATCTCTTGTTTCCTGTGTTCTTATCAGGAGAGTGGTGCCCCTTCCCAGGTGACGAGGAAGCTTAGTACGAAGAGGCTGGCCATTTCGGCCTCTACCAAAAAGAGCAAGAAGCCCCGTTAGAGGGACGCCGTAGAAGCGGAGGTGTCCACTACTGCTCCTCCAACCGGGGAAGTGGTGTTGGCAGGCGTCTCCTGGAAGGGGAAAGAGGGGGTTGCCACTCCTTCTTCAAATGCTCTGGTCGGCCTTAGTCAAGCGGCCAAAGAAGTCATCCCTTCGTCTGTGCAAGAACTGGCACAGAATCTCCATGCCCGCGTTGTTGGTAAGTTCATTACTGACCGTGTGCAAGCATTACTTGCAGAAGAAAGTGTTGTTGGATTGCACGGTCATGATGGCTCTAAACCACTGCCTTTGGCTATTGCAGAATCGGCGGAGACCGAAGGAGAGGAGGGTGACTATCTTCGTCCTCTTCGAGGCATCCCCAGCCCTGAAAGGCCAAAGCTCATCAAGAAGATCATGAAGACCGTCCCCCCTGAATACCGAAGCTCTATGAAGAATTTCTATGAGGGGGCGATTAATCCTATGCAGTATGCTCTCCCAGAGGTATGTTTACCCATTCATTTTCGTCCTTTATCAGTATATATTTCTCCCATTCTTCTAACTGAATTTTTGAAGTGCAGGCTATAATTCGGCTAGATGAAGCCAAAGAATGGAAAGCCCGAACTGAGCGAGAGCTTAAGGAGGCTCGGGGAGAGGTAAAGACGGTGATTCATCCCATGTTTAGCGCTTGTAAACTGGATCTAACCTCTCGTGCTACCATGGATGCACAGGCGGCCAGAATTGTCAACCTCCAGGCCGAACTTGATAAGGCCGAGGCAAGATGTAGGGAGGTAGAACTGGAGAGGGATGCTTTCATAAATGAGAGGGATGATGCCCTGTCCAGTGCTGAACAATGGAAAGCATCGGTTGAAAAGGCCGATGACTTAGAGAAGGAGAATGCATCCCTCCTCAAAGAGAAGGAGAAACTGAACCAAGCTGTCAAGGAGCACGAGCAGGCCGACCTGCTCGTTCCAGTGAAGATTGCAGCCGCCGTCCAGGATGCTGAAATCGCTCAACAGAAGTTGGTTCAGGTGGCGTGGGAAAAAGGTTTCCCTGAATACGCATTTTCATGGTTCCAGCCCTATCTGGATTGGGGTCCCTTGAAGGTTGCTGCAGATGGTGCCGGGCAACCCGAGCCTTTCTTCCGGGAGCCTGAGGAGGACAATGATGATGATGAAGATGACGAAGAATAAAGCTCCTCCCCCCTTCCTTCAAGCTTTTAATATTTTTAGCTTTTATCAAGGGTATTGCCTGGTCTTTTTATGACCAGTTTGTAATTTTTTTAACAATGATTTGGTCTGGTGGTTCACTCACCAAACTTTGGAATATTAATGGTTTGGTGCTTCTTGACACTAAGCCATCTACTATATATATATATATATATATATATATATATATATATATATGTTTACTTTTGGTATTATCATATATTTTTGGGTTTACTCATTTTTGCATTTCATTTGGCAAGAATTTATAAGTACGATTCATCATTCAGCATGCTAGGATTTGTTTTCATTTTAGCATTTCAATTTTTGAAGTAAGGATGATCACTCGGCACTCCACATAGTTTAATCCTTTGTCTTTGTAAAATTTGAATTTTGCCAAGTAGACCATCCCTTGGAATATTGCAGCCCCTGATTGGTGAATGTGTCGGTCTCCATGCCCTTGGCAATAAATCTAGTTTACTTTCGTGTTTGTCCCTAAACTAGATTATGTTTCTCAAGGGAGTGTGTGTGGCTGGAACCTTTAACAATTTCAACTCTAGCAATTTTCAATTATGGGGATTCATTCGTGATATGTATTGACACATCAGTGTTAGTCACATCCCTTACACCAAAGTGTAGAGTTAGTAAACTCGTGAATTCTTCGGTTTCCAGATCCCGAGTGGATAGTTCCATATCGTGTATGTGTATATAAAAAGTATAGTTTCATAAACACCGGAGGAGATCTAGGTGAGTAGCAGTAGCTAAGTACCAATTTGGCTTTTAGTACTTAATAAGTTTGATGGGGAATGCAATAGATTCGCTACCAATTCAGTTTCTGTATACCGACTTAGGTTTCAGTAATGAATTTTGAATTTCCTACCAATTCGGCTTCTGTATACCGATTTATATCTCTACAATGAAGTTTAATATTGCTATCGATTCGATTTCTATATGCCGAATTGGATCTCTGTAATGAAGTTTGATATTGCTATCAATTCGGTTTCTATATGCCGAATTGGATCTCTGCAATGAAGTTTGATATTGCTATCAATTTAGTTTCTATATGCCGAATTGAGTCTCTACAATAGAGGTTGAGATTGCTATCAATGCGGTTTCTATATGCCGAATTGAGTCTCTGCAATGTATATCCCTCCACGGTCTCTAAACACTGGGTAAGGACTTGAATAAGCTAGCTACCTATTGGCCTTACGTGGCCAACAAGATTTTATCCAACTTTGGGACGAGAAGGCATGGGTGGCAAAACTCTTCTCCTATAACAAAATTTGGAGGTCTCCGGACTATCGGTGTCCTTCTCTTATTGTTATGGTTGGGAGAAAAATATGTTGTCCGAGCTTCTCTCTGTGAGTGGCTTTAATTGGACAGGGGATCACTATGAACTTCTCTGTTTATCCTGTATATTTAGCACCTAAGTGATGAACAAAAAACGGAACCAATTATGCATTTAATTTAACTAAGTAAACCATACCATGCATTCAAGTTCTTCAATATGACATGGGTAAACGAGTTTATTCATCAAAATGCCTAAGTACAAAACATCTAAGGCAAATACAAAAAGAGGCCTAGCTGCCAAGCAGCATCTTTGGCTTTAAGGTTTCCAGGCTGCCTAGTTGTAAAACAACATCTAAGGCATGCTAGAAATGGTATTTCTTTAAATTAGCAGCATTCCAAGTCCTTAAGACTGGTACTCCATTCGGCGTTTCAAGACGGTATGTCCCATCTCGAATTTATTCAACATTACGGTATGGTCCTTCCCAGTTCGGAGTTAACTTCCCCTCCTCATTGGCTCATCCTACGGCTTCCATCTTACGCAATACAAATTCCCCCTTTCTAAGTGGCCGAATTTAAACCCTCTTCTGGTATGCCCGAGTCATTCTTAACCTATATATCTCATGCCTCACGGTGGCATTGCCCCTTGTCTCAGGCAGCAAAACTAATGCAATCTTCATGGCCTCCCAGTTGGCCTCCTCATGATACAGCATTACGCGAAGGGTTGGCTCACATAGCTCGACTGGTAAGACCGCTTCTGCCCCATACACAAGAGGAAAGGGTGTCTCCCCAGTGAAGTTCTTAACTGTTTTACGTATTGACCATAAAATATTGTGCAGCTCATCAGCCCATAAACCCTTCGCCTTCTCCAACTTCTTTCTGATTCCCACAGAGATGATTTTGTTAAATGACTCTACCTGACCATTTGCTTGCGGGTAACCCACTGAGGCAAAGTAACTTGATACACCTTGATCACCTAACCAGTCTTTTAACTTGTCTGTCTCAAACTGCCTACCATTGTCAAACACCATGGCCTGAGGCATACCATACCTAGTTAGAATGGACTTCCAGATGAACGTTTTCACATCAATTGTTTTGATATTCTTTACCGCTTCGGCTTCGACCCACTTCGTGAAATAATTGACTGCTACGAATACATATTTTCTCTGTCCAGACGTCGGAGGGTAGGGACCCAAGATATCCATCCCCCACTTTGCAAAAGGTATTGGACTATCGATGGGGTCCAAAACGTTTGCAGGTTGATGGATTGATGGGGCATGCTTTTGACATTTGTCACATGTCCTCACCATCCTCATCGCATCGTCGCTTAGGGTTGGCCAAAAATAACCAAGCCTTAATGCCTTTTCTGCTAGGGCCCTTCCACCAATGTGGTTGCTGCATACCCCTCTATGAAAGTCATTTATATATGCGGTTTTTATTGTCCTTTTCCCCCTCGTTTCGGGCCAATTTTATGCGTAATAGTTGTGATTCTAGCTTGATTTTAGCTCGTTTGGTATTCTTTGGCTAATTTGAAGTGTTTCACCAAGTTTGGTATGCTTTGTATTTTCAGGAGCGGAAACCGAGTTTGGAAGGAAGCTAGGAAGCTTGGACGGAACAACAATGATATGTGCATAGTAATGCGTGCCAAAGAAGTTATGGAAACAAGCCATGAAGAAGATATGAAGAAATAAGAAGAAAAGAAGCAAAAGAACATTTCTGGAGCTCCTATGCAGCCACATAAAATTGTTATGCGCCCGCATTTTAATCAAAATCAGCCTTGAAGGAGCTTCTGGAGGGTTGATGCGGGCGCACAAAATTGCTATGCACCCGCATCAGCGGTTTTTCATAAATTTTGTTTCTTTTATTTTCTTCGGCTTTGGACTTTGTAAGCCCAATTTTTGGGGAATTATGGGCACGACTTCCTAGGGTACACTACTTTATGCTTTTCATAACTTAGAATTACTCTCTTGGGGTTTAATTAAGCACTTTTTCTCTCTCAAAAACTAGATTAGAAATTAGGGTTTGTTCTAAACAATTAATTTGAATTCAATTCGAAGTTCTTCAATTTGGTAATTCCTTTTACTTTTATTCTTTTTGCTTGGTTTAATTTATGCTCTCTAGTTTCATTAGTTCAATTAATTTAGTTTATTTGTTGATGTTAATTAGTTTAATTGTTAATTATTTCATGAATTTAATTATGAATTCTATAATTATGATTGCTTTGATTTTCATGTTCATGAGTTAGTAATTAATTTTCTAGGGTTAGGGAAACCTTGATTAATTAATGGACTAATTAACATAGATTGTTTCAATTTCACAATTAGTAGTCAATTTCCTATTATTGGCTTGCTCGTTTACAATTGAATTGTGCGCGATTTAGTTATAATTTTGGTAATTGTAGAATTTGATGCCGAGAGGTAAAAATACCACAATTAGACCACTGAATAATAGGCGGAATTAGTCTAGGCATGAGCGAGACCGGCTTGATGAGTTTTGAGGGAGTCTAAGTTCGAGAGAATTAGTGAGCCCTAATTTGACATAATTGTGAACGTTTTTTGTTGGTGAATCCATTAGTTGATTTTTGGTGACCCGAATAACCCTAGACCTTAAATATTATTTTTAATCATCATCATTTCCCGTAGTTAATTAGTGGTAAATTAGTTAATCAATAATTCTCAACCAAGGCCCTTTTCACAGTTTAAGGATTTTAGAACTAATAGAGTTCAATTGCTTCCCTGAGGATTCGATCCTTACTTCCCTAGCTACATTAGTTGGAGTTCTTTGGTTTAATTTTAATAGGTGCAATAGCCTCATCAAATTTTGGCGCCGTAGCCGGGGAGGCAATTTTTAATTCTGTTAGTCGGGTTTATATTGTTTTCTTTTTATTTTTCTTAGTCTCAAAGAACTTTTTGGTTCTTTGAGGTAGTTTCTCATCTTTGCTTGGAGTTGCATATTGTGCAGGTTTATAGGTTTATGCAAACCGACCACGAGCCTGACATTTTCAATTTCCCTGAGCCCGAGCAAGTATTTTTGAAGCGGTTGAGACGAATTTTTCTTCCCCGATCCGTGGAGGAAGTTGTTTCTGATTTGTCTCAATTTTTCGAGTTCACCTTCAACCCGTTGTATGAAGGGTATTTAGAGGTCGAAATGGCTGCCAAAGGAGAAGGCCAGGGTAGAGGACCACCACCTCCACCACCGCCACCAGCGACCCGTTCATTGAGAGACTATTCCTTGCCTAGTACAGAGTCTATTGCTAGGGTTTATTCAGTACTTGATACCGATGCTTCTAATTTTGAACTAAAACCGGCCCTTGTGAATATGGTTGAACGAAATCAGTTTTCAGGGATATTGAAGGAGGATCCGAATTTCCATTTGCAGAATTTCCTTCAATATTGTGATACCATCAAGCAAATGAACGTTTCTAAGGATTACATTAGGAGGAGAATGTTCCCGTTTTCGTTGAAGAAAAAGGCTAGAACCTGGTTGAATGATCTTAATATGGCTACAATTACTTGTTGGGAAGACTTGGCTCTTGCTTTTCAGAGGAAGTACTATCCACCAAAGAGAATTGCTTTATTGAGAAGTTAAATTACTAATTTCAATCAGGAAACAGATGAGTAACTTTATGATGCTTGGGAACGGTTCAAGGAGTTATTGAGAATGTGCCCTCATCATGGGCTTGAGAAATGGTTTCTGGTTCAATCATTCTACAATGGTTTGGGCAATGAGAGTAGAGCTTTGTTGGATTCTGCTGCTAATGGTTGATTTATGAACCAGGAGGTCAATGCTACATATGAACTGATTGATGAAATTGCCACTCATAATTCACAGTTTGGTAACCTTAGAGGGAATTCCAAGAAGGGTGGAAAACATGTAGTTGATGATAAGTATGAGAGTTTAGCTGCACAGATCAATGCCATAAGTCAGAAGCTCGATAAGATTGGTACTATAACTCCTCCACCATCGCCTGTAGCTGCAGTTTCGGGATGCACTGACCCTTTCTGTGATTCCTGTGGTTCATTCGGTCATAGTAACCAGTCATGTACCAGTTCAGTAGAGCAAGTGTGTGCCTTTCAAGCATACAAGAACAATCCATTTTCTAATACATATAATCCGGGTTGGAAGGATCATCCATACTTTTCTACAAGAACAATTGCAATGTGCAGAATCCTCAGCAAGCTATGCCACCTCAGCAGACACCCCAGTAGATGCAGAGATATGTACCACCACACCCACCAGGTTTCAGCATGCCACCACTATCAGCACCACCATTGCCAGCTCAACCTAGTGGTGAAATTTCAGAGCTGAAGAATATGATGTTGCAGATGCAGAAAATTATGGAGGCAATGCAGGCTCACAACAAGCACCTGGAGACTTAGATAGCTCAGATTTCCCAATCAACTGCTCAAAGGCAACCAGGCCACCTTCCATCACAACCTACACCTCCAGTATCACAGGCATCACAGAATCCCCCGAGGGACCATGTCAATGCCATTACTTTGAGGAGTGGAACTGCTTATCAGGGCCCGAAAATGCCTACTGTGATGTTAATTTTTATGTTGCAGGTGGAGCTAAGAAGACCAGTAATGTGGTGATTGAAGATTTAGAGACAGTTCCAGCTAAGGAAACTGAAGCACCTAAGGAGAAGGTAAATGACACATCGATTGATACGATCCTGAGGTCACAGATTAAGTTGCCCTTTCCGAACAGGGTGACCAGTAGTAAGAACGATAATCATTTCAGTAAATTTTTAGATATGATGAAGAATTTGCAGGTTACTGTTCCATTTACTGATTTGGTAACTCAAATTCCTACCTACACTAAATTTTTGAAACATGTTTTGAGCAGGAAACGTGAGTTGAATGTGGTGGAGACCGTAGCAATTATGGAAGAGTGCAGTGCCATATTGCAAAACAAGTCACCACCTAAGTTGAAAGACCTGTGAAGTTTTTTGATTCTTTGTAGCATTGGCCCATTTTTTATTGATAAAGCTTTATGTGATTTAGGGGCCAGTGTTAGTGTCATGCCTTTATCTATTTGCAAAAAAACTTGATATGGGTGCTTTGAATGTTACTAAAATTACTTTGCAGATGGCAGATCGGACACTTAAGTACCCTTAAGGTATTTTAGAGGATGTCCCTGTGAGAGTCGGGAAATTCTTTTTTCCTGTTGATTTTGTTGTGTTAGATATGGATGAGGATGCTCATATTCCGATTATACTTGGTAGACCATTCTTACATACTGCAGGAGCTGTTATCGATGTAAAGAATGGAAATTTTAATCTTTCTGTAGGTGATGACAAGGTTACCTTCAACCTTGATAGTGCATTGAAAAATCTTATGATAGAACAATCATGTCATGCAATTTATACTATTAATGAAATTGTTGTTAATGGTTTGCCTCGATCCCCTAATAAGGATCTTCTGGAGGCCCTTGTGTGTTTGGACTCTATTGCAGGTGATGAAGATAGTGTTAATAACAAGCTATGCCAGGATCAAAAGAAAAGGAAATCTCGTCCCAAGAAATATCGGAAACCTCGAAAACAATCTTCTCATGCTGGTAATATGAATACGAAAAATGATGAGGTTTTTAACAAGGAACGTGAAGCATTTGAGCAACCAATAACTCCTAATTGCTTTGATTATTTAATTAAATGTGGTTCACGTTCAGTTTTTGATCCTCCATGAGCTATGAGGTAACATGGTCAAGCTAATGACCCTAAACAAGCGCTTCTCGAGAGGCAACCCGAGCTTCCTATCCCTTTTTAACTCTTTTTGTGTGTTTTTGGTGCGTTTTAGTTTATTTCGTAATTTGTTTTAGTTTTGTGTGTCTTTGTCTGCTTTTGTGTGTTTTTAGGTGAAGTTGAGCAACTAGGGGTTGTTGGTAGAATTCTGAAGTCTAAAGTCTAAGTCAAGGTCAATGTGGGTGAAAAGGAGAAAGTGAAAATTTATTAAGTGTCAAAGAGAAGAAAACAAAGTGATCGAGGTGAAACAAGGTAGATGCGGACGCATAGGGGTTTTATCCGCCCGCATCCGACCCCCAGAAGTCCAGAAAGTTTAGTGAAGAGGGTTGATTCGGACATATGGGAAGTTTATGCACCCGCATCAGACCTCCAGAAGTCCAGAATTTTTTTCCGGCGCGCATCTGCCCAAGAACGACATTTTTAAACGGTCATAACTTTTACTCTAGGACGTTCCACGAGACGTATGACCTATCGTTGGAAAGCCCTATGAGTCTAATTTTGAATGCAGCAAGATTCACATTAATCAAAATTATACTTTGTTATAAATGATCAAAACTGTGTGGGGTGGTCAAATCTCAATTCGTGTATGCTACACGTAATAGCATTTACCACCCATGCCTCTTTCTTATCCTTTCACAACTTCTTCCTCTTACCCATATACATAATTTTTACACCCCCATGACTCCCTAAACCCCTCCACCGTCTCTTTTCCCTCTTACTTTACTCCCTTCAGTACTGAGGACATTGCTGAGTCCGGCTTAGGGAAGGTATGTTTTATTTGCTTTCTTAGTATAGTTTTTACTACTTTCTATTGTAATTTCTTATGCTTTCGTAGGACTTTTGCATGGTTTGTACCGTCCATTAAGGGCGGGAGTTTACATGTGACCAAAAAAAATTGTACTGCTTTCCTAGTTTAGTGTAGTTTAGTCTTAGAAAGAGAGATGATATTGTGAATGGCTAACCACTCGTCCCGGCTTGTGTTGTTTATGAGATTTGACTCTTCATGTACCCATGTGCTTAAATTTTTGAAAACTTCATGATGCTTGTATTCGGATGAGTTTATTTATGTGATTTGCCGGGCATGACCTCGTCTAAAATTGCTAGTATTCCTTGTATTTGTCAACTCTATCTAACCTTGCTTGGGTCTTGGACTTGAACTGTGTTAACGGGAGGTTTTGAGCCACTTTTGATCTTATAGGCTACATTAAATTGTATTCTTTTCGTGTGTGCTTAGTTCCTGGTGCATTTATGATCTTGGGTTTGCCATTGGACTTGAGTAGCTTTTGATTGAGGTTTTGTTGCATGTTGCGCATGATAAGAGGCATTCATTTGTTTTTAGAGCTTTCAGATATATCATTAGGATTTTCATGCTGATCACTTTTTCCCCTTGATCCTTTGTTTTCTTAAGCCTATATCCCTCACAAAATTTAACCGCATTACAACCCTATTTAGCCTTGGTGTTTGATGACATGTTGTATGCCCAAGCTTGGCTTGGGGGAGTCATATTGTGGTTTGTTGTGGTTGTTGATTGTTGCGACGGTGTATTTGGAGGATTTGGTGAAATTGTGAGTTTTTTATGTACAGGAGGTTCTATAAGTTTCACATTAAGGCTCTGCGTACCAATGACTGGAATTGTGTTTTAAAACACAATGTTTTGATTTGTAAATGTGATTTGGAGTCCAGTTATATACGTGTGATGGTTTGGTCTTAATGGCTAACTATTATGAGTCGTGAAACTAACGTGAAATGAAAAAAAAAAAGAAAAAAAAGCAATGAAATTGAAAGAGAATGAGAAAAAAAAAAAAAAAACAAGTTGAAATTGATGTGGATGAATGAAAAGCTTTAATTTGGTTTATATTTGTGCTTTGAATGAAAATAAAGGTGTGAAGTGAATGAAAATTGAAAAGTTTGGTTTGATTCGGTTGGGATTGGATGATGGGAGACATTGATATTATTGTATGATATGTTGGTGAGTCTCCGATGTTTTATATGTGTATACCCCGCATTTTCAGCCACATTATCTTACCCTTCACCCTAGCCCTACATTACAAGCTTATAAAGTCCTCTTTGATCTTCATGTGCATGCTTTGGTTGATTGTGGAAGAGTCCTTTGGCAAGGTCGTAGAATATTAATTGCATTTCGAGTCGACTTTAGGATTTAGTGTATACCTTTAAACACTTGCATGAGGTGTGAGATGTGGATTTGGGTTCCTCAAAACTTGCATTTGAATACTTTATTGCATTTGCATTCCATCTTCTCATGGTTGGGTGGTGAGGGTGAGCTACATTGTTAGATGCTTAATTATGTGGAGTGACAACCCGTGAGCTACTCTAGTCATTGATCCATTAAACTTGCTAGGTTGGCTTTGTTTGACTTGTGTTTAGGAATGTGCAGCATTTGACTTGCTTTGATATTGGTAAACTCGAATGGATTATTGAGTTGTGATGCATGTGATTTTATGGGGTGAAAGTCATTTCGTTGTTTGTGCTCGGGATGTGCAAAGGCTTGGCTTGGGGGAATTTGATATGTGCAGTTTTTATTATGTTTTCCCCTCTCGTTTCGGGCCAATTTTATGCCTAATAGTTGTGATTCTAGTTTGATTTTAGCTCGTTTGGTATTCTTTGGATAATTTGAAGTGTTTCACCAAGTTTGGTTGATTTCCGGTGATTTTAGAGCTTTATGGTTTGATTTTATCATTTGCGGTTATGATGCTCGGTTTTGGTATGCTTTGTATTTTCAGGAGCGGAAACCGAGTTTGGAAGGAAGCTAGGAAACTTGGACGGAACAAGAATGATATGTGCATAGTAATGCGTGCCGAAGAAGTTATGGAAACAAGCTATGAAGAAGCTATGAAGAAATAAGAAGAAAAGAAGCAAAAGAACCTTTCTAGAGCTCCTATGCGGGCGCATAAAAATGTTATGCCCCCGCATTTTAATCAGAATCAGCCTTCAAGGAGCTTCTGGAGGGTTGATGTGGGCGCACAAAATTGCTATGCACCCGCATCAGTGGTTTTCCATAAATTTTGTTTCTTTTATTTTCTTCGGCTTTTGACATGGTAAGCCCAATTTTTGGGGTATTAAGGGCACGACTTCCTAGGCTAGACTACTTTATGCTTTTCATAACTTAGAATTACACTCTTGGGGTTTAATTAAGCACTTTTTCTCTCTCAAAAACTAGATTATCAATTAGGGTTTGTTCTCAACAATTAATTTCAATTCAATTCAAAGTTCTTCAATTTGGTATTCCTTTTACTTTCATCCTTTTTGCTTGGTTTAATTTATGCTCTCTATTTTCATTAGTTCAATTAATGTAGTTAATTTGTTGATGTTAATTAGTTTAATTGTTAATTATTTCATGAATTTAATTATGAATTCTATAATTATGATTGCTTTGATTTTCATGTTCATGAGTGAGTAATTAATTTTCTAGGGTTAGGGAAACCTTGATTAATTAATAGACTAATTAACTTAGATTGTTTCAATTTCACAATTAGTAGTCAATTTCCTATTATTGGCTTGCTCGTTTACAATTGAATTGTGTGCAGATTTAGTTGTAATTTTGGTAATTGTCGAATTTTATGCCGAGAGGTAAAAATACAACAATTAGACCACTGAATAATAGAGTTTAATTGCATCCCTGAGGATTCGATCCTTACTTCTCTAGCCACATTAGTTAGAGTTGTTTGGTTTATTTTTGATAGGTGTGCAATAGCCTCATCAGTCATCAAGAACTTCCATTCCAGCCTCTGGTGTGATACGCTTAAGCAAGGGCTTTGAGTATGCCCGCTTGAACAACTCCCCATTGATAATCTCAAACCTTTCAGCGTTCTTTTTCACTCTTTTACTTTCATTATGATCAGCCGGTAGTGTGTCATTCAGCATGTATGCCAAGACATCATTCATCCATGTGGAAGTCCTATCCAGCACCTGGACTTCCCGTACATCAATGCTTCTTTGTTGTACTTCCCAGAATACCGTCCTGGGGGTGTCAGAAAGGGCTGAAGAAGCTAGTTTTGAAAGGGCGTCCGCTTGATGATTTTCAGACCTGGCTACTTGTGTGATAAAGAAATGTTTCAAAACCTTGTTTTCCCCCTTTACAAGTTCCTAATACCGAGCCATGGTACCATCCCTAGCTTCATATTCTCCATTGACTTGACTTAAAACTAATTGTGAATCAGAAATCACTTCAATTTCTTCGGCACCTGCCACTTTGCACATTTAAACACCTGCCAAAACAGTCTCGTACTCCGCCTCGTTGTTGGAGGCATGGAATTTGAAACGAAGAGCGTACTCATACTTATCCCCTTCTGGAGATTCACAAATCAGCCCTGCTCCACAGCCATTTTGGGTGGAGGACCCATCAACGTGGACTTTCTACGCCCTTGAAAGGTTTGGTGGGAATTGAGGCCTTATCAGTACGGCTATAAAATCCGCCAACACCTGCCCCTTTATAGCTTTTCGGGGTTCAAATACCAAGTCAAACCCTCATAGTGTTATCGCCCACTTGAGCATCCATCCCGAAGATTCCATTTTGGTGAATGGTAGCTTTAATAGCTTATCTGTATATATGACAATGCGGTGTGCCATAAAATATGGCCTCAGCTTCTTTGCTGCCATGAAAAGTGCTAGTCCAAACTTTTCAACCTCGGAATACCTTAGCTCAACATTTCTGAGGACATGATTTACAAAATAGACTAGAATTTGCACCCCCTCCCTTTCTGCCACCAGAACGGCACTAACAGACCACTCTGAAATGGCAAGATACATATAAAGGGGCTCCTTGGGCAAGGGATTGACAATACGTGGCAAGATATGTAAATGGGATTTTAGGCGTATCAAGGCTTGTTCAACATCCTCCGTCCATTCAAACTTTGCTTTATTTTTAATAGTGTCGAAGAAAAAGTGGCAATTGTCTCCAGAATTAGACAAAAACCTACCAAGTGCTGCCAGACATCCGGTCAACCATTGGACTTCTTTCACAGTGCGTGGGGAGCTCATATTAGTGACGGCTTGTATCTTGTCTGGATTGGCCTCAATTCCTCTTTGATCGATCAAAAATCCAAGAAACTTTTCATAATCCACTCCAAAAACACACTTTTTTGGATTTAGTTTCATGTTACACTTGCGAAGGTTTTCAAAAGTCTCTCTCAAATCATCCACATGATCCTACTTTCCTTTGCTTTTGCAACATGGCTGGTGCATTTTTCAACCAAAGGGCATCACCTTGTAACAATATAGTCCATATTCGGTCACAAAAGTCGTTTTCTCTTGATCATCATGCCATAATGGAATTTCATGAAACCCAGAGTTTGCGTCCATGAAGCTCATCAGGGCATGCCCCGCCGTTGAATCAACCAAATGATTAATTTTAGGCAAAGGGAAATTGTCCTTGGGGCATGCCTTGTTCAAATTGGTATAGTCAACGCACATACGCCATGTCTCATTGGGTTTTGGCACTAACACCACATTTGCAACCCAATCAGGATAGTCACATGTACGAATGAACCCAGCGTCCAACAACTTCTGGACCTCCTCGGCTGCTGCCTTGTTTCTTGCCTCTCCATGATTTCTCTTCTTTTTTCCAACAAGCTTAGCATCCGGTCTGACTTCTTGACGATGAACCATTACCTCAAGATCTATACCCGGCATTTCACTCACATGGAAGGCAAACACATTGTTGAATTCCTTCAACAAATTTACCATTTTCTCTTGCTGTTCGGGAGCCTGTACTTGTCCCACCTTGAGAACTCTATCAGGTCTTACTTCTTCTAAGCAAAATTCAACAAACTCCCTAGCTGGCTGAGGCCTTAACTCATCCGGTATGCACATATCACGAATGGCGATAACCGGCTTAGGCTCAATTTCATCTGATTTCCGCTTCTTGGCCTGAGGTGTGTTCTCTTTGGCCTGACTGGGGGTTGACGCCTTTAACATCGCCAAGTAACACTCTCTTGCAGTCTGTTGATCACCCCGTAGGGTGCCGAATGTCCCATCATTACAAACAAATTTCATCAACATAAGGTGAGGAACTATTACTTCCTTGATTGAGTTCAAGGTGGGTCTCCCCAAAATGATATTATAAGCCATGTGCTCATGAACTACAAGAAATCTCACAAAGAGATTTTTTGGTTGCTCTTTGGTACCCACCCTTAATGGCAGGGTAATCGAGCCAACAGGATGGATTATACCGCCCCCAAAACCAATAATTGGAGGTCTTATCGGCTAGAGAGTATTTTCAGGGAATGTAACTTCTCCAAGCAGGCCATACTTATGATCTCTGTTGAGCTGCCAGTATCTATAAGGATTCGTTTGACTCGTAGATTGTCTACCTTCATTTCAACCACTAGAGGGTCATCATGAGGATTCCTCACTTCACCCCTATCTTTCTCACAGATCATAACATCAGGGAAGTCTTCATCATTCTCTTTTTTGCTAGGAACCCCCACTTGGGAAAGAGTTCTCAGGTATTCCTTCGTCCCTTTTATGGTAGGACCTCTAAAGGCAAACCCCCCAGCAATCCCATGCACTACATCCGAGTTGGTGTCTGGGTCATCCCATGCACTACTTCGACTTTACAACATATTGATCCAGCATACCCTTCTCTGCCAGCTTGTCTAACAACCTTTTCAGGTTGTTGCAACCATTGGTATCATGGCCCACATCCTTATGATAATGACAATATTTGTTGTTGTTTCGGTAGCGGGCTGGCCCTCTCAGTGGTTAAGGAGCCTCAAATTCAAACTTGTCCTTAATTTTCATAAGAATGTGGTATGAGTCCTTGGTAAACTCATAGGTAGGTTCGTACGGCCTAGCCCTCTTCTGCGGATTAGATGGTGTATCCTTGGTGGCGTTTCCAATGGTCCACACACCCTGTCTTTTCTCATCTTTCCTCTTGACCGGGCTAGGCTCGAATGCCTTGGGGTGAGACTTCTCTTTCTTCTCAACTTTTTCTGCTTTGGTTGTGGAGCAGATCTCTGTAGCATGAATGTATGATTCGGCTTCCATCAAAATCTCCGAAAGGGTTTGGATGCCCTTCTTCACCTCATCAAACTTAAACCGTGAAAAATGTAATCCCTTGAAAAAGTTATCAAAGGCCACCCCTTCAGAAAGATCAGGTACTTGTCTTTCTTTCATGCTTGTTTGCCATGTAGTGATGGGAGAAGATCATGCTTAATTCAGTAAAATTGTTAATGCTACCTTCAGGTAAAGTGCTGAACCAACGCTAAGCTAGCCCCTTCAGAGTAGCAGGGAAATACATACACCAGGTGGCATCATTAGCCGACTGAGCATATCAAATGCTTGTAAGTGGACAAGTGGTCAACCGAATCAGTCGTAACATCATAGGGATCCATATTGAGAGCCTTAACCTTTCCTATTTTAGGAGTAGTTAGGATGGCAACTGAGAAGGGGGACTTCCACCCCATGGTCAGGGTGGGAAGCTGATTGTTTGCTTGTGCATGCGAGGGTACCAGTTCATGTTTTGCTTGTGGTTCCCGATGGGATTGATGATGCTCTGGAATATATTCCACTTCCTCTTCTTCATACTCCTTGTTTGGATGATGAAGCTCCATACTACTCGGGATAGGCGAGGTTGTTTAGTGTCGTTTGTAATGATGAGTCCCTTGCCCCCAGCAAGGGTTGATGTCCGTGTCGGACATCAAAGCAGTGGATGTTGCTTCAGAAGCAGCTGCACCCATCTCTTTTTCCAACCTCTTGGCATGCAGGTAATCCCTAGCATCAAGAAAGGTTTGTGATAACTCCCTCGGGGGTTTCTGAGTAATCTTCGCTTGTCTAGCATGTTGGGCAGCTTTTTTCCAGTCGATCTCGGAGGTCTTAGTGGAAATTTTTTCAATGATTCCGCTCTTTGGTGTTTTTATCCCCACTACTTTTTTTGTCTTGAACTTAGTTTTAGTCTTGGGGATTTTAGTGGACTGGAGAACCAAGCTCTTCACTTGATAAACAAGTGTGTGCCTAAATTCAGACATCATCTTGTTCAACTCCGCCATGGATACCGGAGCTTCCTTTGTGGGGGAACGGTCCTCAGACTGAGCCTCCCCTTGGGGGGCCTTCCCTTCCCTTTGAGGAGGTTGGTCATCCTCCTCATCACTGGATGAAGCTTCGTCCTCCACTAATACCTCCTCATCTTAGGGATTATGTTCCCTAGGAGGATGCCATATCCTAGAAGTTGAAATACCTTCTGTAGGGATACCCTGTGATGCCATTGTATAATATCATGTCCCCTCAGACGGCGCCACCTGTTTTAGGGAATTTTATATAGTATCGAGGGAAATGTGAGGACTCAAATACAATGCTACAACCAGGGTGATTTTCTTTTATATAATCAAGTATTTAATCACTAATTGCAGTTTAATGAATCAATTAACGTAAATCTAGAGAGAGAAACTCTAATCCTAGAGAGAAAAACTCTTAATTACGAATGTTTTTTGGTGACGTAAAATCTGTGCCCTAAAGCAGTGAAAAGGGACCTATTTATAGGCCTCTCGAGAATTGCACCACGCATAAGATATTGACACGTGTCACATTCATAATCGTTGGATTGTCTGTTAGGTTAACTTGGTGGGCCTCATAGTGATGGGCTTTTTCCTGTAGACCAAGGTGTCATTCCCTCTTCAACTGACTTAATATTGCCACGCGTCACTCCCGCATTGGGCCACGTGTCACCCAGTCATTGGGCCACATATTGGGGTAAACTACCCCACAACACTACTATATGCATTGATCTATACATCCTTGATGAACCAATTAATAATAAGACAATAAATTAAATTTTCCGACAAAATATCTAATATTTATTAAAAAAAAAACTAACAAATTGTAATAATACATACTAACATGTAAGTTTAAATATAATATTACAACAAATTTGATAGTTTACGACTTAACGTACTAATTAATATAATTACAAACATATTTAGGACAATCATAAATTTAGACTACAAAACTTCGTCCATTGTTCACGAATCTCGTCCAATTCTTTTTTGCTATATGGGGCAGTTCTTATAGTATAGTCCTTCAAAACAATTTAAAAAATTCACAGATAAGTCACATATGAGCGTAGATAATACGAAGAATTTAGGAGATATTCAAGTTTGAAACGTCTAAACATTTCCAAAATAATGTATCTAAATAAGATTCTTAATTAAATGATATACTATAATCTCAAATAAGTTCTAACATAATAAAAAAAAGGTGGTGCTCGTGCCAATACCGCCACATTATTTCCATTGTAGTAGCCAATTCAACCCTCTTTTTAACCATAAAGATAAACTCCTCACTTTAATCTCACATAAAGATACCTAGGTAGCTTTTGAACGCCTCTTTTTGCAACACCAACACTATTTTCTTATCTAGATCAAGCTTCTCATACAAAGTACACTTACAGATGGGATGCTCTTTCACTTCTTTAGGTAGTTAATCACGTGGTCCAGAAAAGGACTTCCTTTAGAACTTGTTGTTGCTATAAAAGACATAAGAAGCAACAACACTCAATTGGAAAGTTCATGAATTAACCCCTTAACCTTGAATCGATACTGTGAAATTATCACAGATCATTTCTCTAGATGTAAAGATGTCAAGCAATACCATACATTGCGTTCAGAATTCTACCGTCGGCCTCTTCTACCAAACAAAAACTTCTCAACTAGTCTTCCATTTTACCAAAGAACACTAGGCCATGCAACTATAGAAGCATGAAAACCTAAATTGAAACTATCATTACCCTCTAGCTCTAACAAGTCGTCATATATATGGGTATTGTTAATCTTTTCTTTGTGTGTTTAAATACGGGTTTTCTTTTGTTTTTGTGTTGTTCATTTGCATAGTTTATGTGGAATTTGAGAATTTTGGTGGTTTTGGAGTTTACTTTGTAAGCTTCAATCTGGTTGTTGGTTAGTGGCTAACAAGGAAACCCCTAACTATAGATCAAATCCACCGGACGAGAAAGTCAATTCCAAGAGGGCACTATTTGAGCCTTTGGCCAACGTGAAACAGGGTAAGTACATAACCTTTTGAGTGTTTTCATCACATTACATTGTTAACATATTGAAACGAAAGTTTCACCATCATAAAACAAAAATAAATAAAAATCCCACCTTTCAACTGATTTTTCATATAAATTTCATAAATATTTTAACCAAACAAAAGCACATACAAACAAATAAAACCCACAAAACAGAAGCAAGAAAATGAGCAAGAGAAAGAGACTAAGAGAAGGAACACTACGAGGGTAGTGAACAGCATAAAAAATAAGCAGCTTTTTTTGGTCATCAATTATGAAAGAACGACTATCATATGAAACATTACTACAATACCCAAATTTTAATGGTAGAAAAACTGATAAATCCAACACAATAATGACACTAAACTTATCTTCATATTAACTTGAGTATAAATTTTCAGTGAAAAGAGCTAAAGATGGAAACTTTTTCGGCTTAAAGAACTTTTTTTTTTTAATGAAAAAACAAAGAAAGGAAGAAGTTTTTAAAGGGGAATTTCGAGGATTTACTCACAATTTTACACTTTACTTAATTAATTGAGGTGTCCACAATTTTTTGGGAATATTGTAAACAATAACACTTACATACTCACGCAAGCCTCACTCAAGCATCACACACACACAATCATTCACACTCACAGTCACTCACTCAAACGGGTCTCACTCTCAGTCAGCCATACTCACTGTCACTCACTCACATTCACTCTCTCACTCAAGTCAAATGGTGATAAACAAATGTCCAAAGTTTCCATACAAAAAAAAACAAAAAAAAAAACCAAAACAAAATCAACTAACTAAAATACTTCACAAAATATAATCATCATTTCAGTTCATTTCATCACTTATAGAAAACCCCTAAAAAACAAACAAACTACTACTACTTCACTTAATTTCTAGTAAACTTAGTAACAACCTTTGTTCCTTCAAAAACAGCATGTTTCGCCAACTCCCAAGGCAAAATAAGCCTAACAGTAGTCTGAATCTTCCGAGAAGTAATCGTAGGCTTCTAATTACAGAAAAAATAAATTACATAAATTAAAGATTAAACTAATACTAAGTTTCCTCAAAATTTTAAATAGCCTCAATATATATGAAAGTTCCTAATATTTCACCAATCCATGGAACAATACGAATTGATTATCGAAACAAATTTAACAAGCGATAACACAAACTTGCTAATGCTTAAAAATTAGCACAATAAGAGTAACTCAAATCACTCCAAACTTAATTGACCAAATCGCAACAAATTCAATTAATCTTCTACACAGAAAAAAGTACTTTCATTTCCTAAATCAATCAAATTCCTTCTTAATTCAACTGTCAAATAATCAACAAATAAAATTTTCTCAGCTTTTTTCGCATTATTACAGTAAACTGAAAACCTTTTACTAATACACAAACAATCAAACACAAAAATCATTAGACAAAACTAAAGCTAATCATATTAAGCTATCTACATTTCTGAATGAAAAGAAATCTCAGATTAAATGGTCAAATGAAATTCAAATAATTACAAAACAAAATCAAAATTACAAATTAAATTTGAATCATATAAATCGGTAACAAACTGAAAAGGCAAGCCTAAAAATAATTTGAACACATGAAATTTTCAATTACGATGAATAATTAAGCTAAACATACATACGAGTATTTTAATGATTGATATTTAGAACAAGATAGAATAAAAATGAGAGAAACTAACATGAGAATTAGTTAAGTGAACAAGATAGATTAAGTTGTTGCAGTTGATCAGAAATCAATTGTTGCAGAAACACTAAAGAAGAAAAATCTGAAGGGGTGAAGATAAACCGATTGACGAATTGATGTGGATTTTGAGTAGTATTCGGAAATACAACCTCAAATTCACGTTTTTTTTTTTGTCAATTAAACTCTCCACTCCTCGAGTGTTTTAATTGAAGACTAATTAATTAACACACTCATGTAATTAATTAACTAGGTTCTAAATTTGTTAATCACTCCTGACTTACAAATTTATGATAGAAGGTTCGAACAAATTGAAGTCCACAATTTGTGCAAATTTCGAGAAAATTTGTATTGAAAAAAATTCAATTCATAAAACTCAATTAATTTACAAGCTAATGTTCAGATTATTTATAGGTATAATCATCAACAAAATCCTAACTAAAAACAGCTAATAAAACACGAAAAACCCTAGAAAAATAATCCCCACTTGTGTAACTTGCACAAGTAACTCAACAAACTAAAGATAAGATTGCCACATCATTATACAACTTGCACTTTGATCTTATCCTTCCTCACAAACTCTAACTAATAAACTAACTAATCAAGAAATTATCCTAACAACTTGACTAAATAATTAATAAACAAGGTAATCATCAGAAATTACACAAAAAAATCACGAAAATATCTTGGTGCCCAATATTGCCAAAAATTGTCAAAATACACGCCCCTGTTTTCGTCGATTTTTGCGCAGTTTCAAGATTCTTCAAGAACATCAAGAAATGCTTCAAGATCCAATCTTTTAATCAAGAAACCTTAGAGAAAATATTATTCATGTCTTTTTAGCATATTTATGATGGTCAAGACTCCACAAGAACTAATAATAATAATGTCCGAAATGAGAAAACCCTATCAAGTGAAATGGGAAAAAACTCATGGACTAAACCAACTTGTTCCCTGTAACCACCATTTGTTTCCATCCAATGAGTGCATTAATTAGAGTTACTATCAATTAACTTAACTAATGGCTCACTCCACAGGTTACAAGCATATTGATGGTTAATAGTTAATAGTTAATGCCACCACCATCACATGTCTCCACAGTGTCAGTGTTCATCATTATCATTGTCACCCATACCTGTGATTTATCATTGACAAACCCAATAGGATTTATTAGTAGATTAATTGGCTCATCCACTATTGGTGTAAGATCACAGATTTTCAAATTCACATCATGAATTGAAGGTAAGGCAATTAGAGATATTAAGAGATGGCGAATTGAGGAGATAGAAGTCATTAGTGAAAGTGACGAATTGAAGTTGAAATTGAATGTGAAAGTAAGAGTGAGAGTGTGCGAGAGTGAGAGATCCAGTGATGGAGAATTGTGGAGATAGAAGACAAGAGTGAGAATTGTGACCTAAAACGACTAAAAGGTAAGTGACACTAGTACCGTTTTAAAAAAACGGTATTAATACTTTATTATTAGTACCTTTTGTTTAAAAATCGGTACTAATAAATGAGCTATTAGTACCGTTTTGAAAAAAAAATTATTAATAAGTTCATAATAGTACTGTTTTTAAAAAACGGTACTAATAGTAAACTATTAATACAGTTTTTTTTAAAAATGGTACCAATGATATACTATTAGCACCGTGTTTTAAAAAAACGGTACTATAACTGACCCATTAGTATCGAAAATTTGGGAAACAGTACTGAAAAAGTGTTACTGATAAGCAATTTTCTACTAGTGGTTGTTGGCGATGCTCTCTCTAGAAGTCATAATCTAATAGCAGTGGTTGATTCCAAGGTGTTGGGTTTTGAGATCATCAAGGAGTATTATGAGAAAGATGATGATTTTGGTGAAAGATACAAACAAGATGCGCATGGTGCAAAGGGCTATTAAAATTTGGTGGATGGATTTCTATTCAAGGGAAATAAACTTTGTATTCCTAAATGTGCTATTAGGGAGTTACTGATTCGTGAGGCTCATGGAGGAGGTCTTGTAGGACACTTTGGTATTAATAAAACAATTGCGTTACTTCAAGAACATTTTTATTCGCCAAAGATAGTGGGGGATGTACATGCTATTATTTCTCGTTATGGGACATGTCAAAGGGCAAAGAGCACAGTTCACAAGGCATTATATACGCCACTACCAGTTCCAGAGAGGCCTATGGAGGATGTGAGCATGGATTTTATTGTTTCTTTAACCAGAACAAAGAGATGTAAGGATTCAATCATGGTTGTGGTTGATAGATTCTCTAAAATGGCGCATTTCATTGCTTGCCATAAGACCGAAGATGCTATGGGTGTTGCTTCCTTACACTTTTAAGGAGATTGTTAGATTGCATGGTGTTCCCTGAACTATTGTTTCTGATAGGGATAACAAGTCCCTTAGTTACTTTTGGAAAGGGTCGTGGAAGTTGATTGGCACAAAGCTATTGTTTAGTACTTCTCATCATCTACAAACAAATGGACAAACCGAAGTAACTAACACGACAATTTGATTGTTGCTCAGGGGACTTGTAAGAAAAACTTGCCGAAATTGTGATATCAAACTAAGTCATGCAGAGTTTACTTATAATAGGAAACCTACATAAGCTACACAATACTCACCTTTTGAAGTTGTCTATGGTATAAACCCTTACATTCTTATTGATATGAGTAAGATTCCTAAACAGTAGTTTATATATGAGGATGCCAGGAAACATGCTGAAAATATGTTGAAGCTGCATAATAAAATCAAGGCAGGAATTGAAAGGGTAATGAGACGTACAAGAAAAACGCCAATAAGAGGTGCAAATCTTACTTATTCAATCCAGGAGATTTCGTTTGGGTCCATCTTCGAAAGGAACGATTTCGAGGAAAAATTGAGCACAAAATCAAGACTAGAGCAAAGAACCTTTTGGAGTCTTTGAGAAGCATCGAGACAATGCTTACAAGATTGATATTGGGGAAGAGTATGCTGTGGCAGTTATATTCAACATTGGGGATTTTACTCCTTACTTGGATAATCAGCAGATTCAAGAATTGAGGATAACTCCTTTTGAAGAAATGAAGGATGGATAGGAAGCAGATTCAAGCAGTGAGTCAAGCAATGGTGACAAGGAGTTAATTCTATGTCTTTCTGAAATCTAAGGGATTAGACCATTTGGTTTACATGGCTTTGGGTAGGTTCATGGATATTGTTTCATATTACATTTACCTGGTTAGGATTGGCCACATGCCAATTAAAAGATGGTGGATTCAGGGGATAAGTTAGTTTTCGCCTACGGGTTTTTTCCCATTGCAGTTGCTATGGTTTTTCTCATATCAGGCATAGGTGTCTCTAATTTCATTAGAATCTTAATCATGTTTGTCAAACTATAGTTCAAGGAAAATTATTTCTTAAAGGCTTCTTGATTAAAAGATTCGTTCTTCAAAAAACCCATAGGCCTAAAATTATTCGGTTCTAGTTTTAGGATTTGTGATTGAGTATTCTCATAAAGAATAAAACAAACTTAGCATATGATTATTCAGTGCTCTAGTCTAATCTATGTTTTTATGAATTATGTGAGTTGTGAGTGTTCCGATTTGCTTTATTTACGGTTAAAATAATCTATTTTAAGTATAAGCACTTAGTTTGAACCTAAGATATAGATCAAAAGGATAGTTCGTGCTATGAATTTGAGAATCAGAATCAAGTAATTCCAGTGTATGTGGATCTAGTGTCGATTAAGAGGAAGAAGAAGAGCTTGACCCTAAAGAAGACATGGATGAAGATACTGAGGAGGACATGGAAGAAGATGTTAAAGATGATCCCGAGTTTATGCCTAATGAATATGTGATGTCGAAGGACAAGAAGGATAATGTGAATATTTAGAACATTTGTAATAGATATGAGTTATTTAATATTGTTTAGTATTGTTAATGTTTAGAATGTTGGATATTTTAGATTGTTGGTTTTCTTAGTAAATAAGTGGCAATGAGCCATAAGGAAATTTTAGGAGGAATGAACCAATAAGAATTCTTATGATATTGAAAAATGAGTCACTTCTTTTAGGAAATAAAGTCTCATGTAGAATAGAACCGAGGGAATTATTTTTATTTGTTATGTGCTTTATTGTTGTTTTAATGGTTGTTTAAATAATAAAAACTAAGTGAATCATTCGCTCCAAAAGAATGCGAACTTCTTTTGCGAGATGAATTGAGAAAATGTTGTTATGTTTTGTTATGAGTTTATGTTGTTCTGACTTAGTGTTAGACGTAGTTTAATGTAAAGTTATTTTCCCTCTACATGAGAAATTGGATGGTTGAACGTAACAACGTAACAATCAGTTGAATGATGTAGTGAGACAATTAGCTAGTGTAGCGGAATAGTTAGTAGCTAGAGGAAATTATAATGGTAATCGCCCTGCTGGGGAACTTTTCAAGATGAATGCTCAAAGTAAGGCACCCAGTTACCAAGGAGAACCCAATCCTACTGTTTTAGAGGGATGGTTGAGAGAAATTAACAAGCTGTTTGGGGAAGTTGAGTGGCAACAAGTGTTTAGGGTGTACCATGCAGTTTACTATTTGAGGGGAGAATCTGATCATTGGTTGTCACAAAATGAAGCTGTGATTAGGGCTTTGCCACGGTTCAATTGGTTTGTGTTTCAGGAACAGATCTGCAATAAGTTTTATCTTGTGTTCCTTAAGAAACAGAAAGCTTATGAGTTTTTGGATCTTAAGATGGGGAGTATGTCAGTTACTGAGTATTTCTCTAAGTTTATAAAGTTGTGTAGGTTTGCGCAAGAGGTTGTGGCAACAGAAAAATTGAAGGCTAATCGTTTTGAGAGAGGGTTACCCATACCCATCCAATTGCGATTAGCCGGGCAAGTCTTTGAGTCCTTCGATCAGTTGTACGATAGAGCTGCACATCTATATGACTTAGAACCGAAGGATAAGCAGATGCTGAAAGAAGGTGAGACAAGCGAAAAAAGAAAGGATGGTGGAGGAAACTTCAACCAACAAGGGAATCATGGTGGATTTAAGAAGTCCCGTTTCAACACTAACTTTCAGGGCAATAGAGAAACTTTGGGAACCCTGCTAATTGTAATGGGAATAGGGCTCAGATGGCTAATCAAGAAGGTCGTGTGTACTTGTACAAGAAAAGTCCTAACAATCACCCAAGCAAGGACTGTTTTGGGAACCCAGTCACTTGCCGGTTGTGTAACAAGCTCAGACACCGTGAGTATAAGTGCTTCTCCAAGAACAAGGGAAAGGAAGGGCAAGGTTCTCAATTAAAAGGGAATTAAAATGGGGTTCAACATAAAGGTTTCCAAGGAAACATGGGAGGAAAGGCAATGCACCATGCTGGGAATAAGAATGGAAGTGGAAATGGAAGAAGTCAGACTAAGACCTCGAATACTGTAAAGTTGAATATAATGGCTCGAAGTGAAGCTGATGCTTAGAAGGATGTGATTACTGGTACTTTCTCTATTCACACTCTTCCTGTTAATGTTTTTGATGATTCTAGTGCAACATATTCTTTTGTATCCACTAAGATTTTGGAAAGTTAATGCCTGTATTGGGAGAAGTAGGTACAATGGATACGTCGATAGTAATACCATCACGACAATATGTACAGTGTTCAACGAGATTTTTGGATGTTCCATGTGAAATTGAGGGAGTGGAGTTTAAGGCTAACCTAATTGAGTTTTACTGAGGTGACTTAGAGGTGATTATGGGAATAGATTGGTTGAGTAAGCATAAGGCTGAGATTTTGTGTGAGCCTCAAAAGATCTCATTCGTTAATAAGGTAAGAAACTGAGCTATTGGAGGGCAGGAAGGCCAAAACACAACCAAATAATATCAGTAATGAGGTTTGCTAGGTTTGTGAAGAGAGGTTTTCAAATTTACCTGTGTAGTGTGAGGGAGATAGATCATGTTGAGACTACTAAGCCCAACGAAATTGAAGTAGTGAGGGATTTTCTGGACGCGTTTCAGGAGGAGATTCCGGGAATGCCTCAGAAGCGAGAGATCGACTTTAGCATAGACTTAGTGCTAGGAACATCGCGAAATGAATGAATTAAAAGGGCAGTTACAGGAGTTGTTTGAGAAGGGTTACATTAGGCCTAGTGCTTCACCTTGGAGAGCACCAGTGCTGTTTGTAAAGAAGAAAGATGGGAGTTTGAGGTTGTGTATTGACTATATGGAGTTGAATATGGTCATGATCAAGGACAAGTATCCTTTACCAAGGATTGATGACTTGTTTGATCAATTGAAATGAGCTACTATGTTTTCAAAGATTGATTTGAGGTCAAAATACCAGCAATTGAGAATTGCTAATGAGGACATACCAAAAACGACTTTTCGTATGAGGTATGGGCATTATGAGTTCACTACTATGCCGTTTGGGTTAACGAACGCTCCAGCAATTTTCATGGACTTAATGAATAGGATCTTTCAACGGTTCGTGGGTAAGTTTGTGGCAGTTTTTATTGATGACACTTTGGTGTACTCCAAGAGTAACGAGGAACATGTAGAACATTTGAGGACAATTTTGATGACACTGAGAGAGAATTAATGGTATGCTAAGTTCTCGACATGTGAGTTCTGTTTGGAGAAATTTTCTTTCTTGGGACATTTCCTTACAAAAGAGGGAGTTAAAGTGAATGAATTGTTTTATGGAAGTAAATTTCTTATAATTTCATACTTGTGGACCAAGAGCGATGTTGGCCCACGTGCCCTTTCTTACAAGACAATGAATGTCGTGTTTGTTTGTTTGCATAGTGTGAGTATGCTTGGCATTGGGGTGAGTCAGGAATCTTAAAACCCAAGTACAAAATTCGTCACCGTCCTGCTTTCGGGATCTAATGGAACCCCATTAGGTCATAGCCCAATGGAAAAATGACTGCCAAGTATTAAAATGGTCTCATATCTTTGGATTTGGTGACGGGGTAAGAGCAACAGTAGGTCACTATCATAATTTCATGTTTTCAGTTTAGACCTACAAAAATGTATGGAAATAAGGCTAGGCGGGTTTTGATTAATGCACACATAATTCCGTTTTATCATGCATGGGTGATCGCTTTAGGATGAGATTGATTTTAATCTTTGATTACGTGATTGAAAGCATTAAAACATTTACCAAGGATCACATAAAACCTAAGCAACATTTCTACTTAAGATTGATTTTATTTTAATGTCAAACCATCAATTAATCAATATTACATGAATACGAATTAAAGACATGTCAATTATCTAATAAAGCATTAAAATCACATAATCATGTAAACTAAATCATTGAAGAACTCAATTTGATGATTTTGATATTGTTGGCCTCATTCGAAGTACCTATCGTGCAATTGTCGACAACTTCTTTTGTTGAATGCTTGAAGAAATTCGGTTAATAATGATGGTAATAAAAATAATGAAAAGTTTTATTAGTTATAAGTTATGTGAAAGACACGGTTTCCAAAAGAAGGCACAAAAATCGAGGGTAGTTGTAGAGAGAGAAAGTGACGAGGTAGAGACAGAGAGTGTGTGAGAGAAGAAGTGAATGGGAAGATGTGAAGTTGAAGTTGAATTTCGATCGAGGGGGGTATTTATAGTGTTAGAATCTACGTAAGCGAGCCCCAAGGCACTAGATGAGCGCTAGGATGCCCAGAAGCGAGCACCAGGGCGCTAGAACCGAGCGCCAAGGCGCCAACTGAGCGTTGGGGCGCAAGGCCCTTAGGCGCTTTCGTGCTCCCCCTGCAATATGGTGCTTAACGCCCTGAATTTCCATTTATGACACGGAATATGTACGGTGCTTCCTTATTTCATATACTTTCTTCCATAATCCGAAATATTTTGATATATAAAGAAGATATGCGAAATATACTTCAATAACACCATTTATACACTTCCATATCCTAGAGTTGGTGTAAACCAAACAAACCTTTCTAGAAGGTTCGTCAAATCTAGTCACATTCATACGCTTAAATTAATTTATTTTATTTTCGAAAATGATATGAAATAAAAATGAAAATGAAGTATAAAAATAATTTGAAGTATAAGAAAATAAACATAAGAGTATTTGTACCGACATAACTCCTCATCGGTTATTCTTACAATGTTTTTTTGATTTTCAAAAAGTTCAGGGGGCATTGGCCCCCTAACCCCCTAACCAGGGTGTTTCACCCGTGGACCCTGACTAGCTGACCGGGGAGTGGGACCCCCTCATAATTTTTTAGTGGGTACCAATAGGTGAAGAATCGACTTCCGACACAAAACTATGCGTTTTCAAGCAATTAATTTTTAGATGTTGAACTTGTAGCGACATGGTACATGATAATCATAAGCCGTTAGGTAGGACCAAATTTAGGTGTCTACAGTTCGCCCCCACTTTGACTGAGTTTGTAGAGACAGCTAGTTTCTTAAAAAGAAAGTCCAAGTATTCGGTACCTGCAAAACAAAGTTAGTTTTACCTGCATCTGTGCGGTCACCATAGGAAGCGCCTCATTCCGTAGGAGTGACGTTCCCTTGAATGCTCCTCGATTCTTGGGATAATGTTAATGATTGATTTCCTTCAAATGCCTTGATCGTATAGGAAATGCATAATAGTGTGTATGTGCTTGACTTCCATTAGATGCGCCTCGATCGTTACGAAGCTCCCTTTAGGTGACTATACCATATAGGGGAAGATTTGATAGTGTGTTTATGATTTCCTTCAGGTGCCTTCAACTTAACCGTACAGGAAATTTATGAAGATGTGTGTGATCCCTTCATGTGTCTCCAGCTTAACCGTATAGGGAAATAAAGATATATTTACTCTCTTCAGACACTTAGGTTGTATAGGAATATGTTTGATGAAGATGTCAAAATCGTCTTACTGTGTCTGTGAATGATGATGCCATAATTGTCTGACAATGTAGGCTTCATTGACTTGGACCTGGGTTGACTTTCCAGGGGCTTTTTGATGATGTTGACCTAGGATGATTTCCTAGGGGCCTTTTGACGATAGTGTGTATTGCCTAGCGATGATGATTAATGTGAATTCCTTCCACTTTAGACTCGCTTTGGCTGAAGGGAAGTGTTCTATGATCTTTTGTTTGATGTGTTGTCCACTTTAGATACGTTTTGGTCTAAGGGAAATATAGTAACAAAGGTTTTGTTGAAATCGCCTGGCGATGTATGTATTGTTTTTGGTTTCCACTTTAGACACGCTTTGGTCATAGGGAAAGATTTGTGTTGATGAAAGTTGAGTTTGACTTGTTGTATTTAGCTTGGAAGTGCCTTTGGCATAATAATGTGTGTTGGCTATTTTGTGGAGCTAGGATTTTGTCGAGTTGATGTGTTTACAAGTGTTGCTTCTTTGTGGACCTTAATGGCATTAACCCCCCTGTTGTTGAGATGCTTGAGAATCGGCTAGTTCAGCCAATGCATTGTTGATGTGAATGCTTGCTTAGCTGTTTGATTGATGCTTCAACCATGTTTAGTTGATGCTTGTACTTCATGGGAGATTGATGAGGCCACTGATGTATGAAGCAATCCTTCATAACTTAGGTAGAGCCCCCAATTGATAACCTTCTTGTCTTGTAATACTTTCAACTTGCACATAGGTGGGGCCTAGCATTGCATGTGTGGGTTTATCCTATATGCAATGTGATGAATGCAAAATATTTATCCCATTTTTGGGTGACTATGTAGGGGTACCGACTCTCTCCTCTAAGAAATGAAAAGAGGAGAATGCACCTAAATTCGCTCTAATAATGCAAACTATGACCAAGGAAGTGAACACATGAATGTTTGATGTTTTATAAATATTGTGCAAGATAGAGCCACTTTGGGCATATGGGAAGGTTATTGGGCATTGGGCCCCCATCATGTAATGATAACCCCCAAGTTTGAATATGACTAACTTTGGAAAGCATCTAGTGATTTAGTACAATGTGATAGCCTCATAGGGCGTTTGTAGCGATAAAAGCGAACACTTGTGTTTTCTAGGAGCTACATGGCTAAAATTTTTTAGGCCTTATGGTGTAAATGTAGGAGGAAATGGAAGCTATGATTGTGTATAGTTCCTCAAGGATGTGGCTTCCTTAAGATAGGAGTGAGAAGGGTGAATGAGGACCCTTGTGATGGTGTGAACAACAATTGATGGTTTGTAGGTTAAGATAGAGCCGACTTGATCCATTGAGTTTTCATAGGAGATAACCCCCACATTGTAATGATTGGGACATGATAAAGCATTTGTGATGATCATCGAAGTGGAACCTTATGTTGATGGGTCAATGATGATGCTTATTGACTTTGGTCAAGTAAAGATATGGGAATTCTTTTGATGATAAAACCTCATAAGGTTGGAAAGGTGTATCTTTACTTTCATGTGCTTTTGTATTAAAATGTGACTACTCAAGTTGGTCACTTGAACATGTCTCTTTATAATGAGAGATGGAGACCCTTATGGTGATAGAAGCCCCCAATATTGGAGAGAAAATAATTTCATGACTTGGTGCTACATGAGTTGACCTTGACAAGCAAGAGTTAGACCATGATGATGATGAATGAGGAATAGCAGAGTCCTGAAGGGGTGTAGAAAGAAAAGCTATGGATCAAGAAAAAAAATGGTTCAAATTTCTGACTCAAGTGTGAAGATGATGAAAAGATTCGATGGACTTGGCTAAAAAAAATATTTGTTCAAATTCGAGTCTAAGTAAGGTTCTAGATTACAAAATTATGCTTCGAAGTTCAATGAATATGACTTCATTAATTTTATTGATATGGTCGGACCTCGAGGTGAGGCTACCTACGTATGCTGAAGGTATCAGACCGTCGTAGTTCGTGAAAATTGTGTTTGCAATTGATGTAATTATGCCCTAACATTTTCCTTGTCCGTCATTTCGGTTTTCAGTCTAGCGGGAGAGGGTATTGAACTTGAGGGTTTGATTTGAGAAGTGATTACACGTTGGTTTTGAAAATTTTTGGGAATTTTGACATTGGCCATGAGTTTTTTGTCTTTGAGATTTATATTTTGGATTTTGAAATGTGGTTGTGGGTTTTTGACTTTAAGATTTGTATTTTGGGTTTGGTTGGATGAGGTTAGACTTTTTATTTTGGGTTTGAAATTTGATGGAGTGCGAAGATTTGGAATTTTTGATTTTGGCCTTGAAGTTTTGCACTGTAGTTGGGGCATGTTTAGGTACGATTTGGGATATAGCATTGCTTTTGGTTTAAAGGGGAAAGGTTTGCCTCATAAGTGCATAGATGTGCTTTGACTTTTTGATTTTGATTGAAATTAACTTGATTTTTTTGATTTTGACTTTGATGAATTTCAAAATAGTATGTTTTTTTTAGCACATGTCGTTTTCTCACACACTATGATTAGGTTGACAAAGGTGACAGATATGTAGTTGACTTAACGTTATCGAAACGCTAAATGATGGGTGTGAGAAAAAGAAATGGTTGTATTTGGTGGTGTTTGAGGCTTTTGGAGCATGTCTAATTTTTTTTACTCTTTTCTTCCTTTTTCTTTTCTTACTTTTTCTTTTATTTTTTTTCGAAATTTTGTTATTGTTAGTGTTTTTTTTCGATGAAAGATGATGAGGTCATTTGAAGCACAGGAAATAGGCTAAAAGAAAAGATGTAATTTTATTGATTAAGATATTTGGAGAAGTAACAAAATGGAGGCTATAATGTGATTTTGAATTTAATCTAAATGACATAGACTCGATCGTACGAAAAGAAAGGAAATATAAAAGCCACGTGGAGGGACTTTCCGACTAAACCTAAAGAAGATTGCGAACTTTTGCTCAAGATGCCGCCGCTTCACACCATCGATCTTAAATGTTTCTCCTAAGTCATACTTGAAGAGTTATTCATGTAATCTGTCGTGTAGCTATTGGTCCATTTTTTCCCCTTGATCAAATCATATTCGATTTCAATACCAATGTTGTATACTTGTTGAAATGTTTCCAACCCTAAGTACTTAAGGTGCTTCTTTTATATAGGCAACAGGTTGGAAATGAAGATTTTCACCATCTCCTTTTCAAGAGGAGTAGTTCCATTTCAGCAACGATCTCCAACGAGCTAGGTAGGTAGTGAATCCTTCTTTCTCTTTTTCCTTGAGAATCTTCTTTTTGGCAGTCGATGCTTGAGTGTTACACTTGTAGCGAGTGATAAAGGCATGAATGATGTCCTCCGATGTTGTGGTTTCGTTGGCAAGAAGACAAAATAACCACTTTTGGCAAACAGGTTCCAAAGAGAATGGAAAGATCTTGTGATAAAGCTGCTTTGGATCAACTTTCTTCGTATCCATATAAAATTTGAACCCCCTAAGGAAGAACCGAGGGTTGTCGATCGCTTTGAATTTTGGCAAGTCCTTGATTGATAACATTTGGAAAGTGAGTCCACCAAGCTCGGGTTGAGCCTAGGAGGGTCAACATAAGCATCTTCGTCGTTGGTCCGCTTTATAATCTTTTCAAAATCTTTGATGTTGGTCTTTTCTTTTTCCTAGGCCGTTCATCTCGATGGTGAGAGTTTTCAACATTTCAGTCACAAGGATTATTCAAAGATAACTTTGAATCCGATAAGAGTACTTGATGAACACTTTGAGCTATGTCCTTTGACCGAAGTCATAGAATTTCTTGTCCTTCTCAAATGTGGGCCCTAACCAAGTATATTTGATGAATCTATCGTGCATGAGGCTTAATTAGAATTATATTTTGAAAATGACTCATGGTTTACTTCCTTGAACTACACTCAATGCATGACCTAGCATGGCCACTCCTTGTCCTAAATGAATGCATGAATGCGAAGCACCTCATAGTCATTTCATTTTTTTTTTGTGGGGAAGGATGGACCATTAGTCTTAAGTTTTGTGCAGGATGACACATAGTATGCCTAGTAAATATACTCAAATAGGGACATTGGAGAAGAAAGACTATGAAAGTCCGCCTTAATACATTTGGAAGATACTTACTGTTGGTACATGAGTACGGTGTTGAAGTTACCACAATGGGATAAGCCTGACCATGTAGCAGCTTTGATTGTTAGGTGTTTACCCGACCGTTCACCCTACTTAGAAATTAAGGCGAAGTTTAGTGGTTTCCATTATCTTGGAGGCCTTCCAAACTATTTTAAGTATAAGGATGCTGTTCTTGGAGGGGTATATTGCTAAGAAGGAACAGGAGTATCAACAAATGAATGCAAATGAAGAGACCCCGCCCGCACCAAGCCTAGAGGGTAGCCAAGGAAGTGAAGACCAAATGGTAGAGGAGACTCCTACGGGTTCGAAGAATGGTGAATCCAAGGACAGTTCGTGTTAATAAATTGAGGACCCAGATCCAGTAATCCCAGTATATGTTTACTTGGTAACTGAATCTTAAGAAGAGAAAGAAGAATCAGATCCTGAGGAACACATGGAAGGAGAAGGAGACACTATAGGAAAAATGGCTATTAGTAACTCCTCTTTAGTATCGTTTCTAAAAAAATATGATACGAATATATCTATATTAGTATCTGATATGTGTGGTTTTTATAGTGTTTTTCCCCTTTGTTTCGGGCCAATTTTATGCCTAGTGGTTGTTATTCTGACTTTATTTTAGCTAATTTGAAGTGTCTCGCCAAGTTTGATTGATTTCCGGCAATTTTAGAGCTTTTTAGTTTGATTTTTATCATTTGCGGTTGTTATGCTCGGTTTTGGTGTGTTTTGTAACTTCAGGCACGGAAACCAAGGCTCGGAACAAAGCCGGAAAGCTTGGACGGGATAAGAATGAAGATGCATGGGAATGCGTGCCAAGAAGCTATGTAAACAAGTCTTGAAGAAATCATGAAGAAATAAGAAGAAAAGAAAATAAAATAAGCTTCTGAGGTATCTATGCGGGCGCACAAATAAGACATGCGGGCGCATTTAAGGAGGATTCCAGCTTTGGAGGGCGTTCTGGGAGATTGATGCGGGCGCATAAATCTCCTATGCGCTCGCATCAGCCGATTTTCCGGAAATTTTATTCTTCTTTTATTTTCTTCGTAGTTAGGCTTTGTAAGCCCAACTTTGGGTACAATAGGCACGACTTTCTAGGCAAAATAACTTATGCTTTTCATAATTTAGAATTACTCTCTTAGGTTTTATTCTAAGCACTTTTTCTNTAATACATTTGGAAGATACTTACTGTTGGTACATGAGTACGGTGTTGAAGTTACCACAATGGGATAAGCCTGACCATGTAGCAGCTTTGATTGTTAGGTGTTTACCCGACCGTTCACCCTACTTAGAAATTAAGGCGAAGTTTAGTGGTTTCCATTATCTTGGAGGCCTTCCAAACTATTTTAAGTATAAGGATGCTGTTCTTGGAGGGGTATATTGCTAAGAAGGAACAGGAGTATCAACAAATGAATGCAAATGAAGAGACCCCGCCCGCACCAAGCCTAGAGGGTAGCCAAGGAAGTGAAGACCAAATGGTAGAGGAGACTCCTACGGGTTCGAAGAATGGTGAATCCAAGGACAGTTCGTGTTAATAAATTGAGGACCCAGATCCAGTAATCCCAGTATATGTTTACTTGGTAACTGAATCTTAAGAAGAGAAAGAAGAATCAGATCCTGAGGAACACATGGAAGGAGAAGGAGACACTATAGGAAAAATGGCTATTAGTAACTCCTCTTTAGTATCGTTTCTAAAAAAATATGATACGAATATATCTATATTAGTATCTGATATGTGTGGTTTTTATAGTGTTTTTCCCCTTTGTTTCGGGCCAATTTTATGCCTAGTGGTTGTTATTCTGACTTTATTTTAGCTAATTTGAAGTGTCTCGCCAAGTTTGATTGATTTCCGGCAATTTTAGAGCTTTTTAGTTTGATTTTTATCATTTGCGGTTGTTATGCTCGGTTTTGGTGTGTTTTGTAACTTCAGGCACGGAAACCAAGGCTCGGAACAAAGCCGGAAAGCTTGGACGGGATAAGAATGAAGATGCATGGGAATGCGTGCCAAGAAGCTATGTAAACAAGTCTTGAAGAAATCATGAAGAAATAAGAAGAAAAGAAAATAAAATAAGCTTCTGAGGTATCTATGCGGGCGCACAAATAAGACATGCGGGCGCATTTAAGGAGGATTCCAGCTTTGGAGGGCGTTCTGGGAGATTGATGCGGGCGCATAAATCTCCTATGCGCTCGCATCAGCCGATTTTCCGGAAATTTTATTCTTCTTTTATTTTCTTCGTAGTTAGGCTTTGTAAGCCCAACTTTGGGTACAATAGGCACGACTTTCTAGGCAAAATAACTTATGCTTTTCATAATTTAGAATTACTCTCTTAGGTTTTATTCTAAGCACTTTTTCTCTCTCAAATTAATTTGGGAAATTAGGGTTTTTGTTCATAACATTAATTTTCAATTCAATTCAAGTCTTCAATTTGTTCTTCAATTTGGTAATTCTTCTACTTTTGTTCCTTGTTTTAGTTTGATTTATGCTTTTTAGTTTCTTTAGTCTAATAAATTTATTTAATTGTTGATGTTAATTAGTTTAATTGTCAATTACTTTATGAATTCAATTATGAATTTTATAATTATGTTTGTTTTAATTTTCATAATCATGAGTGAGTAGTCGATTTTCTAGGGTTAGGGAAACCTTGATTAATTAATGGACTAACTAAATTAGGTTGTTTCAATTCAGCAATTAGTAGTCAAATTCCTATTATTGGGTTTTTCGTTTACAATAGAATTGTGCGCAGATTTAGTTGTAATTTTGGTAATTGTTGAATTTGATGCCGAGAGGTAAAAATACCACAATAAGACCACTGAATAATAGGCGGAATTAGTCTAGGCATGAGCGAGAGCCGCTAGATGAGTTTCGAGGGAGTCTAGATTCGAGAGAATTAGTGAGCCCTAATTTGACGATAATTGTGAGGTTGAACGATCTTTGTTAGTGAATCCATTAGTTGTTCTTGGTGACCCGAATGACCCTAGGCTTAATTTATTGGTTTTAATCTTCGTCATTTCCCGTAATTAATTAGTAGTTAATCAGTAGTCAGTTAGTTAGTTAACATTTCTCAACCAAGGCCCTTTGTACGGTTTAAGCTTTTTAGAACTAATAGGGTTCAATTGCTTCCCTGAGGATTCGATCCTTACTTCCCTAGCTACATTAGTTAGTGTTGTTTGGTTTATTTTTGATAGGTGTGCGATAGCCTCATTAGTATCGTCTCTAACAAAAACGATACTAATATATCTGGTATTGTATCGTTTTTCTCAAAAACGATATTAATAGACTATATATTAGTATTGTTTTTAATAAAAAAAAAAACTAATAGAGAATGTAATAGTATCGTTTTTATCAAAAACGATACTAATAGAAATTACTTTACAAAAAACCCCACCAGCTTTCAAAACGATATCAACGAATTACATTAAAAAACACGAAAAACAACCACTCACACTGAATTACTCACTCTTCACTCTCAAACCTCTCATCTCTCGTCTCTCATCTCTCATCTCTCATATGTTAACCCTCAACCCTCTCACTCTTCACTCTTTATCTTTTATCTCTTAACCCTCTCACTCTTCACTCTTTATCTTTTATCTCTTAACCCTCTCACGCCAATCTCCAAATCACTCTTCTATCCCTTTCTTCTCAATTCTTTCTTAGTTTCTCAGTTTTTTTATTTATTTATTTATTTATTTTTTGAATTGGGTGTTGGGTGGGTATTCGAATTAGGGTTAAAAAATCGATTTAGGGTTTCGAATAGGGTTTTTTGGATTTGGAAAGAAATTTGTGGGGCAGTGTTGCCGTGTTCATTATTCTGTCTTATTGTTGAAATCTGCTCAAATAACCTTCGTTGTCTAATTGAGGTTGCCGAATTTGATTTCTAAGGTGGTTTGGATATGTTGAATTGGGATTCTAGGGAGGTCAGGTTTTTGAATCGGATTTTCTCCTATTCGGTTTTTCTAGTGGTTAGAGTTTTCGAATTGGATTATTAGGTGGTCGTTTCTTTGTGGAATTTAGTTTTCGGTAGGGTGGTCTTTGAGTTGTGTTTTTTGAAGATGAACAAATAGAAGAACACTCCATCATGAACCAAAGTACTGTCTTCGATGGTAAATCATTAATTTCTCCTTTTTTTGTTTAGTTTTTTTGGTTTCATCTACTTTATTTTTGTTTGTCCTTAAATTGCTAATTGCTTTTTTTGGGTATTTTTTGTTTCCACAATTTTTTGTTCATGCATTTCGGTTTTAGTTTAGTTTAGTTTTTGATCTATTTGTTTGGGGTGAATTTTTTGGTTATCAAATGAGTTGTTCATTTTGATGATGGATATGAATGCATTTAGTAATATTTTAGCTCTTGATTTGGCTCTTCTTCAATTAAATCAAATGATATTATTATTATTATTATCTAGTGTTTTGTTGTGATATGAATGTAGTAATTTCTTGGTTTGGCTCTTGTTCAATTAAATCAAATGAATGATAGGCGTGTTTTTTTCCAGATTTAATAATCTGTGAGATTTGAATCACGTGGCTTACCGGAAGTAATTTGGGTTTTATGCTTTTGATTGTTTAATTTGGATGCATAAATTATTGTGAGGTATTGTTTAAGTGTCTGAGTGGGTGACTGAGTGTGTCAGTGTGTGATAGTGTTAGTGAGTGACTGTGGTTGAGTGAGCGACTGTGAGGGACTGTGTGAGTGACTGACTGTGAGGGATTGTGTGACTGACTCACTGTGAGGGATTGTGTGAGTGGCTCTTCACTCTTTTGGATCTATATCCAAGAAGATACGAACAAGAATTTGTGATAAATCTAGTTGAGGATGATTTGCTGGCCAAATTACTAAGTTAGGTTTGTATTTGTTTGGGTTTTGGGATATAGTTTTTTCGGGGGATTTTTGAGGGGTTTAATCTGAGTGTTGATTAGATTATATTTTAGATTTTTGGGGGTTGAATTAGGGTTTCACTTAGTTTTTGTTTCTGATTTTCGATTTGATAATCTCTATATTCTGTTTTGTGTAATAAGGTTTCGATGTTTAAGACACTCGCTCGCGAAGGGTTACTTGGGATCTCTTTCTGCCGTTTTTCATCAGGTAAATCAACTTCTTTATTTGATTATTGCTCCTTTTTCAGATTATTAGATCTAATTTTATAGTAGTTGCTGGTGAGGTTTTCAAATTTTCGAGGACTTTAACTCTATGTTGCATTTCCATTTTTAATTTTTTTTTTTTACTTAGTTATGAAAATGAACCTCTGTTTGAGAAATTTGCACTACAAATGTGATTGAATTATTTTAATATTGGATTTGTTCAAAGGTATGTCTGAGTGGCAGTCTGAATCACTCAAAACTCGTGCTAATAGTCTCTTTAAAGTCAGTACTCGCATTCTTGACGAATTCGACCTCGCTTCTCGCTCTAATTGCACCCTCAAATGGTATCTTTTTTGTTCACTTTTTTTATATATTATTATTCACTTTTTTGATATCCAATTTACTGGAAATTAGTTTTAGTTTCATTATTAAAGCTAAAAAAACCTAACTTCTTATAGAGTTTCGAGAATTATGTGTGTAGTTTTGTTGTTGTAGGAAGTATACTGCTGTTAGGGGTCTTTTGAGGTCTTGAGGCTTCAGTTTTGCATGCATCTCTTCAGCATTGGGTATCATGGGTGGTATCCCTTTGTTTCTGCATTTTTTTTGGGGTCAAAAATGTTCTTCACATAGCTACTAAGGTATTAAACACTCAACTATTACAAATGCACTTACTTTGCATTTAAAAGGTATCGTGGAGTCACAGACTACTAAAAGTTTTCTTTTCTAAACGGGTTACATATATCTTTTCTAATCAGCCTTAATGCCTTTGTTCAAGCATAATCAAGTGAAACAACTTTATATGTGTAGGGAGAACCAAGATTCCATTTTTGTTTCCAATTTGTACAAAAAAAGATTTAGGACTTTATGAGGATATAGATGAATAATACAACTATAAGTAAAGTTACAAAAACTATGATTTTAGGTTTTGTAGGGTACTAAAGGTGTAGGCACAAAAACTATGTAATAGAAAATAACACAGCGCCTTAAACTTTTGATAAATAAATTCTGTTGAGTTTGAGAATAATGACTAAAATTAAACTATTGCAATCTAAGCTACAAAATTTAACAATAAGCTACGGCCTAGAGATTGTCGTCTTTAATTCTCTTAACTTGGGAGATTTGTTTCAACCTAATCCATGATGAATTAGTGTAAGGGAAGGAAAATCATTCCACTAAATTGCTTAAACCCGCTTCCGTATGAGTTATAGGTTGGTTGTCAGCTTAACAAAATAGTCCCTCCTATGTTGACTTAAGAGGCTCACAAACAACCTCATAGGTTCAAAGACCTAGTGACCTACCAAAGATTGATCTCTTATCTAACAAGTAACAACCCAATCCTTTCGTGAAGACACACACTAATGGTATTAAGTATGGAAGGTATGGTCCGGTTACGCTTTTATTTCACCGTAAATTTCTCTTCATGTTTCGGTGATTGAACTATTTTAATTTTGGATTTGTTCAAAGGTATGTCTAAATGGTATACTGAACCACTCAAAATTCGTGCTAATAGTCTCTTCAAAGCCATTACTCGCATTCTCTGATGTATCTCTGGATGACAACAGTGACACTAATAATTTAATTGATGTCAGTGATATGAATAACTTCGAAGGTGATGGCACTAGTGGAAAAATTCCTAATCGTAACGCCCTATTTGTAATGGGCTTTCTGTTGGACCATTACAAATGGAGTTATTGTATCGGGCATTTTGTGAAAATGTTACAAAAACATATTTTTCTTACCACCAAAATATTATTTGTAGCGGGCTGATTTATCGCCCGTTACAAACAATATTTTTTTGTAACAATATTATTTGTTGCCCGTTACAATTACGATGGTATTTACTTCAGTTTCAGGTATTTGTGACATATAAAGATATGCCCGTTACAATTGAATATTCATTTGTAGCGTACTTTCATTAACCGTTACAATTAAAGTTTGTAAAAAAACTAAAAACTTTACATTTTTTATAAAAGAAGCAATGAAGTAAATTATCAGAATAATTTGTCAAATCCAAAACCTCCAAAACTCCAACCAAAAATGAAACCCCAAATCTTGCTCCCACCAACTCTTACCTTCGCGAATCCCACCACCATTACTCTCTATCACCTTCGCAACTTCCACCACCACAAAACTCGAAATCCTCCAAAACTACAGTTGGCGATTAATTGGGTCGGCTTCATAGAGGTTAATCTATTTCTATCCATTTCATCTACAATTTCGATTTAGTTTGGGAGTTTTGATTCTACATTTGACTCATTCAATTACTTTAGGGTTTCATTTTTTTTTTTTGAGTTTTTATTACATAACCTTAGGGTTTCGAATTGTTGTGTGTTCTAAGTCTTGATTGGGATTTTTCTATTTGATCCCTTTTGTTATTATCTTTTTTAAAAAATTGATGAAGCTGAGATGTTTGTTCATTAATTTCAGAGTGAAAAATAAAGCCTGCAACTTGGATTCAGAACAGATTCAAAACTTGCAGGTTTGGTTTCGATCTTGATTGCTTTTAGTTATTTTTATTTTGTTTTTTTTTTTCTTCCTGTTTAGGGATCTTTGGGAATAACTTCAATTTCTGAAGCTGTGGTGGATTTCGATTTTGTTTGATTTTCTGAAGAAGTGTTGGATTTCATTTCTGAACATAGGTTTGAATGATTCATTTGGGTGTTTAGTTTGACTTTGATTGATTCCAGACGTATTGTTTATTGATTTTTGCAAAGCATCAACCTTTCTATGTTATTTTGTTAACAGAGGCTGATTTCTAAGGCCGATCTTTTCTAGTTTTTCAGACATATTGTTTTTATACAAATTTTCTCTTCCATCATTCCTGAAGTTGGTGTTGTAGTTGTTGGATTTTAGGCACAAACTTTACAATCATCTCATCTTTTTATAATGTGGAACCACTAAGCCAAATCCTTATCATATGATATGCTAGCAGCACTATTACAGCTGGGAGTCATAAGTAAGAAGAATTACTTTTTGTTGGCAGCGAAAGAGTTTGAAAGTTTAAGTGTTTGAGAAGAATCCTGTTTAGTTGTATTTAAGTATGTGAGATTGATCAATCTCAGCCATGAACATTGACAAACAACCTCCAATTTTCCATTCTGTAGCATACATCATTAGCTATAGAATCAATGGATGAGTAGTGAGTTATAACTTTTGTTGTTGGATGAATCAATGAATCAACTTGTTGTTGTTGCTATTGGGTGTCACTGTTGTCTCTGAATCCTATATATAGGGTTATGTGATTTGGTTGTCACAGGTTTTCGTTTTAATATACTTCCTCTATTGTGATTTATTACTGTCAATTGTCACTTCGATTAGACTTGTCTCTTGTTGCTTCTATAGTTTTTGGCAAGGTAGAATGAATAAAAGTAAATGACAGTGAATGGATGAGTTCTTAATGAGTGAGTTAATGAATGAATGAAAGTTACTTGATGAATTATTACATTTGGTGAATATAATAAGCGAGTAAGAAAACAATATGTTGTATTGGTAATAAAGTGAATGTATGAATGGAACGAAATGAAATTAATGAATGAATGAATGAATGAAGTGAAAAGATGAATGTATAAATGAAATGAATGAATAAGTGAATGTATGTACTACTTTATGAATGAATAAATGAGTGAATGTATGCACTATTTTATGAATGAATGAGTGAATGTATTTATACTTGTCTAATTTCAAATTATATCAAACTTTTTTAAGGTATATGCTCAGAATACGGTTGTTGGCCTTTGCTTTTTAGCTGCTACAGTTGCTCATAGATGATGTTGTTGCTCATAGATGCTGTTTTTTGTTTTCTTCATTTCCGTCCGGATTTGTGTACGAAACATAGGACTTGATGCTTTGTTTTTTGTTTTTTGCTTTATCATAATGTTTTTGGTTGTTACCTAGCAAAGGAGCCATGCATGTGTTAGTAACGAACTCCTTTACAATGTCAGACTATTTCCACTCTTGGGGCTTACTTTGAAGATGATCACAATGGCTATTGATAAGATTCAAGGTACTTCTCTCTTTTCCAAACCTCTCTCTGTCTTTCTTATTTATCCTTGATTTTACTCTAGAACAAAAATTCCTGATGTTGATGACCCTAAGTTGCTGCTCAAATCCTTTGAGACTATAAATCAAATTAGGCTCTATCAAAACTAAACTCACACTTTGTTTGTATCATGATTTAGTTTCAAGTTTATCATCACATTTTGTTCTAAAGTAATTGGTTGTCTTTAGAATAGTTTTCCAAGTTGGTGTCCTTTCGAGTTTTGTCCTTTTCTTGTTATATTAAATTTCATTTGAACGGCTCTTGAGAATTCAACAGCCATACCCATTTTAGTGGCCTGGTCTGTTCAGTGTTAGTCGCGAAATTTCAAACTATTATTTGTCTCTCAAGTCTAGTTGTTCCTACATCAGAATGCATTACTGTTTTGTTATATATATATATTTTTTTTTTTTCTTCTAAATCTTGGTTTGGTTTTTTCCAGTACACTCACTCCCCATCTTGTAATTGTCCATGTGTTTGGTTCAATTTGTGTGTCAAGCCTGATTTCTGACACAAAAATTCTTTTTCTTGTTGCCAGCGTTCGGACTGTCATCCTTTCTTCTGGGGGGCTTTCACCAAACACAGTAAGTTTGGGTTTGTTTATTCTATTTTTTGATCAAATTTTTGGTCTACTCTCAAGAGTAATGGATATTTACTAGCACCTTTTTTTAACTTTATTTTTTTTTGTGATTGGAACTTAGTTTATTGGTGGTATCATATGTTTTTGTTGTTTCTTACATTAGTGTTTTATGTCCAAATCGTGTCTTCTTATTTGATTAGAGTAGTGTTCAACTTTCTGATTTGTACTTCTTCTAATCTACCTAATTCTTTATGTTTTGATTGGAGAAGATGCATATTATACAAAGTAGCAGTTTAGCAACCCAAGAACAATTAGAAAGAAGCTAATTCAGATAAAACAGTAAACTGATCAAAGAAATCTCATTTAATCATAATTAATTAGGGCGTGTTCACACATATTATCATTGCTAACTAAACTAGACATCAACTTTGCTTTAAATCTATTTATCCTCATTACAAGCTTAAATTAATTGCAACTTACTTAATTTACAACTAACAAAAATCAGTTTGGTTTAGGGATGAGATTTTGAGAGTAATTGTGATGAGTCGATGCAGTTGTAGCGGTCCAAAGACGAAGTAGGAACGTGATGTCAAGTCGAGCTGAGGTGGCTGGTTTTTGTAGAGTTGATGTACAACTAAGGGATGTAGCAGTGACTTAGATCAAATTTAGTAATTTAGTTGGAAGGGTTTTGTATATGCATTTGACAAACAGATTTTTGGACCTATTTTTGGCCGCTATATAATTCAATAGAAGTTACTACGAATTGAATGTTCATTATTTAATGCATGTATGTACTATGGCGGTAGCTAGTGTGGTTGTTAGTCATGGTGGTGGTGGTGTACATGCAGCAGAGCATGGTGGTAGCATTTTGTGTTTGTGCAGGTNAGTTTGTGCAGGTTTAGATGGTGTACCAGCAGCATTAGGAAGCATGCAGGCTTAATTAGCATGTATGATTATTAGAAACATAATAGCTTTTTAAAAAAAAATTATATATGTATTTGTATCGGGCATATATGTCCTCAGTTACAAACACCAAACTTATTTGTATNTTACTAACACCAAACTTATTTGTATCGGGCTTTTGTTTCAACAGTTACAAATAAAGTGCCTATTTGTACCGGGCAAAACTTCTTTTTGGTTACAAATTACGTTATTTGTATCGGGCATGTTAAACTCTACCATTACAAATAACTAAATGTCCTACCTCTTCAACAAGCTTTTTGTAACNAAACAAGCTTTTTGTAACGGCCATAAACGTAGCCCGATACAATTAAGTAGTTATTTGTAACGAACAACAGCCCGATACAAATAACCTTTATATTTGTAACGCCCTCAAACGTAACACCTTAAATCCATCCGAAATGTATGTTTTTACCCGATACGAATAGAGTTTTTTCCACTAGTGTGGTATCAAGGATGCAACCATAGGTGAATTAGTGGCATATGGGAATACAAACCATATGGGTGCATCCAGGTTAGAGATTTGTGTGTGCATGATCACTCATCACTAATTGGCACGTAAATCAAGGCAAGAATTGGTTGATTATGGGGAACAAGATGGTTTTTGCCTATGAGTTTTTTTCCCACAGGGTTTTTCTCATTTTTGGCATTGAGTGTTTTATTTCTTGTAGAGTCTTGGTCATCATAATTATGTTAAAATGCATGGAGGACAGATTCTTGAAGGTTTCTTGATTAAAAGATTGAATCTTAAAGCAATTCTTGAAATTCTTGAAGGAATCTTGAAATATGCGCATAAACCAACGAACATGCATGGCGAGTTTTTGGCGAATGTTCTTGGTTTTTGGGCAGCAAGTAATTCTTGTAATTTTAGCTTAAAATCTAATGATTAACTTGCTAGTTTATACTTTAGTCAAGTTGTTAGGATATTTTCTTGCTTTGTTAGTTAGTTAGAGTTTGTTAGGCAAGATAAGATCAAGTGCAAGTTGCATGATGATGTGGCAATCTTATCTTGAGTTAGTTGTGTGTTTGTTTTGTAAGGGACGAATTTCCCTAGTCTTAGGCTTGTTTTTGTATTGATTTTTGTTAGGATTTTGTTGTTGATTATACCTATAAATAATCTCAACGTTAGGTTGTAATTAACTAAGTTGGAGTGAAAAAAAAAAGATTGTTTGTTTACTTGAAAACAAAAACCTATAAACGAAGAGTTGGTGATTAAGTTCTTGATACTTTTGTGTAGATTAATTAGTAGCTTTGAGGGTGCTTAGGCTTTAATCAAAGGACTAATTGATCAACCTAAATTTGAGAATCTTGGTGGCTTGGCCTTTATAGGTTCGTAATTTTAGTTTATTCTTTGTGAGTTTTCCAATTCATACGAAAATTCACATCAAATTTGGTGCTCTTGTTGAGAGGACTTTTATACTCAAGTGCTCATCAATCGATCAAACACTTGACACAACATTGCTATGGCAAGTGGAGGTGAGGAAGTTCCTGCAAATTTTGAAAGAGTATTGTCCTTGGAACAAGCCAAAGAAATCAGAAGGGACAATGAAATCAAGGAATTGCGCACCATGCTAGAAGAAGTGATGAATTTTGTGTCAGGAAGTTCGAAAAACAAGAAGAAAAGTCATGCAATTGATGAAATTGAATCAAGTTCTAGTGATGAAAATACAAGCAGGAGTGTACGCAAACCTAGGCATGACTATGACACAAGTTCAAGTGAAGAAGATGACCGAAACAGGCATAAGAGGCATGACAAACAGAAGGATCATGATCCTAGATGTGATGGACCATTCAAGATTTTGAAAAAATTTGGTGATAATGCTTATCAACCTGAGCTTCCAGGTGAATATGGAGTCCATGCTACTTTTAATATTGGTGATTTATCTCCATATGTGCCTGATGAACAACTTCGAAGTTTGAGGACAAACTCCTTTGAAGAAGGGGAGGATGATGTATCTCTACATGACAACAGTGACACTAATAATTTAATTGATGTCAGTGATAGAAATAACTTCGAAGGTGATGGTATCAAGGATGCAACCATAGGTGAATTAGTGGCATATGGGAATATCAACCATATGGGTGCATCCAGGGTAGGGATTTGTGTGTGCATGATCATTCATCACTAAGTGGCACGCAAATCAAGGCAAGAATTGGTGGATTATGGGGAGCAAGATGGTTTTTGCCTATGAGTTTTTTTCCCACAAGGTTTTTCTCATTTTTGGCATTGAGTGTTTTATTTCTTGTAGAGTCTTGGTCGTCATAATTATGCTAAAATGCATGGAGGACAGATCCTTGAAGGTTTCTTGATTAAAAGATTGAATCTTGATGCATTTCTTGAAGTTCTTAAAGGAATCTTGAAATATGCGCATAAACCAACGAACATGCATGGCAAGTTTTTGGCAAATTTTCTTAGTTGTTTGGCAGCAAGTAATTCTTGTAATTTTAGCTTAAAATCTAATGATTATCTTGTTAGTTAATTATTTAGTCAACTTGTTAGGATATTTTCTTGATTTGTTAGTTCGTTAGAGTTTGTTAGGCAAGATAAGATCAAGTGCAAGTTGCATGATGATGTGGCAATCTTATCTTAAGTTAGTTGTGTGTTTGTTTTGTAAGGGACGAATTTCCCAAGTCTTACGCGTGTTTTTTTTATTGATTTTAGTTAGCATTTTGTTGCTGATTATACCTATAAATAATCTCAACATTAGGTTGTGATTAACTAAGTTGGAGTGAAAAAAAAGTTTGTTTGTTTACTTGAAATCTAAAACCCGAAAATTAATAGTTGTGATTAAGTTCTTTATACTCTTGTGTAGATTAATTAGTAGCTTTGACGGTGCTAAGGCTTTAATCAAAGGACTAATTGATCAACCTAAATTTGAGAATCTCGGTGGCTTGGCCTTTGTAGGTTCAAAATTTTAGTCTATCCCTTGTGAGTTTTCCAATTCATACGAAAATTCACATCATTCTCGAAGAATTTTCCCTCGCTTCTCGCTCTAATTCCACCCTGAAATGGTGGAATTTTAAACATTCTAATAAGTTCAAGTAGCAATTTTGTATCTTTCGTGACTAATAAGTTCAAGTAGTAGTTTTGTATCTTTCTCTTCTCACATATTATACTTAGTAAGTTTGATTTATGTGGTTTTTATTCCTTTACCAACTTGCAACTTCCATTTCTATATGATTACACTATCATACAGTCATTAAGTATTCCAATGTTCACCTTAATGTTTTTTTTCCATTGACAGTAGTTGGTTTTTGGTCAATATGGATCAATTGGTTATTTTTGTTTCCTTGTAGAGAATTTCAGGGCTCTCTGCACCAGTATATTTATGCTTTACCTTTGAAACCCTGAAGTTAATTTGGTTTTTTTGTATTTCTGTGTTGTGACTTAGTTGATGTTTTAGCTTACAAAAACATAAGTATCACAATACATTTTATGTGTGAAACATATAGCAAGGCAAAAGAGTCTATAAAGAGACTATGAAGATCAGCCCCGCCTACCATAGGACCTCTTCATAGCTGGGTTCATTTAATTTGGCTTTGCTCTAACCATTGGTCTGATGATTTTTTGCTCATGTTATTGCTATTGAGTTGTTACTATTAAGATGTTTTGTTGCTGGGTTTCTGCACTTTTACTAGAACTTAGCGTACTATGATTTTGTTACGGTGAAGTTAATTTAGCCCCTTTATGTATCATTAATGTCTTTGTAATAATTTAATACAGTATTTGTTATAATAATTTTAATATTTGTTACTAGTATTATTATTTCATTGCAATTGTGATTTTTTTTTTCAAAAATCGCTATTATTATCGTTTTTTAAAAACAAAAGATACTAATAGCTATTTTTTTTATATTTAAAAAACCACTATTAGTATCGTTTTTGTAAAAAAAAACGATACTAATTGACTGTCTATTTGTATCATTTTAATATAAAAAACTATACTATTAGAATGTCTGTTTGTATCATTTTTTATTAGCATCGTTTCTAACAAACGAGACAAATAGGATTTCCTATTTGTTACGCCTCCAATTGTATCGTGTGTAAAACGATACAAATAGGTCATAAAAAACAATACAAATAAGCTTTTTTCTACTAGTGAGAAGAAACAGATGAAGAAATGGAGGATGACACTAAGGATGACCCAGAGTTCGTACCAAGGAAATATGTTATGTCAAGAGACAAAAAGGATAATGTTAATGTATAGAGACTTTGTTTAGATATAGTTAACTATTGATGTCTAATGTTTCTAACTTCTAGTTGAACAGTTTAAGTCATTGTTTACCTTAGTTTCAATAAGTGGCAGTGAGCCATAAGAAGTAATGAGAGAAGTTCAGTAATAAAATTATTTTTGAATTAAAGCCTCAAGTAGAACAGAACCAAGGGAATTATTTTTATTTCTTATGAGATTTATTTTTATTTAATGGTTGTATAAACAATCAAGACAAAGTGAATCATTCGCTGTAAAAGAATGAAATTTCTTTTATGAGATGAAATGAGAAAGTGTTTTATGATTTAAGTCTATGTTGTCCTAATTTACAATTTGACTTAATTTAATACAAAGGTCCTTTCCTCTACAGGAGAAACAGAATAGTTGAACGTAACAACAATCAGTTGAATGAATTAGTGAGGCAATTAGCAACTGTAGCTGAACGGGTAGCTGCCAGAGGAAATGGAAATGGTAGTAACCCTTCTGGAAAACTCTTCAAGAAAGTTTCTCAAAGCAAGCCACCCACTTTCCAAGGAGAGCACAATCGAACTGTTCTAGAGGGATTGTTGAGAGAGTTTAATAAATTGTTTGGGGCAGTTGAGTGTCCAGACGAGATTAAGGTGAACCATGATGTGTACTATCTTAGAGGAGAAGCTGATTTATGGTGGTCACAAACTGAGGTTGTAATAAGGGCTTTACCAGCATTTAAATGGGAAAAGATTCACGAGCAGATTCGTAATAAGTTCTACCCTGTGTTTCATCAGAAACAGAAGGCTGAGAGTTTCTAGAACTTAAGATGGGGAGTATGTCTATTACTGACTACTACTCTAAGTTTATAGAATTGTCTAGGTTTGCTCCTGAGGATGTAGCGACTGAGAGGTTGAAGGCTAGTCGTTTTGAGAGAGGGTTACCCTTAGATTTACAGTCACAACTAGCTGGACAGATCTTTGAATCCTTAGATGATTTATATTGTAGAGGTGCACACTTATATGCCATAGACCAAAAGAAGAAGGAGGTACAGAAGGAAAGCGAGACGAGGGAGAAAAGGAAGGAAGGTAGAGGAAATTTCAACCAGCTAGGGAATCATTGTGAATTTATGATGATGTTATCAAGTTTAGATTGATTTTAAGGGTTTTAAACTTAATTTATAAAGGTGTCCAAATTTTATAATCATGAATTTTTAGTTGAATAAATATTATGAACATGTTTTGGCATATGAAAATTTATTCTAAAGCCTAGATTGATTTCATAAATATGTTAGTAGATTGTAAAGTGTTTTAGCATGAAATTATGATGTTTTTATAAGTTTTTTGATGATTTTAAACTTTATAAAACTGAAATTTTAATAAAAACAAGTCCAATTAAGTATTAAGTGTCCAAATTGTACTAGTATGATCACACATCAATCCTATATTTATATATATATAATTTAAGTATGTTTTATGAAGTTTAAAAGTGATTTTAAGCATGTGTAACATGCTGTCTAGATTTTATAAATTAATTAATTAGGCTTTTAAAGTATGTAATTAGCATAAATTGATCATATGAGTTAAGTAATACATTGTATGATCGATTTGTGTTGTTTTCGGATGTTTTCAAGGAGTTTTTATAAATTTAGATTGCTGTCCACTTTTATAAAGTGGCATAGCAATTTTATTAAGGTTTTATAAAGCATAAATAAGTCTCGAAAACTAAGTAGTATTGCGATAGAAAGGAAAAGTAAAGTATGGAATTGAATAGAGACCATATAAGGAAGTTTTGGACAAAGTTTCCAATATAGAAGTTAGTTATAGTTGTTGTAGAATATAGTCAATAAGGTTTTAATTTAGGTTTTTCCTTATGTAGGAGACTTTGAACTAGTCCACTTCTAGAAGTTGTGGCGGAGCACAGTTATTTTACAAGGTACGTAAGTAATAAAGACAAACATAAGAGTTAGAATGCATGCTTGAATAAATTTTGCGTACATGAAATCTTGTACGCTTGTTTTGAATCATGAATTTATGTACATGGCATGTTTATTAGTAGCATGTTTTTAAAGTATGATGGCATTCCCTATTAAATAGAAAATTGAATTTTATACGCTTGAATTGGAATATTATGATCTGTTTAATTTGGCCAACATTTTATTGATCAAGAAAGAAAGTTATTTTTAAGTTGGTAAGTTACTTAATCAACAAGAAATATAGTTGTGAATTTTTAATCACATAATTAAAAGATGTTATGAGAAATAATTTTAAGACATGTTGCCACTCACAGTTTAATGTGTGGTCAAGAAGAAAGCAAGTTATTAGCCACTCATAGTTAATGTGTGGTACAGGAGGTTCAGTTTAATTGAAGGACACACATAAATTTAATTTGGAATCACCTTAAGTTGAACATAATTAAATTGGCTTACTTGATTGGATACATGTTTTTGTGTGATGTTGCATGAGAGTCATAACATTGTTAAACCTTTTAAATCACGTAAAGTGTAAGAGGACTTGCCTCAAAACTCTTGGAACGTATATACCTTGAGTATGAACAATGGGGGGAGTCGTATGGAACAGTGATATATGACTTCTAATTGGAGTACAAGACATTGTACTCTTTTTTATTTTTAATGCGCCGGATATCCGTCACTTATGTGACATAGTAATACCTTCTTGGAGTTGCTCCCAAGTTGGTGCCGATTAGGGTGATGATTTTGAAGGAGGAAACCCGTTCGATGCAGGATCCATAATTTTAAATATAGTAATTAATTTAATTGAGTCCATGTACAGGTAAAAAGGTTGTCAAAGGTAAGTTGAGTGCATGTTTTATTTCTTATTGTTGTTGCATAATCTTTAGTAGTTATGTACTCAGCTTTGCTGAGTGTTTGTTTTGTGTGCATGGCTTTGTCTTGGACTTGGCCCAACGATGAACCACTTGTGGTGAGTAGTTTTCTATTAAAAGAAAAGCTGCAGGTACAAGTGGGCATAAGTCATTTCATGATGGGATAGAGTGAGAGCGCTTGTTGTGTTTTGTAGCTTACTTTATCTTAATTGCTTATGAAGACTAACAAATATTTTGGATGTTTGGATTTCTAAAGACTTTTAATATTAGTTTTGGTTTGGTTTTTAAGGGCCATTAATATGTTTTCGAGCTATAATAAGTTTAAAGTTGATTTTAATTTGAAATTGTTTTAAAGTTAGTTTTAAGTTGATTTAGTTTTAAGATTTCCGATGTAGTACTTTGATAAATGCCTTAGCCGTTATCATGGTGGCGGTAATACTTTGGTTTTTTCACATTTAGTAGTTTTAATAAATATAATTATTATTAATTTAATATGTTTTCCGGAAAAATAAGAAGTAGGAAGTTCGGAAAATCCAAGGTGTTACACTTCAATTAAGGAACGGCATAGGTAGGTCTCAAGTATAGAATATACTTTATGAGAAATGTATCCAAAAGCAAGACACTCATGTGGGAACGAGGGTAAGGGCAACAGTAGGTCACAGTGTCCCCCCGCGTATAGCGGCCCCTACTTGTTCTCATGTGTAATTACACAATAAAATAATATCACATTATAGCAACCATATTTCCGGTTTAGACCAACAAACATGTACAGAAATAAGGCTAGGAAGGTTTTGATTAATGCACACATTATTCCGTTTTATCATGCATCGTGATATTTTTAGGATTAGATTGATTTTAATAATTGGTTAGTGGAAACATGCCTTTAATTAGGACCTTTAAGCTAATCATGGATTCTATGTGATTGAAAGCATTAAAACATTTAGCATGGATCACATAAAACCTAAGTAACGTTTCAACTTAAGATTGAATTTATTTTAATGTCGAACCATCAAATAATCAATATTACATTTATATGAATTAAAGACATGTCAATTATCTAATAAAGCATTAAAATTACATAATTATATAAACTAACTTATTAAAGAACACAATTTGATGATTTCGATATAGTTGGCCTTATTCGAAGTACCTTTAGTGCAATTGTCGACAACTTCCTTTGTTGAGTGCTTGAAGAACTTTGACTAATAATGATATCAATAAAAAAAGTAAAAACTTTTATAAGTTATAAGTTATGTGAAAGACATAGTTTCAGAAAGAATGCATAAAAACCGAGGGGAATTGAAGAGAGAGAAAGTGACAAGGTAGAGGGAGAGAGTGTGTAAGGGAAGAAGTGAATGGGAAGATGTGAAGTCAAAGTTGATGTTCGGAGGAAGGGGTAATAATAGAGTTGGAAGTGACGTAACCGAGCGCCAGGACGACAAACGAGCGACAGGACGCTCAAAGCGAGCGCTAGGATGCCTGACGAGCGGCAGGACTCTCAAGGCGAGCGCTACCGTGCCCACTGAGCGATGTGGCGCAAGGCCCTTGGGCGCCTTGGCGCTCCCCCTGCCGTATGGCACTCAACACCCTTAATTTCCATTTTTTTGCGGAATATAACCGGTGCTTCCATATTTCATTTACTTTCCATAAAGCGAAATATTTCGAAATATTATGAAGATATACGAAATATACTTCCATAAAACCATTGAAACACTTCCATAACCTACAGTTGCCATAAACCGAACAAACCATTTCAGAAGATTTGTCAAATCCGGTCGCATTCACACGCTTAAATTAATTTATTTCATTTTTGAAAATGAGATGAAATGAAAATGACAATGTTTTTTTGGTTTTCAAAAAGTTTGGGGGCGTTTCCCCCCAAACCCATTAACCAGGGCGTTTCACCCCTAGACCCCGACTCGCTGACTGAGTAGCGCGACCCTTGTATAGATTTTTGAGTGGGGACCAAATAGGTGATGGACTGACTTTCGACAAAAAATAGGCGATTTTCGTTAAAACAATTTTTAGTAGTTTTACTTGTATCGATGTGGTACACGATAATCTTCAACCATTAGGTGGGATCAAATTTAGGTGTCTACAATGGCAGCTTCAAGGGTATATATATACCTCTCGTCTTGTAGGTTTGTTCGTCTTCATTTGAACTAAAAGTGATGATCCTGAGAGGTTTTTGTTCCAAGAATTCCACATCTTAGTGTATTCTTGCAATCATGGCTAGGAATTTGGAAGTTGCTTGTGACGAATGGCTTTCGTCGCTCAACCCGAAGGAGAAAGGCTTGCTAAAGGACTATAAGCTTTCCTCCCTAATCACCTTGAGGTACACTTTACTCGATATTAATCTTATATTAGCGATTGTTTGATTTTGGAACACAAGCACCCATAGCTTCATATTTCGTAACAAAGAGGTGACCCCTTTGGATGAGGAATTAGGCGGCATAGTGGGATTATCTTGTGATGGAAAGATTGCCTTTTGTCCTATTTTTTATCATTATTTGAATCTTGATGCATATGCGACGGAAAAGGTAATCCATGGCAGGAAAGTGGAATTGGTTTCCTTGATTGACTGTTTCAAGACTGCCGAAATAGCTCGAAAGAGATATTAGTGGCGAGCTTTGTTGATTTGCATATTTGTAAGATTTCTTTTTGTGAATGATGAACCCTCGATTGGTTATGCTGCTTTGATTACCATCGTTGAGCTATTCAAAGATGGAAGGACCACTATACCACTATGCACAGGGGAGTTATTTCTTACTCTTGATAGCCTGAAGAGGGATTTAGAAGCCCCCTTGACAGGCTGTCCCCTGCTTCTCCAGGTAAATAATTGAACGCTATGCTATAAATGTTCTGAATTATTGGATCTTGAATTGTTGGCAACGAATAGTTCATTTAATGCTAAGTCACATGAATGATGTAAGTATTACCATTTTGATGGGTAAATCATTTAAATAAATAGTAGATCATAATACATTCGAAATATTTTACATTCCTGACATTTCTTGTACAGGTGTGGCTTATGGGTCGTTTGCATTTGATGGAGCCTCCGTTGAACATCCCTATCTGTACTCTTAGGAACTTGTATGGGTGACCCCGACGTTATCATCAGTCTACTATGCATGAATGGTTGTTGACCCTTGCTGATAACAAAATGAATGTTCGCTAGACCGTTTCGTGGTGGAAGATCAATACTATGATTTATACAGATGAAACTCCTTATATCCGTGTGGCTTGCATAACTGCTTTGACCTTCTACTGCCCTTCTAGAGTGATGAGGCAATTTGGCATCCAACAAGTAAAAGGGAATGGAAAAGTGGCTGAGGCCCCCCGGAAAGAAACAGGGGCTGCCTAATAAGTTAATGAAGGGTGGAGAATCGCCTAAGACTACGGAGGGAAAAGAGAATGAACCTAGACCTAAGTAGGAAGATTGCTTTTATTGTTTCACAAACTTAGCTTTTATTATTTTGATGAATAAGGCTTTCATGCCATGTTTTACTTTAGTTGTGTTTGAATAATAAAATATTCATTTCATTTTATTCCATGGCAAAAGTAAAATGTTTATTTTTAAGCAAAAAAAGTTATATTATTAAGCTTGTTAAGTATGAAATCGAAATTGGCCCTAGTGGCAGGATCTAAAGGAGGGACAGACTCCTTGACAAGTTTATTAGTGACGGAAGAATTCTTAGGACTACACATCTTAGTAGCATTAGATTCAGACTCAGTTTTAGACTCGTTGAACAATGGGCCTTCTCCTATTGTGAAATCCATAATCATTCCTTCAGGTGTAGTGATTTTGACGGTCTTGCACCATCCTCTAACCACTTGACTTGTAAGAGTGATGAGTTCTATTGCATTAAAAGCTTCGGCATTCATAGCCATAAGTACCTCTTGTTCGAACGGTGGAGCATGTTCTCCTCCGAAGAGTAGTCCAAGTCCTTGTGCATCGCGATCATCCGATTCGGATTTCCTTTTACTTATTGGAATAGCTTCATCAATAGGAGCAATGGAGAGTCCCTACAAGTCTTCATCATGATCATCGTTTTCGATGTTAATGTAGTTTGATCAGTGGCTTGGATCCTTATTGGAGATGCATCAATAGTAATCACTACCCCTTCAAGCATGAACTTGATCTTTTGATGATGTGTTGATGGAACTGCCCGTAGTTTATGAAGCAAAGGTCTTCCTAGGAGAAGGTTTAAGCTATTCTTGATGTCAATGAAATGTAACTTCACTTTCCTCTCGACGGGTTCCGTGAGCAAGTTGAGCCATATAACCCCCATGATGTCCCTCCTCGTGTCATCAAAGGCTCGAATTTCTTGATAGCTATCGCGGAATTCTTCTTGTGATATACCGAACTTTCGAGCGGTTCTCAAGGGACACACGTTGATAGCCAAGCCATTGTCGATCAGTTGTGAATAACATTACTATCAAGTATAGATTTCCAATCCCTACACTTGATGATTTATTAGATGAACTGCATGGTTCTGAGGTGTTTACAAAGATATATTGATGTGATTAATGATACAAAATCGCCAACCACACAAGGACAGAAAACTAGTTCGGTTTTCTCTAAAGCAAAGCACCAACCAAATCAATCTAGGTCGAATAATTTTGTGAATTGATTAAAGATATGCACCCTCAATTCTTAAAATTATCCTCACAAGAGTCCAAAGCCTAAGCACCAACTGTCAATATGTTCGAATTTTCCTCACACTCGAAAAATTCTCACACCTTCGGTTTTGTGTTTGTTTTGTAGAAAACAAATAAGACTTAAACAATAATGTTTATTAATTCTCTAATCTGAATTTTACAAACTAATGTTGAGATTATTTATAGGAATAATCATCAACAAAATCCTTACATAATTAAGCTAAAATACAAGCACAAACAAAGGGAAAAATCATCCCACACACACACATGACTCACAAGATAAGATTGCCGCATCAGCACTGCATGTCATTCTTATCTTGTTAATAAACTCAAACAAACTATATCTAAAAAAATCCTAATAAACTTTCTAAGAACTTTCTAAACAAGATTATCCAGTAAAATCCACCCAAGATTCTCAGAAATCACGTTGCCCAACAACCATGAAGATTGACGTAAAAACACACCACACAACCTTGCTCGTTTTTGCGCATTTTTCAAGAAAATGTTTAAATCATCAAGAAACTCTTCAAGATTCGATATTTTATCAAGAAACCTTCAAAAAATAATTTTCCTCGACCCTTAGATAGAATACAATGCATAATGCCCCACTAGACTCAAAACAATAAAAGCCTGAAATGAGAAAAACCCTATCAACTGAAGTGGGAGAAAACTCATAGGCAAAAACCATCTTATTCCCCTAAATCCGCCATTCTTTCCATTGCTTCAAATGATGAAGTAAATTCTTGTGTTACCATACACACCCATGATGATGTCTTTGAAGATCCCAAAAGCCTTGAATCTCCATAAGCTATTATTTCCCCCATACTTGCATCATTTTTAGAAGCCATTATCAAACCTTCGAAGTTATCACTTTGTTTCGTATCATCCTCCTCTTCTTCAAAAGAGTTTGTCCTCAAACCTCTATGTTGATCATCAGGAACATAAGGATACAAATCACCAATGTCGAATGTAGCGTGAACACCATATTCTCTTGGCAATTCCAGTTTATATGCATTGTCCCCTATCAATGGTCCGTCACAGCTAGGCATTTGCTTGTTTTTCCTTTGATTAGGAAATATTTCCTTCCTTATATGTAACCATACTAAATCACCTTCCTTGTATGTGCGTTGAACTTTGTTCTTGTTAGCTCTTGTCTTGTAGATATCATTCACATGCTTAATCCTTACTCTAACTTGTGCATGTAACTTCTACATGTATTCAATTTTAGTTAAAGCATCTTTATGAACGAGCTCACCTTTGGGAATAGCCACGAAATCAATGGGAAGCTTGGGATTTACTCCATAAACAACTTCAAAAGGTGAATGCTTAGTTGAATAAGTAGGTGAACGATTATAAGCAAACTCTGTATGAGCTAACTTCAAGTCCCAATCCTTTGGGTCTTGCTTACCAACCCCCAAAGTAGCACGCCTAGTGTTCAGTTTGTGACCTCAGTTTAACCATCTGTTTGTGGATGATAAGAAGTATTGAAGACTAGTTTCGTTCCTATCCAACGCCACAATGACTTCCAGAAATACCTCATGAATTTCATTTCCCTGCCATTCACAATTGTTTTTGGCACCCCATGTAACCTAAAAATGTCTCGAAAATACAACTCTGTAACATTCACAGCATCATCAGTCTTGTGACAAGGTATGAAATGAGCCATCTTTGAAAACCTGTCAGCTACAACCATTATAGCATCCCTTTTCCTTGCAGTTCTAAGTAAACCAACTATAAAATCGATAGAAATATCATCCCAATGGGCTTCTGACACTGGCAATGGTGTGTAGAATCCCTAATGGAAGGATGCCTTTGCTTTCTGACGAACAACACACTGTGATATAACTGCTTCAACATCTGCAATCATTCTAGGCCAATAGAAATGTTCCTGCAACATTGTCAATGTTTTTGTAATACAAAAATGACCTGCAATTCTACCCCCATGCGCCTCTCTAACTAGCAATTCACGAATACTACACTTAGGGATGCACAGTAGATTCCCTTTGAATAAGAACCCATCATGTAGCACATAAAACCCCATTGACTCCTTCGTAATTTGTGAATATATAGGACCAAAATCTCCATGTCACACGTAATACTATATAATTAACTCCAAACCAAGCAATTTGAAATTAAGACCACCAATTAAAGCTTACCGCCTTGATAGAGCATCAACAACCACATTAGATTTGCCTTCTTTATACTTTGATGAAAAGCGAAAAGATTGCAAAAATTCAACCCACTTAGCATTTCTTTGATTTATTTTATGTTGGCCATTGATATGCTTCAGAGCCTCATGATCAGAATGCAATATAAGGTGACTTGGTCGCAAATAATGACTCAGTGCTCCAATGCTCGAACAATAGCATAGAATTCCTTGTCATAGTAGAGTAGTTCAACCTTGCCCCATTCAATTTCTCACTGAAATAAACTATAGGCCGCTTACCTTGAACCAACACTGCACCAATTCTCACGCCACTAGCATCTTTCTCAACTTCAAAAGGTTTCGAAAAGTCTTCTAAGGCTAAAATAGGAGCTTGACAAAGCAACTTCTTCACCAATTCGAATGCCTTTTGTGCATCTTTAGTCCATTCAAACTTCTCCTTATTCTTCTTAATACACTCGGTCATAGGAGTTACTAAAGAAGAGAAATTTTTAACAAATCTTCTATAGAAAGAAGCTAAACCATGGAAAGCACGCACCTCAGTCACAGATTTCGGAACTGGCTATGATTTAATAGCTTCTACGTACTTTCGAAGGATCAACTGAAACACCATCCTTACAAACAATGTAGCCTAGAAACGTCACACTAGTTACCATGAACGAGCACTTTTCGAGCTTAGCATACAACTTCTGCTTCCTTAAAGTTTCGAACACTTCTCATAGATGCTGCAAATGATCTTCTATACTTGCATTATACACCAGTATATCATCCAAGTAGACAACCACAAACTTTCCAATGAAATGCTTCAAAACTTCATTCATCAATCTCATAAAATTACTAGGAACATTAGTAAGACTAAAAGGAATAACGAACCATTCATAGAGACCTAGCTTAGTTTTGAATCCTATTTTCCATTCATCACCCTCTTTCATTCGAATTTGATGATAACCACTCCTCAAATCGATCTTAATAAAGACTTGTGAGCCAAACAATTCATCCAATAGATTATCTAAACGAGGAATAGGAAACCTGTATTTGATGGTGATGTTGTTCATAGCTCTAGAATCAATGCACATTCTCCATGATCCATCCTTCTTAGGAATAAGCAATGTTGGTACTGCACATGGACTCATACTTTCCCTGACATACCCTCTTACCATCAATTCTTCAATCTAACGTTGAATCTCCTTAGTTTCTTATCGTTTGCACCTGTATGCTGATTTATTAGGAATCCGAGCTCCGAGAACCAGGTCAATCTGATGTTCAATTCCTCTGATGGGCGGCAACCCTGGTGGCAATTCATCTGGAAGTATATATCTTGAAATTCGTGCAATAAGGGGGGAAACTCACGGAGAACGATTACTTTTTTTAGGCCAAGAAGTCGAGAGCGAGATCGCGAATCAACTTGGGGATGCTCGTTGCTTTCTCTTGCACTTCCTTAGCCATCAACACATAGAACTTCTCACAATTCTTCACCCCTTGAACCATGGCTTTCTCATGAATCAACAAAACACCCTTTTTATTTGTCACATCTTTCGAAAATTTCGAGCCTTCTAACGGTTTCAACGCAATGGTTTTACCTTGTGCCTGCATTCTAATGATGTATATATTGGCTCTACCATCAAACTGTACAAATCTATCATACTGTCATGGTCCTCCAAGCAATATGTGGCACGCATCCATAGGGCATACATCACAAAGCACTTGATCATCGAAACTTCTAATCTTAAAATTAACTAGGGCTTGTTTATTCACCTTGACATCACTTGTGTTACTGAGCCAATGTAACTTGTAAGGTTGAGGATGTTCAATGGTAGGAATCTCTAGTTTGTCGATCAATAGAGTAAAGAATACATTAGTGCAACTACCTGAATCAATGACTAGATCACACAATCATCCTAGAACATTGCACCTTGTGATGAAAATCTTTTCCCCTGGTTCTTTGTAGGTGGCGCAACTTTGGATTGCAAAACCCTTCGAAGAACTAAACCCTGGCCATCCACTTCAGGAGTAATCTCTTCAATATCCTCTCCCTGTGTGTCATAACTCACACCATCTTCTTGTTGTTGACGTTCATTCTCCTGTTCTTCAAAGTCTATGTCATCTGCCCAATTTCGAGTAGTATTAACTCTTGAATGTGGAAAATCCTTCTAAATATGACGTTGACCTTTGCACTTGAAGCATGTATGTTGATCAGGGTTTGGAGGTTTAGTAGTAGAGCCTTTATCCTTGATATACAGAGGAGGTTTACAAGTGGAATTGAAATTTTGTTTATAGGGAACAACGGCACCTTGTTTCATCACAAAGGGTTTCAAATAAGTAATTGTTTTTTTTTTGAAAATTGCTTCTCAACCCTTGAAGCAACCTTGCAAACCTCATCAAAATTCCAGTACGGTTGTAATTCCACCTTTTCTCTAATTCTTTAATCTAGACCAGCAACATAACGAGCAACTTGATGATCCTCCTTTTCCTCTAGATCGTAGATGGTAATCAAGTTGAGGAATTCAGATGTATATTCTTCAACTGATTTTCAATCCTGCTTCAAAGTATGCATCTTTATAAAATTGCCTTGCTCGTAATCCTGAGGAACAAAACGTCTCCTCATCTCCTTCTTCAGTTTCGTCCAAGTAGATACTTTAGACTTCCTATCCTTCTTCCTTTTCCTTTGCATACCTTCCAGCCATAGACTAGCTAAGGTAGTTAACTTTAGTTCTGCAACCTTATATGATTTTCGATCATCGTACTCCTTATATTTGAAAATTCGTTCAATTCTTCTTAGCCAATCAAGGAACTTTTCAGGATCCAGACTTCCACTGAATTCAGGAATATCTAGTTTAAGATTTCCATCATCATCCTTAGGCCTATCCTTCTTTTTGCGTCTACTCATAGGTTCGTCAGTGCTAGAACTTGATGAGTACCTGTTTCTTGGTTTACGTGCAGTTCTTGAGCTTGATTGCTCGTCATCAGAACTAGAATCCGACTCCCCTTTGCTTCCACCTTGGATTTGCTAGGTAACTTCAATTTTTCGGCAAAATCCTTCATGGTAGCCTCAAACGTAGCCTTCAACTCCACTATGTCTTTGTGCAATTCCTCACTAGTAATCTTAGGAATATTCACTTCATCAGCTGACTTGATTGCACTTGTTTCAAAAATGAGATTATGCAATGATTTTGAGGATTAATTTCCTATCAAAGAGAGCACTAAAAGTTGATGTGATTCATGATAGAAAATCGCCAACCACACAAGGATAGAACACTAGTTCGGTTTTCTCTAAAGCAAAGCACCAAGAAAAACGATCTACGTCGAATCATTTTGTGAATTGATTAAAGCTATGCACCCTCAATTCTTAAAATTATCCTCACAAGATTCTAAAGCCTAAGCACCAACTCACAATATGTTCGAATTTTCCTCACACTCGAAAAATTGACACACCTTTGGTTTTGTGTTTGTTTTGTAGGAAACAAATAAAACTTAAACAATAATGTTTATTGAATTCTCTAATCTTAATTTTACATAGTAATGTTGAGATTATTTATAGGCATAATCGTAAAAAAATCCTAACACAATTAAGCTAAAATACACGCACAAAAAAAGCGAAAAATCGTCTCACACACACACACACACATGACTCACAAGATAAGATTGCCACATCAGCACGGCATGTCATTCTCATCTTGCTAACAAACTCTAACAAACTATTTCTAGGCAAAAAATATCCTAACAAACTTTCTAAGACCTTGCTAAACAAGATTAGCCAGCAAAATCCACCCAACATTCTCAGAAAATCATGTTGCCCAACAACAATGAATATTGACGCAAAAACACGCCACACAACCTTGCTCGTTTTTGCGCATTTTCCAAGAAAATGTGTATATCTTCAAGAAACTCTTCAAGATTCGATCTCTTAATCAAGAAATCTTCAAAACGGTATTTTTGTCGACCTCTAGATAGAATATGATGCATAATGCTCCACTAGACTCAAAACAATAAAACCCTGAAATGAGAAAATCCCTTTCAACTGAGTGGGAGAAAACTCATAGGCAAAAACCAACTTATTCCCCTAATTCCGCCATTCTTTCCTTTGCTTCAAATGATCATGTAAATTCGTGTGTCACCATAGACACCCATGATGATGTCTTTGAAGATCCCAAAAGCCTTGAATCTCCATAAGCTATTATTTCCTCCATACTTGCAACATTTTTAGAAGCCATTATCAAACCTTCGAAGTTATCACTTTGTTTCGTATCATATAACTATGAAGTGGATATCATCAGATCAAAACGAGGGAAGGTGATGAATGGAAAACAAGTTTCAAAACCAAAGGGAGTCTTTATGAATGGTTAGTTATGCCTTTTGGTTTAAATAATGCCCCTAGCACTTTCATGAGACCGATGAATGAAATTTTAAAACCTTTTGATTGGAAAGTTTGTGGTTGTCTATGTGGATGATATTTTTGTAACACCCTAGAATTTCCTAACTATCTACTCTATATTTTTCCGGAAAACATATTATAAATATTAAATAAATATTAGTATTACAGCTTCTAACTAACGGCAAAAACCCATTGTATTACCGCCACCGTCATAACGGCTAAGGCATTTATCAAAGTACTACAGCAGAAGTCTTAAAACCAAAATATCAACCAACATTTAAAACAAAAATCTACTTAAAACTTTTCTACACTTCGGAACAATTTTAATGGCACTTAAAAACCAAAACTAAAAACTTTAAAAATAAAACAACATCCAGATAAAAGTTAGAACTTCATAAGCAATAAAATTAAAACTACAAACTACACAGCAAGCGCTCTCACTCCAGCCCATCATGAAAATGACCTATGCCCACTTATACCTGTAGCTTTTCTTATCCTAGAAAACTACTCGACAAGAAGTGGGTCATTATAGGGCCAAGACAAATCCATCCACACAAAACAAATAGTCAGCAAAGCTGAGTACATAACTACTAAAGACTATGCAACAAAACAACATAAATTAAAACATACACATCTTACCTTTGGCAACTCTTCAACTGTGCATAGACTCGACAAATTAATTTTTATATTTAAACTTTGGATTCTACATCGAACGGGTTTCTTTTCCTTTAAAATCACCCTATGGGGCACCAACTTGGGAGAATCTCCAAGAAGGAATTACCTATGTCACATAAAGTGACGGAATTCCAGCGCATTAAAAACATAAAAGAGTACAACGTCTTGAACTCCAATTAGAAGTCATACATCACTGTACCATACAACTCCCCCCATTGTTATACTCAAGGTATATACGTTCCAAGAGTTTTGATGCGAATCCTCTTACACTTTACGTGATTAACTAGTTCATCAATGTTATGACCCACATAAAACATCACATAAAATCATGCATCCAACCAAGCAAGCCATGTGAATTATCTTTGATATAAAGTGATTCTAAAAATAATCTTATGGGTGTCCTTTAATTAAACTGAACTTCCTTTACTACACATTAACTGTGAGTGGCTACTATTTACTTTCTCCTTGACCACACATTAAACTGTGAGTCGCAAAACGTATAAAAATAATTGTTCATTAACTTCTTTAAATCATGTAAATAAAAAATTCACAAACTACTTTTCTTGTTGATTAAATAACTAACCAACTTAAATAACTTCCTTTATTCTTCAATAAGCTATGGGCCAAATTAAACTGATCATAGCATTCCAAATAAATCTTATAGAATTTATATTGCTAAAACATGGAATGCCAGAATAATATAAAATCAAACATCTAATAAAACTTGTCATGCAAGTCAATTCACAATTCAAACAAGCATAACAACATATCATAACATAAAGGATCATCCAAGCATGAATTCTAATTCTTATGTTTGTCTTTAGTACTTGCGTCCTTGTGAAATAGTGGTCATCCGCCACAACTTCTAAAAGTTGACTAATTCGAAGTCTCCAACATAGAGAAAACCGAAACTAACTCTAAACTAACCAAGGTCTACAACAACTCTAAACTAACTTTCTCTATTGCAAACTTGTCCAAAACATTCCCTATACGGTCTCTATTCAACTCCATACTTTAATTTAGTTTTCTATTGCAAAATACTCGATTTTCGGAAACATACTTATGCTTTTATAAAACACATTTTATGTCACTTTAGGAAATTGGATAGCAATTTAAAATAGTCAAAACTCCTTGAAAAACCTCAAAAACAACACAAATCAATCATACAATGTAATACTTAACTTACATGATTAATTTATGCTAATTACATACTTGAAAACCCTAATTATCTACTTTACAAAATCGGGACAGCATGTTAAACATGCTTAAAACCACTTTTAAAGTTCATGAAACATTCTAAAAATCATATGTAACATTATAGAATTAACATGTGATCATACTAGCATAATATGATCACTTAAAACTTATTTTTACTTGCTTTTATAAAATTTTCAAATTGATTAATTAACTTTAAACACATTGAAACCCCATAAAAACAACATAAATTCATCATAAAACTCTTTTAAAATGTACTAACATCATTATGAAACAAAGCTATGCTTTCGAATAATTTTTCATAAGCCAAAACATGTTCATAATATGTATTCTATTGATTTTCATGATTACAAAATTTGGATAACAATTAATTTTATGTTTAAAGCCTTTAAAAATCAATCTAAACTTCATAAAATCGTCATATATTCACCCAACAACAATTCATGATCATAATATTGAAGTTTAAATCATTAAAACTCATAAAAATCAAGAAATTCATAACTTTATAAACTCTAATCTAAAATTTCATGAATAACAAATTAATTCATGCTTTAAAACGAACAATAACTTCATAAAACATTGCTGAACTTATAAAAACATAATTAATCATAAATATAAACATGAATTTGCAAAATTTTGTTTAATCATTAAAACATTAAGAAAAATCAGTCAAAGACCCTTCATGATTCACACAATTCATATACGAAAACCCTTCCATGTTCACGTAGCTTTTGCCATCACATATCACGATCGCCGCTTCATCTTTTTCCCTCAAATTTCGAGTGATTTAAGGATTATATTCAAGGGTTGATGTTGAGTTTCATCCCTACTCTTATTCACAACAAATTCGAGTTCTAATCTCCTAAGGAAAGCATCAAAAAAAAAACCAAAGGAATTGAGCAAGAAGTTTTCTGTTTTCGGGGGTGGTTTCTGTGCGTTTTGGAGCAGTTTCTTCGAGGGATTTTGGCTGGTTTATAACTGTTTTTCTTAGTCTTCAATCAAGGTAACTAGCATCCTCTTCTTTAGATTAAAAATACTAAGTTTAAGGGCTAGATTGATAGGTATAAAGTCATGGTAAATATGAGTTTTTAGAGCGTTTTCTTCTCTGTTTTGCTGTCAGAATTTCGTGGCTTCAAAGTGCTGTTTTTAGAGTTTTATGATCATGATTTCTTGCTTATTATTGATTGTTATTCATGCCTTGATATTGTGTTATAACCCCATGATATTTGTAGCATGTTTAGACTTGTTTTAGGGGTGTTTTTAGAGCCATTAGTCTACTTACATGCTGCTGGAAATTTGTTTGTGTGCTTTATAAAGGTTTGTAATCACTTGTTTAAACTGATTTCATTGCTTAGTTTTGGTTAGTATCATGTTAAGATGGTTCCTAAACTAATTCCACATGTTTTAGGCAAGTTTTAGGAGGGTTTAAAGCCAATTCTTGGGGCATATGTTGCTGATCGGCCTGGTTAAGGAGTGTAGTTGTGTGTTGTTTTGGTGAAGTATTTAGAAGTTGAAAAATGCTTAAATTTGACACCTAAATTATGTCCCTAGATTGTGTGTGTTAATGGGCTAAGATTAATTTTGAGTTTAAGGGTGTTGTTGGGTGGTTTTAATGAGCATACACCTGCTGAAATTGCAGTTAGGGGCTGCTGTAAGACAGGGGTGTTTTAGCATGTTAAGGGCACGAATTTAAGCTCATTTTCCTTGTGTATATTGCCTAATATGTAGATTAACATGTCATAATTTTATTTTAGCACTTTAGCATGTTTTGGGTGTGTTTTTGATGT
>PYUH01000418.1:770227-866414 GCA_016808085.1 Suaeda aralocaspica | reverse complement strand
ATTGAATCTTGAAGAGTTTCTTGAAGTTCTTGAAATCGAAGGTCCAACAAAAATCAACGAGAAACAAAGCAAGTAATATGGCGGGATTTTTGAAGGATTTTTGAAGGATTTGGGCAACGTTGTCAAAGGCGTTTTCAAGTGTTTGACTTGGTCAACTTAAGATTGTTATTCGGAAATATGGTGTCCAGATTGATTCTCAAAATATCTAAGATTTAGACTAGAAATCAGATTACAAATATATGGTGCAAGATTTGTATCCGGTTTTGTGGTGATATTTGTTACCTAATCTTAGTTGTTATACCATATATCTAAGGTAGTTAGGATGTGTTTAGGATTCTGAAATATTATGTGATATGTTTAGCTAAATAGGATGTAAAATACATCAAATAATTCAGATTAAATTGATTGAAAACAAAGTTTTCGGTTTTATTGTTTCACGAAGAAAACAAAAATTTGAGAGTTTCTTGTGAGAAATTCGATTGAGTGAGTGGTGCTTTGTGCTTTATCTCACGTGAGGATAGTTCTTAGGATTTGAGGGTGCTTTGCTTTAATCAAATTCTACCAATTATTCGCCTTAGAAGTTCAGATTTGTGGTGCGTGGCTTTATCAAATTTGAAGTCTAAGTTTCCTTTGTGTGAGTGGCGTTTGTCTATAACAAAATTCACATCAAAGCACGTACAGAGTATTTCAACAGACAACAACGATGGCGGACATGCAATTGAGGAGGTGTAAAAGAAGATTTCATCTAAGGGATCAAATCTTGGTGCTGACACATTCGTTAATGGTGAAGATTTCATTCGGTCTTTGTCATTCCCTTGTCAATGGCTACATGGTGTTGTGAAGGACGAGCCAGACAATGTCGTATTAAGAGTGGTTTTAAGTAAATCACAATTTCTTTTCTTTGTGGACATGGAGACATGGATTACGAAGAAAGATGTTAACGACTTCCTAATTGGAGAACAACTATCCATTGCATTATTGCAAGGTTTTATGAGGGTTTTTAGTTATTCTTGTATTTGAGTACTTCAATTCTTGTTTATTTGAGTTTGTAGAAAGTGGTGTATTTATGCAATTTATGAATACCTAAAATATACTTGTTTATAATAACGTATTTTTTTTCTATCCATTTAGTTTGCTTCACCTAGATTTGGATGGATGCGAAACCATTTTGAAGGTTAGATGGTTGTGTGCGCAAGAGATCTTTGACCAACGTTGTTTGAAGAACAAGGCGGAAGTGAAAGATTACATTGAAACATCCATCAAAGAACCAATGCAATCGAAAAGGAAGCTTTTGTTCGCACCTTACCTTCAAGAGTAAGAAATTATTATAAAACCTTACTACATTTGTAAAGAGTACAAACTTTTTTGACTTTTTGTCGATCAAATCATTATTTATAGAAAATAAATATGCTTCCCATAAACTAGAGAGTATTTAACAAGTTATGCTTATATGATAGTACACATTGGGTGCTTTTGATGATATCAACCTCGACATACACGGTGCATGTACTCGATTCTTGTCGTACAGAACCGCCACATAGTTTGATGATCATGACATGGGTGAATAGGTATGATCGAAAAATTTTGTATTTCATTACTATTGGATGTCGAAAACCACATGAATTTGAGTATTTGACATTATTTTGTTTATGAATATAGTGTGATTAAGAAGATAAGAACAAGCACAATAACTCCTAAATTGGTATCGATTAAGGTAATTACAACGTAGAAACTAGTTTGTTTGAGTTCATTGTAGATTTTATTGAATAATCTAATTATTTGGATATTAACCATTCTTTCCACATGTTTTGCATTTAGTGTGTACAGTAACAAATTGGTGTTGAGTGCAGTTACTATGTTATGAGGTATATGTATAACATCGTTGCAAGTTGCATAGAGATGGATGATTTGCAGATGGTACGTTCCTACTTTTTCATCCACTGTTTATTAAAATTTTTTATATGTTGTGATGGAATGATTATAAGGGTATTTGGTATGTTTGTTGAATGATTTAATTAGATGTGTGGATCACTTTTGGACGAAAAAACGGTATGGACCTTTGTATGGTTGTTTGTTGCAGAAATATGAAGAAGTGTTATTTGTGTTTAATGGAGGTTGTTAATCAACTTTAAAAGTTGATTGGGCATGTCAAATTTTAGGGGAGATGTTGCCGAAATTTTTAGGTTTTTGAAACAAAATTGCTAAATCCTAAATTGGTTATCAAAAAATGAAGAAGATTAATATTGCCCTAACGAAAAGGAGATGAAAACATGTTGTCACCTAAACATATATAAATTAGCTTGTCTTAAGTTTTGCAAGCTTTGTCTGCAATTCTTTTATTTGTGTCGAAAATTTCTGCAAAACATGTTCAGTCTCTTTAACTTCAACCTCCATGACTCGAAAGTTATTCTCTCCTTCTTCCGCTATTTTCTGTAGCTGCTTAATTGTTTCTGACAATGGTCCGTTACTAGTGCTACCTCCTTCCTTGTTCAATTTCCCACTTTGATAATCTGGTGTGCCTTCAGCACTTAACCATCCATCTTCATCATGCTGCTCCTCACCACCAAAAACTGTGTCCTAAACCCTAAACGCCTCCCCCACACCCTCAAAAACCCTAAGCGCCTCCCCCTCACCCTTGAAAAACTCAGTCTAAACTCATTTAATTTGAAATTTATTTAGAAAAATGCAGTTTCTTGGGGTTGTACAATGGAGATGGTGTTGAATCAAACGGTCTTGACGACGCAGCCAATAAATTAGGTAAGTTAGATCTTCAATTAGTTTATTTTTTTATTTTATAAATTATGTATTATTGAATTTGAAGAATTTCGTATATTGCTATATTTGATTTTTTTTTTTTTTTTTTTTTTTTTTTTTTTTTGGGGGAGTTGAGAGACAGCGGATCTATGATATAGTGAACGTTTTAGAAAGTGTTGGGGTATGAATGTATTTTAATTAATTTATTGATTTTTTCACCTCTTTTAATGTTCTTAATAAAGTTCAATGCATTGATATATTGTTGGTTTTTTGGCTAGGATAACTATTGATTTGTATATGTTTATATTGTTGTTACAAAATTATTATATGGATGGCTAATGTAATAAGTAAGGGTATTTTATAGTAATAGTAGTAGTGATTATGCTCCTAAACATGTGGTTTTCTGTGTTTTGGTTTAAGTATTTAAAAATAAAAATAAAAATTGTATGATTTAGCCTTCGAATTTTGAAAGCTGAAAATGTTGCATCTTGGGATACTTTGATCTTATTCTATAACCTTAATTTGGTTTAGGTGTTAGCAAGGAAAGCCAAAAATCAGTACAATTGGAAGGGTTTCAATGGAATTCCTAAGGCGCTTGCCGCGCTTAAGGTAACAGAAGCTTGCTGTTTATTGGAAATTATTTCGATTTGGATGCCAAATATGTGATTCTTACCATGTTTGTAAATTTTTTCTGTAGGAAGAAGGTTTGAGGGATAAATTTGGTTCTGGTGGATCATTATTATTGCCTAATTAATCAAAACATGTGCTACAGTTTCAGGTTTTTGATTATGATGAAGATACGAATTCAAATCCTGACACTGGAAGCCAGCCGGAAGCACCTAACAGCAATGCTAGTTCAAAGCCTGGTAACTTGTGTTTTGTTTCTTTTATTGAATTGTTCTTTTTCCTACTCTTTATTCATATTTTTAAGGTCTTTTGAGGCCATTAAAACAAGCTTTGTTTATAAGGTTCGATGTATTTGTAGATAATAGGAGGGAGAAGTCGTTGGGGTTATTGACACAGAATTTTGTCACTGTTCATATGCTCTAATGTGAGGATTGCGGAAAGAAATTTTAATCTATGTACTCGTTTTTGTCCTTATATTGTAACTAATTTTTGATGTGTTGAATATCAGGTTGATCCGATCTCCTTGAATGAACCTGCCAAGATCTTGCTTGGTGATGGTCACAATACAACAGTAATGCGAAGTAAGGGTTTTTTGTTCTTCACTCTGTATAGTTTCTTTGCTATTCATCCTAAGACTTTGTCAGAAACTCATGCTATCCTTATAAGATAATGCAGCCAAAGTCAGACGGTTATATGTCATTGCCAATCTGCTATCTTCAATGCAACTTATTGAAAAGGTATGAAACTCAATGCTTCATCATTAGTGCAATTAATATGATCTTGTTCACTAGTTATCCCCTCCAAAACTAAGTTGATTTGTTGGGGTATAGCTGTTAGCTTGCAATGATGCTAGTCTTTTTGAAAAAGTCCATTATTACTTCATTAGTTTGCCATTCTGTGACTAGTATATGACTATCTGTGGCACTCAAATTTTGTTACCAATTCAAGGTAATCACAAATTCTAGAATCACTTTAAAAAGACCATTTTCAGTCAGAAGAGGATCTTAGCATTAGAATAAGTAATAAATCATTGTTATTGATCAGTCTTAGCATAATTTTCACCAAAAGGATGTTTAAACTGTAATTTTCACAATTTAATGTTTCTACAATTTCTGGTGATTTGTAGCTATTTATCGATGTTGTTACTGAGTTGTTTTTTTCTGATTTTTTTAATAGTGGAGGAGGATGAGGAGGTGACGGAGGAGAGGAAAGCGGCAACCCCGAACAATTAGGGTGTGTTGTAGTAATTTTTTTTTTATTTTTTTGTAATTTTGAGTTGTTGTAAAAACAATTTAATTATAAAAATGACGTTTTACGTATTCCTAATCATTTGAGCATAAAAAACCAAAAAAATTTTTTTTTTTGTTCTTTTTTGTTTTTTAAGGCTGCTATTCACTCTGGTTATTTAGATGACCGGAGCAAAAAGTCCCTTTTTTTGGTGGGAAAATGGACTTTTTGCTCCGGTCATTTGAAGAACCGGAACAAAAAGTCCCTTTTTTTTGGTGGGAAATAGACTTTTTGCTTCGGTCATTTAAAGAACCGGAGCAAAAAGTCATACCTTTTGCTCCGGTCACGACCGGAGCAATAACTCTAGAGACTTATTGCTCCTACCACACTTGCTCCGGTCGAAACTCGAAGCAAAAAGGGGGGTTTTGACCAGAGCAAATGTGGTATTTTCCACTAGTGACAGCTCCAGTACTGACCATACCAAATGGGAGTGACTCTTATGATGTGTATAGTGATGCTTCTAAAAATGGTTTGAGATGTGTGTTAATGCAAAATAGAAAGGTTATAGCTTCTGCTTCAAGGCAATTGAAACCATATGAGGTTAACTACCATACTCATGATCTAGAGTTAGCACCAATAGTGTTTGCTTTGAAAATATGGAGACATTATTTGTATGGAGTAAAATGTAGGATATACACAGACCACAAGAGTTTAAATTACTTTTTCACTCGAAAGGATTTAAATATGAGATAAAGGAGATGGCTTAAATTGATCAAGGATTATGACCTAGATATCCAATACCATGAAGGGAAAGCCAATGTGGTAGCCGATGGCCTAAGTCGTAAAACAAAACATGGAATGAATACCTTGGTGGTTGCTAATGAGCTATGTAAGGACGTGGAGAGATTGAATTTGGAAATAGTGAAGGAGGGAGAGTTGGAGGGAATTCTTTGTAATCTTAGTATCTAACCAACAATACTTAAGGAAATTAAGAAGAACCAGGAGAAGATGTGAAACTCGACACAATTAAGGAAAAGTTGAAAGCAAGAAAGCCTATGGATTTTAAGATTCATAAGGATGGAAGCTTAAGGTATAAAGGAAGTTGGTGTGTACCACAGAAATGTGAGGATTTGAAACAAAGAATCATGGAGGAGGGTCATAATACCCCGTGTCCAGTGCATCCTGGAGGCTATAAGCTGTATAAGGATTTAAAGAAGATGCATTGGTGACCTAGGATGAAGAGAGAAGTGGCTGAATTTGTGAGTAAATGTCTTACTTGTCAAAAGGTTAAATTTGAGCATAAGAGACAAGGACAAGTCTAACCACTTGAAATACCAGGATGGAAATGGGATTGCATTTCGATGGACTTTGTGACTTGCTTGCCAAAGTCGAAGAATCAGAATGATACCATATGGGTAGTGGTGGATAGACTTACTAAATCCGAGGTGTTTATACCCATGAAAGAGACTTGGAAGATGGAACAACTTGCAAAGGCTTACATAAAACATGTTGTGAGGCTACATGGAGTTCCAAAGGGTGTCGTGTCGGATAGGGATTCTAGGTTTCTTTTGAAATTCTGGAAAAGTGTTCAAGAGAACTTTGGTACAACTTTGAATATGAGTACAGCTTTCCATCCAGAAACTGATGGACAAACGGAGAAAACCATACAAACCTTAGAAGACATGCTAAGGGCTTGTGTAATGGACTTTCAAGGGAACTGGTAGGATCACTTGGACCTCATTGAGTTTTCAAACAACAATAGTTACCACGCAAGTATTGTCATGGCACCTTTTGAGGCTTTGTATGGAAGGAAGTGTAGGAGCCCTTTGTGTTGGAACGACATAAGCGAAACAGTGATTCTAGGACCTCAATTGTTAGAGGAGACAACTGACAAAATTAGATCAATACAAGCAAAGATTCAAGTTGCACAAGATAGACAAAAGTCCTATGCGGATCAAAAACGCCAAGAAGTTGTGTTTGAAGTTGGCGATAAGGTGTTACTTAAGGTATCACCAATGAAAGGAGTGATGAGGCTTGGAAAGGAGGGAAAGTTGAGTCCAAAGTACATAGGACCCTATGAGATCTTGCAAAGGGTTGGAAAGGTAGCTTATAAGCTAGCACTACCAATGGAGTACAGCAAGGTTCACAATGTTTTTCATGTGCCTCAACTAGGGAAGTATGTTGCAGACGAGTCACATGTGTTACAACCTAAAACAATAGAATTGGACCAGAGTTGAACCTATGAAGAGAGGCCAATTAAAATCCTAAATAGTAAGGTCGAAGATACTCGTACAAAGAGTGTCAAAATAGTGAAGGTGTTGTGGTCTAACCAAGAAACCGAAGACGCTACTTGGGAAACTGAATATTTAATGAGAGAAAAATACCCAGAGCTCTTTCAGGTTAGTAGTAGAGTTACGGGGACGTAACTCGATTCTTAAGGGGGGTAGAACGCGACCCGTTTTTCGCGCGTTTTTACCCTCTATTTTGCAAGGTTTTTATGAGTGTCCATGACTTTTAAGTAAGAAATTTATGTTTGTCTACAAAAAGTTGTCAAGTAAGTGTCTAAAGTCTACAACAACATAGTGTTTCAATAAGAAAGTTTGAAGTAAAAGTAGTCTCTACTCAAATACCATACACTAATCTACACAAAGTTACGGGACGAAACTTCTTTTAAGGGGGTAGACTATAATACCCTACATTTTCACGTATTTTAAGAAAGTATTTTTGTATTTCATTCGTATAGTTTAAATATTTTTATTGAAAAAAAGAATGTGTCAATGGGTATATTAAATAAAAAGAAATTTACAATAATAAAATAAATAATAAGTTTTGGTTGAAAGTAATTATTTTTGTTTTTAAATAATATTTTTTATGTTTAAAAATACTTTAAAGGCTTCTAAAAGCAGAATTTTCAAAGGTTTCCAAATTTAATTTGAGACAAAGGCCTAAAGGTAATTTTCACTTGTTGGGATTAGTATGTGCATATTTTAAACCCTACTTTGGTGCCTATAAATACCCTTTAAAACCCAAAATTTCAAATTTTATCCTAATAATAGTCATTAAAATTTCTAAAAATTTAGAGAGAAGAGAGAAAAAAAAAGTTTGAGTTTTCCGAAAAAAAACTGTAGTTCGAGAAATATGAAAAAATATATTATTTTGGGGTTTGCCTCGGGATCCGTGCCAATGCTGGACCCCACCGTCGGCGACCGCACCGTCGTCGGCCACCGCAACCGCCGCCGCCGCACCTCCTCCCCCTATTTTGGTATATATTCGAACCTACGTTAAAAAAGAAAACTTCTACTTCTTTCTGTTTTGATTCAATCTTGCAAATTCATGTTCATACTTATGATTAATCATGTTTTTATGAGTTTTGATTATGTTTTAATAGAGTATGAATTGTTTTCAGGCATGAATTAAAAATGTTGTTCATAAAATTTTAGATTAGGGTTAATAAATTATGCAAGTAATGAATTTTCATGAGTTTTATGATTTAAACTTCAATATTATGATCATGAATTGTTGTTGTGTGAATTTATGATGATTTTATGAAGTTAGATTGATTTTTAAAAGCTTTGAAAGTAAAATAAATTGCTGTCCAAAATTCATAATCGTGAATTTTAGTTGAACATATATTTTGGTCATGTTTTGGGTTATGAAAAATTGTTCTAAAGTGTAGATTGGTTTCATAAATATGTTAGTTGATTGTAGAAGAGTTTTATAATGAAATTTTGATGTTTTTATAAGTTTTTCATGACTTTAATGTTAGTGAATCAATATGAAATTTTAATAAAAATAAGTTAAAGTAAGTTTTAAGTGTTCATATTTTGCTAGTATGATCACATACGAATTCTATGAAGTTACATATAAGTTTTAGTATGTTTTATGAAGTTCAAAAGTGATTTTAAGCATGCTTAACATGCTGTCCAAAATTTATAAATTTAATAATTAGACTTTTAAAGCATGTAATTAGCATAGATTGATCATATAAATTAAGTAATACATTGTATGATTGATTTATGTTGTTTTTGAAGCTTTTCAAGGAGTTTTAGTAATTTTACATTGCTGGCCACCTTTCTAAAGTGGCATAAAAATTATACTAAGGTTTTATAAAGCATAAATAAGTCCCGAAAACCAAGTAGCCATACAGTAGAAAAGAAAAGTAAAGTATGGAATTGAATAGAAACCATATAAGGAATGTTTTGGACAAGTATCCAATATAGAAGTTAGTTTATAGTTGTTGTAGAATTTAGTCAACAAGGTTTTAATATAGTTTCGGTTTTTCCCTATGTCGGAGACTTTGAACTAGTCCACTTCTAGAAGTTGTGGCGAAGCATCGTTACTTTACAAGGTACGTAAATACTAAAGACTTAGAATGCATGCTTGAACAATTCTTGATTACATGAAATCTTGTATGCTTGTTTTGAATCATGAATTTATGTGCATAACAAGTTTATTAGTAGCATGTTCTTAAAGTATGATGGCATTCCATGTGAAATAGTAATATGAATTTTTATAAGCTTGAACTGGAATGTCATAATCAATTTAATTTAATTTGGGATGGAGTGAGAGCGCTTGTTGTGTTTTGTAGCTTTATTTTATTTTAATTGCTTATGAAGACTAACATTTATTTTGGATGTTTTGATTTCTAAAGATTTTTAATATTAGTTTTCTTTTGGTTTTTAAGGGCCATTAATATGGGTCCGAAGTGTAATAAGTTTAAAGTTGATTTTTAATTTGAGATTGTTTTGAAGTTTTGTTTTAAATTGTTTTGGTTTTAACACTTCCGTTGTAGTACTTTGATTAAAGCGTTAGCCGTTATCACGGTGGCGGTAATACTTTAGTTTTTCCATTTCGAGAAGTTTTAATAAATATAATTCTTAATAATTTTAATATGTTTTCCGGAAAAATAAGAAGTAAGAAGTTACAAAATTCCAGTGTGTTACAATAGCAGCCCCTAATTGTTCTCATGTGTAATTTCACAATCATAATATCAAATTATAGCAACCATATTTCCGGTTTAGACCTACAAACACGTATGGAAATAAGGCTACGAAGGTTTTGATTAATGCACACATAATTGAAATTAATGCATGGGTGATCATTTTAGGATTAGACTGATTTTAATCATTGATTAGTGGAAACATGCCTTTAGGACCTTTAAACTAAACATGGATTTTACGTGATTGAAAGCATTAAAACTTTTAGAATGGATCACATAAAACCTAAGCAACGTTTCTACTTATGATTGATTTTATTTTAATGTCGAACCATTATATAATCAATATTACATTTATATGAATTAAAGACATGTCAATTATCTAATAAAGCATTAAAATCACATGATTATATAAAATAACTTATTAAAGAACTCAATTTGATGATTGTGATATTGTTGGCCTCATTCGAAGTACCTTTCGTGAAATTGTCGACAACTTCTTTTGTTGAGTGCTCGAAGAACTTTGACTGATAATGATATCAATAAAAATAATGAAAACTTTTATAAGTTATAAGTTATGTGAAAGACATAGTTTGAGAAAGAATGCACGAAAACCAAGGGGAATTGTAGAGAGAGAAAGTTACAAGGTAGAGAGAGTGTGTGAGAGAAGAAGTGAATGGGAAGATGTGAAGTCGAAGTTGATGTTCGGAGGAAGGGGTATTTATAGAGTTGGAAGTGACATAAGCGAGCGCCAGGGCGCCCACTGAGTGTTGTGGCGCAAGGCCCTTGGGCGCCTTGGCGCTCCCCCTGCCGTATGGCGCTTAACACCCTTAATTTCCATTTTTTTGCGAAATATAACCGGTGCTTCCATATTTCATATAATTTCCATAAACCAAAATATTTTGAAATTTTATGAAGATATACGAAATATACTTCCATAGCACCATTTAAACACTTCCATAACCTAGAGTTGCCATAAACCAAACAAACCATTTTAGAAGGTTTGTCAAACCCGGTCACATTCATACGCTTAATTTATTTTATTTTTGAAAATGAGATGAAATGAAAATGACAATGTTTTTTTCGTTATCAAAATGTTTGGGGGGCGTTTCCCCCCTAACCCCTTAACCAGGGCGTTCTACCCCTAGACCCCGACTCGCTAATCGAGCAACGCGACCCCTATATAGATTTTTTAGCAGGGACCAAATAGATGAAGGACTGACTTTCGACACAAAATAGGCGTTTTTCAAGAAATCAATTTTTAGAAGTTTTACTTGTAGCGATGTGGTACACGATAATCATCAACCATTAGGTGGGATCAAATTTAGGTGTCTACAATGGTAGCTTCAAGGGTATATATACCTCTTTTCCTTTAGGTTTGTTCGTCTTCATTTGAACCAAAAGTGACGATCTTTGGAGGTTTTTGTTCGAAGAATTCCAAATCTTAGTGTATTCTTGCAATCATGGCTAGGAATTTGGAAGTTGCTTGTGACGAATCGCTTTCGTCGCTCAACCCGAAGGAGAAAGGCTTGCTTAAGCACTATAAGCTTTCCTCTCTAATCACCTTGAGGTACACTTAACTCGATATTAATCTTATATATGCTGCTGTTTGATTTTGGAACTCAAACACCCATAGCTTCATATTTCGTGACAGAGGTGACCCCTTTGACTGAGGAATTAGGCGACATAGCGGGATTGTCTTGTGATGGTTTCCCAGTCTTCCCAATACCAAAGATTACTTTTTGTCCTATTTTTTATCGTTATCTGAATCTGGATGCATATGTGATGGAAAAGGTAGTCCATGGTAGGAAAGTAGACTTGGTTGCCTTGATTGTTCAGGACTGCCGAAATAGCTCGAAAGAGATATAAGTGGCTAGCTTTGCTAATTTGCATATTTGTAAGATTTCTTTTTGTGAATGGTAACCCTCGATTGGTTATGCTAATTTGATTACCATTGTTGAGCAATTCGAAGATGGAAGGTCCCTATGCCACTATGCACAGGGGAGTTATTTCTGACTCTTGATCGCCTGAAGGGTGATTCTGAAGCCCCCTTGACCGATTGTCCCCAACTTCTCCAGGTAAACAATTGAATGTTATGCGATATATATTCTAAATTGTTGGATCTTGAATTGTTAGCAATGAATAGGTCATTTAATGCTATGTGACATGAAAGATGTAAGTATTATCATTTTGATGGGTAAATCATTTAAATATATAGTAGGTCACAATACATTCGAAATATTTTACATTCCCGACATTTCTTGTGCAGGTGTGGCATATGGATCGTTTGCATTTTATGGAGCCTCTGTTGAACATCCCCAACATCCCCACCTGTACTCTTAGGAACTTGTATGGGCGACCCTGACGTTATCATCGCTCTACTAAGCATGTTTGTTTGTTGACCGTTACTCATAAGAAAATGAATGTTCGCTGGACCGTTTCGTGGTGGAAGATCAATACTATGGTCTATACAGATGAAACTCCTTATATCTGTGTCGCTGGCATGACTTCTTTGACCTTCTACTGCCCTTCTAGAGTGATGAGGCAATTTGGCATCCAACAAGTAAAAGGGAAAGGGAAAGTGGCTGAGGCACCCAGAAAGAAACAGGGGGTGCCTAAGAAGTTAATGAAGGGTGGAGAATCGTCTAAGACTACTGAGGGAAAAGAGAATGAACGTAGACCTAAGTAGGAAGATTGCTTTTATTATTTCACAAACTTAGCTTTTATTATTTTGATGAATAAGGCTTTCGTGCCATGTTTTACTTTAGTTGTGTTTGTATAATAAAATATTCATTTCATTTTATTCCATGGAAACAGTACAATGTTTTTTTTAAGCAACAGAAGTTATATTATTAAGCTTGTTAAGTATGAAATCAAAATTGGCCCTAGTGGTAGGATCTAACGGAGGGACAGGCTCCTGGACAAGTTTATTAGTGACTAAATAATTCTTAGGATTACACATCTTAGTAGCATTGGACTCAGACTCAGGCTTAGACTCGTTTAACAATGGGCCTTCTCCTATTGTGAAATCCATAATCTTTCCTTCCGGCGTAGTGATTTTGACGATCTTGCACCATCCTCTAACCACTTGACTTGCAAGAGTGATGAGTTCTGTTGGATCAAAAGCTTCGGCATTCATAGCCATAAGTACCTCTTGTTCGAACGGTGGACCACATTCTCCTTCGAAGAGCAGTCCAAGTCCTTGCATCGAGATCATCCGATTCGGATTTCCTTTTAGTGATTGGTATAGCCTCATCAATAGGAACAATGGAGAATCCCTACAAGTCTTCATCATGATCATCGTGTTCAATGTTGATGTAGTTTGATCGGTGGCTTGGATCCTTATTGGAGATGCATCAATAGTAATCACTACCCCTTCAAGCATGAACTTGGTCATTTGATGAATTGTGGTTGGAACCGCCCGCAGTTCATGAAGCAAAGGTCTTCCTAGGAGAAGGTTTAAGCTATTCTTGATATCCATGAAATCTAACTTCACTTTCCTCTCGACGGGTTTCGTGAGCAAGTTGAGCCATATAACCCCCATGATGTCCCTCCTCGTGTCAACATAGGCTCAAATTTCTTGATTGCTATCGTGGAATTCTTCTTGTGATATCCCGAGCTTTCGAGCGGTTCTCAAAGGACACACGTTGATAGCCAAGCTATTGTCGATCAGCTGTGAATAACATTACTATCAAGTATAGATTTCCAATCCCTACACTTGATAATTTATTACACGAATTGCATGGTTCCAAGGTGTTTATAAAGATATATCAATGAAGTGGATATCATCAGATAAGAACGAGGGAAGGTGATGAATGAAAACAGGTTTCAAAACGAAATAGAGTCTTTATGAATGGTTAGTAACGCCTTTTGGTTTAACTAATGCCCTTAGCACTTTCATGAGACCGATGAATGAAATTTTAAAACCTTTCATTGGAAAGTTTGTGGTTGTCTATCTGGATGTTATTTTTGTAACACCCTGGAATTTCCTAACTATCTACTCTATATTTTTCCGAAAAACGTATTATAAATATTAAATAAATATTATTATTAAAGCTTCTAACTAACAGGAAAAAACCAAAGTAATATCGACACCGTTATAACGGCTAAGGCATTTATGAAAGTACTACAACAGAAGTCTTAAAACCAAAACCCGTTTAAATCTTAAACTTAAAAACAAATCTCCAAACCAAAATCAACCAACATTTAAAACAAAAATCAACCAAAAACCTTACTACACTTCGGAACCATTTTAATGGCTCTTAAAAACCAAAACTAAAAACTTGAAAAATAAAACAACATCCAAATAAAAGTTAGAACTTCATACGCAATAAAATTAAAACTACAAACTACACAGCAAGCGCTCTCACTCCAGCCCATCATAAAAATGACATATGCCCACTCATACCTATAGCTTTTCTCAACATATTCCAATGGAAACTCGGTAAAGCCCTAATCACAAGCTCATTTTGTGACCACAAAAGATCAGCTTCTCCTCTAAAATAGTAAATAGCATGGTTCACCTTAAGCTCTTCTAGACACTCAACTCCCCCAAAAAGCTTATTAAACTCTCTCAACTATTCCTCTAGAATAGTTGGATTTTGCTCTCCTTGGTATGTGGGCGGCTTACTTTGAGAAATCTTCTTGAAAAGTTCCCCAGCAGGGTCACTATCATTTCCATTTCCTCTGGTAGCTAACTGTTCAACTACAGTAGATAATTGCCTCACTACCTCATTCACCTAATTGTTGTTAGGTTCAGCCATTCTATTTCTCCTATAGAGGAAAAGACCTTTATATTAAATTATGTCTAACTCTAAGATAGAACATCATAAACTTATAACATAAACACTTTCTCATTTCGTCTCACAAAAGAAGTTTCATTCTCTTAGAGCGCATGATTCACTTAGTTTTGATTGTATACACTACCAATAAAATAAGAATAAAGTTCATAAGAAATAAAAATAATTCCCTTGGTTTTACTCTACTTGATGCTTCATTTCCTAAAAGATTTATTAGTTAATTCCTCTTAATATTTCTTGATGGCTTACGGCCACTTATTCAAACTAACATAAACAATAATCTAAATTGTTGAACATCTTAAACAACAAAAATGCTAAACAATATTGACTAAATTATATCTAAACATTAACATTGTCCTTTATGTTCCTTGACATTCCATATTTCTTGGGTATAAACTCAGGATCATCTTTTATACCATCTTTTGTGTCCTCTTCCATTTCTTCATCCACATCATCCTTAGGATCAAGCTCTTCTTCATCCTCCTTACAATCGGTTACCATGTCTACGTACACAGGATTTACTGGATCCGGGTTCTCGATCTCATAGCAGGAGTTGTTCCTTGACTCATCACTCCATGATCCAGAAGTAGTTTCTTTCACCATCATGTCTTTATTTTCCTGGCTACCTGGGCATGGTGTGGATGGGGTCTCCTCACTTGCATTCATCTCCTGATACTCTTTCTCCTTCCTAGCAATGTAACCCTCCATGTACCTCCAATCACAGCCCCATTAGCCAATTGCATCCTTATATTTAGAGTAATTTGGAAGTGCTCCAGAAAAGTGGAAATCACTAAACTTCGCCTTGATTTCCACGTAGGGAGAACGGTCATGCAATCAATTAACAATTAGGGCCGACACATGGTCAGGTTGATCCTACTATAGCAGCTACATTACCGTACTCATATACCAACAGAAAACCGTATCTTCCAAACGTACTGAGGTGGACTCGCATAGTCCTTCTTCTCCCAGGTCCCTATCTGTGTGTCTTTGCTAGGCATTCTATACGACATCCTGCACAACACTTAAGACTAATGGACCATCCTTCTCGCAACAAAACAAACTAACAGTTCTACAAAAAGGTCTAGTGGCTAACATACAATTTCCTCTACACATAACTACTCACATAAGCAACACCTTAAAACATGAACTTAAATGCATGGAAGAATAGTTTTAAAGTCTATCCTTGATGCCCAAACTTCCTACCACTAGTGGAAAAATTCCTAATCGTAACACCCCATCTGTAACGGGCGACCAATGGAAGCGTTATAAATAATTAATTTGTACTGGCCACTTCAATTAGTTGTTATAAAAACTACACATTTTAACAACCAAATTTTCATTTGTAACAGTCAAAATTAAAGGCAATTACACATAACTATATTTGTAACAGTTTAGATCACAGCCTGTTAGAACTAGTCCATTTTTTCTACTTTTCATTATTTATAACTGTTTAGCATAGGCGCATTATTCTTAAAACCTAATATTCTGTAACATTTATAAATTTATACGTCTTTTCTAAACCTAAAACTTGGGGCAATTGACCTTTTTAAAGAAAAAATGAAGCCTTTTGCTTCTCCCCATCTCCATCCTCCACACACACACCTCTTCCCCTTTTCTGGGTTCTCCTTCACCAGCGGCCCATGCGGTCATGCCCTAGAAGGAGGAGTGACAGAATGGGGAAGAATTCGTTCTCCTTTCGCTAGACAATTACTCGTCGTTGGAATACTCGTAAACTTCCGCCACCGTAGAATTTGGCGATTGAGATTGTTCTGAGGGTGATAAACACTAATGACGACGACGCTAGACCATCTAATGTAGCGACGATGGTGACAGCGGTGAAAGTGAAGAAGAAGATGGGAGAAGCAAGGTTGTGGATGATGTTTGTTAAATTCGGTGAATCGGAGTTGATTGAGTGGGATAAAAGTTCTATTATTAAGTGCATGGGAATTCCGGCGAGAGATTTGAGGATTCTTGGTCCTGTTTTCCCTCACTCTTCTAGTATTCTTGGTATATTTTATTTTGCCCTAATTTTTTTTGTTGTGTTTTTTTTGGATGAATTCGAAATTTAGTGTTTTAAGAATTGTATTTCGAATCGAATGGGTTTTCTTTCCTTAACAATCGCCGTATTGGGCACCAACTTGGGAGCAACTCGTACAAGGTATTACCTATGTAACATGAAGTGACAGAATTCTAGCGCATTTAAAATATAAAAGAGTTCAATGTCTTGTACTCCAATTAGAAATTATAGTAAATACCCATAACTCCTCCCATTGTTCATACTCAAGGTATATACGTTCCAAAAAATTTGGTGCGAATCCTCTTTTCACTTTACCTGATTAATTAACAAGTTTAACAAATATTATGACTGACACACATATACATAGAAGCATGCATGGAATTACGCAAAACCATATTAATTATCTTGCATTTAAAGTGATTTTAAAAATAATCTTGTGTCTCCTTTAATTAAACTAAACTTCCTTTACCACACATTAACTGTGAGTGGCTGACATTTGCTCCTTTAAACATGTGAATAAAAATCCACTAACTACCTTTCATGTTAATTAAATAATTAATCAAGTTTACTAATATACCTTCCTTCTTTATTGACTATCTATCTAACTTTAGAAATAACTTTAACATTCCAATTACTCATGAAATAATTAACAATATTATCAATGTGGAATGTCAAAATAATATATGAATCATAGTTTTCATACTTTCATGCTGACCTAACTTCTCATGCAATTCAACTCAAAAATCAACTAAGCAACAACTTGTATTCACAAGCATAACATACAAGATCAACAAATCAAGCGTGAATTCTACTTATATATTTGCCTTTAGTACTTACGTACCTTTTATAATTGTGGTGATCTGCTACAACTTCTAGAAGTCTCGTAATTCAAATTCTTGTACATCGAGAAAATCAAAACTAATTTAAAACCATGTTTACTAACTTCTACGACAACTCTAAACTAACTTTCTATATTGGAAACCTTTTCAAAACCTTCCCTATATGGTCTCTATACAATTCCATAATTTACTTTAAATTTTTTTTGGAAAATTAATGATTTTCGATAAGTTTTTAAAAATGGCAGCTTTATAAAATTTCTTAAAAACACTTCAAAGCCCTTCTAAATATCATAATTTGATCCTAAAACATTATATTGATGTCCTAAGATCATCGATCATATATTATTTTGATGTCTTACAAACCCTTTTAACTTATTATTTCACGTGCTACTATTTTCATTAGGCATAAACACGCGTTAATTAAAATTTACAGCATTATTTTTTTATTCAAAACTCATTAAAATCACATTAAAAGCTAATAAAACAAGCACAAAACAATTTTACAATCTCATACTATCATCATAAATATAATCTATGCTTTAAAATAAATAATCATGCTTCAAAACATGTTAAAAATATTTTTACTCTTAGTTTTCATAACTTTAAAAAATTTAACAACAATATTAGTTAACTTCAAAACCCTTGAAAACACATCTAAACTTCAACAAATCATCACAAATTAATACTACAACAATCTATGATCATAATATGCATGTTTAGATCATTGAAAATCATAAACATATAAATTTCATAATTTCATAGACCCTAATTTAAAATTTCATGAACAAATTTATAAACTTAAACTTTAAACATGATCATAACTTTATAAAACATGATTAGAATCATAAAACATGGTTAAACATAATTATAAACATAAATTTCTTCTTAATTTAATTAAAAAGAAAAGAGGATGAAAAGTTTTATTTTTATTTATTTTTTATATAGATTAGATATATACCAAACAAAAAGGGGAGGAGGAGATGATGGCCGGCAGTGGTAGCGTGCTGCACCAAAGGCGGCGAGGGGGAACGACACTGTCGAGGGAGGGGGGAGCGAAGAAGAAGCGACGAGAATTTTTTTTTGTTTTTTTTTTCGAATAAAACTGAGCTCCTCTCATTTTTTTTTAAATCCTAATACTCAAGTTTGCACATTTAATCTAAAAATTCTGCGTTTAAGGGGTATTTATAAGCCCAAAAGAGGTTGTGGTGCAATTACATAAATATCCTTAACGCTTGAAATTACTTTTCTGCCCTTGCTTTAAATACAAATTACGAAACCTTGAAAATTATATTTTAAGAAACTTGTTAAAATATTTAATAAAACTCAAAGTTACATAAATTATAACTTATAAACTTTAGAATACATAAAATAGTTTTTTTCAAGTAATAATTAAGTTAAATTTTCTTTCTTTAATATACTTATTAAACTTAATTTCTCAATAAAAAAAATAAAAATACACACATAAAATATGAAATTAAATTCTTAAAATACGTGAAAATGTGGGGTATTACATTACTACATGAGGGGAGAAGAGGGTCTTTGTTGGTCACAGAATGAAGCATAGATCAGGGCGTTCCTAGGGTTTAATTGGACTGTGTTTCAGGAGCAGATTCACAACAAGTTCTACCCTGGGTTTCTTCAAAAACAAAAGGCTAATGAGTTTTAGGAGCACAAGAAGGGAAGTATGTCGGTTACGGAGTACTATTCGAAGTTTATAGAGTTGTGTAGGTTTGCTAAGGAGGTTGCGGCAACGGAGAAGCTGAAGGCTAGTTGTTTTGGGAGAGGGTTGCCAATAGATATTCAGTTACAACTAGCTGGGTAAGTTTTTGAGACGCTGGATGAGTTATATGAGAGAGCTGCACACTTGTTTGCCTTAGAGCAGAAGAAAAAGGAGATGTTGAAAGAAGGTGAGATGAGGGAGAAAAGGAAGGATGGTGGAGGAAACTGCAACCAACATGGGAGTCTTGGTTGGTCCTTGTTGTTTAAATTACTTTCCTTGCAAATTTTCCTTCGCCCTTGGGGTGACCTACAAAGTATCTGAACAGGCTTGGCTAAGCTTTTCAGTTTTCCACCATGCGTTGTTGTTTCTGGGAGCATGAGTTCCTAACATAATACCTTAGAGAGTGGATTGTGAGGCAGCATAACCACAATGACTTTGTCAATTCTTACGATCCTCCAGCATCGATGGTGATCTAGAAGGCTCTATTCGACTAGCTTGGTCTGGTAGGAGGCCCTTGTAGGTAGTTTATTCCATAGAGTGACCTTATCTATCCGGACAAGATATACCAGTTGGACATTCACCCACGCTTGACGACCCAAGTTCGGCAAATCACAAGGGTGAGCTTCGATGCAATGTATTTCCATTAATTTCTCAGACCATCATTTGCCTCATTTATATTTCTCTATTTTATGCTCAGTATGCTGACGCTTTTCTTCATTTTGTCGAATTCTCCTACGAGTATGAGATTGACGGCCAGGTATACGAGGAGAAGATCTCGAGGCCCCTCTACATAGGCAGTTCGTCGTCCACGCTTTCCCTCCTTTTTTCCAATCCGTTAGTGCAATGTATAATTGATCTAACACTTTCAACCTTCTTGTTATTCATTCACTTTCTTTGAACAGCCCATTTTCGATATTATAGATGACCCATGGGGGTGTGATCCATTTGTTGAAGGTAGTAGATGCCTTGAGGTACAAGGTGAAACAAATAAAGGCGGCACTGTCCTATAAGCGCCAGGATACAGGGGTTCTCACGTGTGCTACTTAATATTTCCTTTGTTTATATTATCATTATATCTTGACTTGACATTTGATGACTATTTTTCTTTTTCGGTACGAGAGTTGAGTTTTGACCCTCGTGCAAGTCAAGTAGGAGCTTCTACTTCCGAAGAACCACCTCATACCACTACAAGAAAAATGCTTGTTTGCGAGGGAATTTTTCAGACGGAACACAATTCCGTCAGGAATTGGGAAAATTTACGACGGATTTTAATTACTTTTCAAATTTGCAACGGATTTTTAACTTTTTCGATGGTATTTAAAAATAATTTGTTGACTTAATTTGCGATGGAATATTCCGTCGCTGTAGACATCTATTTTTGGTGCCGCCTTACGGCTGATGATTATCATGTACCACGTCTCAAACATGTCCGGTTCTTGAAATTCGAGTGCATGAAAATAAATAAATAAATAAATAAATAAACAAATAAATAAATACATAAATAAATAAAACTGTTATGAGTAGGGGTTAACCGATGATGAGTGATGACGGTTGAAATACGCTTTAAATGATTTTATAATTTCCATTTCCATTTTAGTTTATAATTTTCATTATTGTTTCATTTTTATTTTATTTTCACTTCATCATTTAATTTCATTTTTCGAAAACAAAAGAAGTTAATTTAAGTATATGAATATGACCGGGTGCGACAAACATTTTAGAAAGGTTTGTTCCGTTTATGGAAACTCTAGGTTATAGAAGTATATAACTAGTTTTATGGAACTGAATTTCATATATTTTCATAATATATCGAAATATTTCGGTTTATGGAAGTAAATATGCGAAATAAGGATGCATCGGAGATCCTCGGTGTGAAAATTTGAAATCAGGAACATGAGCGCCACAACGCAGGGGAGGCACCTAGACGCCCAGCCAGCGCCCAGGCGACCAAAGGCCTTGCGTCACAGCGCTCAGTGTGCCTGCTGGCTCTCATCGTGCATCTTAGAGCTCTAATATATCGAAATATTTCAGTTTATGGAAGTAAATATGCGAAATAAGGATGCATTGGAGATCCTCGATGTGAAAATTTGAAATTAGGAACTTGAGCGCCACAACGCAGGGGAAGCGCCTAGACGCCAAGGTGCCCAAAGGCCTTGCCCCATAGCGCTCAGTGACCCTCCTGGCTCTCATCGTGCATCCTAGTGCTCACTACTATGCATCCTAACACTCCTCCGGTGCCCTAGTGCTTGCTTACGTCACTTCCAACCTATATATACCCCCTCCTTCGACCTTCATTTCTCACTTCAACATCTTCACACTCTCTCTACTTCGTCTCTTTCTCTCTCCAAACCTCTCTCGGTTTTCGTGCCCTACTTTGGAAACCGTGCCAAACACTTAATATTACTATTATTGTTAATTAAATAAGGTTCCTGAAGCTCTCGGTTCTAAACGGTCGTCGACTGGCACGAAAGGTACTTCAAATAAGGCCAACAACAACGAAATCATCATCTTGAGTTCTTCAATGGAGTTAGTTTGCATGTTTATGTGATTTAATGTTTTAATAGATAATTGTCATGTTATCATTAAATTCATGCAAAATTAATTAATTGATGATTCAACTCTAAATTAAAACCAAACTTAAGGGGTAACCTTGCTTTAGGTTTTATGTGATCCATGCTAAATGTTTAATGTTTTTAATGACATAGAATTTATGTTTAGCTTAAAAGACCTAAAGCATGTTTCCTCTAAACAAAGATTAAAATTAACTTAACCCTAAAGCGATCACCCATGCATGATAAAACGGAATTTATGTGTGCATCAACTAATACCCCCTACCCTTATTTCCATAAGTGTTTATAGGTCTAAACCGGAAATATGAATGTTATAATTCGATATTATGATTGTGAAATTACACATGAGAACAACTAGAGGCTTCTATACGCAGGGTGACACCTTGACGTGCTATTGTTCTTACCCTCGTCCTTGAATCCAGGGATATGGGACCTTCTTATCCTTGGCTGTCATTTTGCCATTGAGCTATGACCTAATAGGGTTCCGTTACCTCCCAGAAGGAGGACAGTGGCGAATTCACTACTTAGGTTTTAACATTCTAGACTCACTTCCTAAGCCTAGCATACTCACACTATGCAAACAAACTAACACGATATCTAATGTCCGTAAAAAGGGCACGTGGGCCCCTAAAGCCCCGGGCTCACAGTTTGGCAACTCCGCTGGGGATATTCCTTTATTTTTAAAGCAGAGTTGATGAAACTCAAAAAGTATCGTAATTTCACAGTTATAATATCGAATTCTATTTATTAGGCGTAATGCATGCAATTCTCATGTGAGGGTCTTGCTTTAGGATAAACGTCTCTTAAAGTATGCTCTATAATTGAGAAACCCCCCGGAGACCATTGTTAAGGATGGTTAGGTGACCTCCCTATGGTCGTTCCTTAATTGAAGTCCATCCCAACCATGACGCGCGAATCATATGACCTATGTGATTCATAATGGATGTCCCACTTATATCACCCCTAAGTTCTGGTGTGGATAGTTGGATACACCGTAGTCATGGTACCCCCTTGCACGCCTTAAATCCTTACTTCTAGTCGTCTCTTATAACCTTGGCTAGGGCTGTTGGACTTGACCTCATGCATAGGTGTGTTATTACGTGCAATGTGCTATATGATCACATGTTCTATGCTTCTATAAATGTTGGTTGCGGGAATCTAGCTTTCTCGTACCTTTTGACCTAGAGAATCGCATGTAGACCATGGTTGCTAATTTTGTTGACTAACGGTTCATATGGACCCGGACCCCCCCCCCCCCCACATAGGTTGCATAACATTCATCTTCTAAAAATTATTTTCATATCCCCTCAATAATAATAATAATAAAATGAGAGAAACAAAGGGGAAATGAAATACTGTGCATGATACATTCATGTAGAACTAGGAAGCGACCATTAGGCTTTGCATTTTTCTTAAGAGTCAAGTCATTGAAACAAGTGAAAACGAAAATTCTAAAGTAAAAAATTGATGCCAAAAATCCCAACTTTTAGCCACCTGCTAAAAATAATCCCAACTTTCAAAAAAAATTCTCATATTGATCCCATCTAAAATTTTACTTGTTACTGCAGGTAACCTTTCATATGTTTAGGTTATATTTTGTTGTTGACATTTTTTTTGTTAACTTGTCTTTAATTCTTTAAACAACTTCCAACCACCCTTTTCCCTCCTTAAATTCCCCTCCTGACTCTCATTTTTTTCACCGTCTTCTTCCTTCTCGTTTTTCTTCTTTTCTTTCTTCTGTTTTTCTTCTCTTTTTTCTTCTGTTTTTTTTCTTGCTTTCAAAAATGTCTTCTACTCATCAATATGGTGGCTCAAGATATTCTAGGTCAATAAGTGAACAATAGAGGGTTGTCTTATGTCACCACAACGATCCCGCTCAAATGAAGACTGTGAGGGTGAATGGTCCAAATTTGGGAAGAAGGTTATATGGATGCTCCCACTGGCCTTTAAGTAGATGTTGTCTTATAAATTGCTTTTAATTTGAAATTTTAGTTGTTGTTAAAGTAATTAGTTAGTGTTTCTTGGTTTTGTTGTAGTAAAATTTACAATTACGATTGAACCAAAAATGTTAGGGATTTTATGACAAATTAGAGTTTTTTTTTAATTGAATTATAACTATATAAAGTGCTAAAATTATGGTTTCATGCTTAATTATATTGTTGGATTTTTATGTCTGAATTTGTTGTAGAATGACAGTTGTGGTTTCTTTGTGCCAGCTAATCAAGTTGCTATCTTTTGTCAACTACAACGAAAGCTTCAGGAATAAATTACAGAAAATGTGGACCTTGAGTTGAGGAATGAAATGCTGTCAAAGGATCTCAGGAAGTTAAAGGAAAGATTTAAAAGGCAGGAAGAGCAGTTTGAGGAGGCTTGGATGGAAAATGTTGTTATATGGGATGGTCTTTATTTTGCAAATGCTGATATGAGGTTGATGCTTGGTTTGATTGTGTCTTGGGTATTTTTTGCTGCTGTAGTGGTGAAGATGATGTAGGTAGTTAGCGGTGTAGGGCTGTAATATCACTGGTGCATCAATTTGTACTTATAAATGCACCAGATTTGAACTTTAAGGTTATGGTTAGATTAGGTAAATGATGGTAGTAATAGCCGTTGATGATGGTAGTAATAGATAATGTTGATGATGATTTAAGGATGTTTTGTTGTTGTTGTTTGTCATCAACTAGAACCCCTTTCAAATGTAATGGTCTTTCATTATTGAATGAATGAACGAAAAACTTATTCTTCTATATATTTGTGTATGAGCTTCTTCTCAAGTATGAATCATAAATTAATGCACAAAGGACATAAAAAATGAGCTCACAACAAAACACAACTAATGAGCAAAAGAAGCAATCGTCAATCATATCACTAAATTAGTCATTACATTGTCACCTAAAAAAGAAGAATGTTGCATAGTAACTAAATAGAGTAATATAATGGAGGTACTTGAACAAGACATTAGAAATAAAGTATCAACACACATTGTTAACACACCCTAAACCACATTCTAAACATTAAACCATAAAATCTTGATCTTCATTAGAAGATGATTGACTTCCAAGCAGTATCCTGGTGAGCCCAATGGAACTAGTGTTCTGCAAAACAAACACAAACAACAAAATTAATGACATGCACTCAAAACTAGAAGCAAACTGATGTTTTGATTGAAAATTGCAAAAAACTAACTGGTGCTCCCTCTTCCTCTCCCCCTTCCACCACCCCTTGTTGCAGTGACTAATCCACCTCTAGAACCACCACTTGCACCCCTTCCACCCCTGATCATTCTCCCACCTCCTCCTATTCTTCTTGGTTGTACAGTAGCTGATGTCTGATCTCCATGTTCAACTGCTGCAGTTGCTTTTGTAATGCCATCATACCTTGGTCTTCCCCTTCCTCTTTTTGGTGAAGGTGGAATATTTGAAGTACCATTAGCCTTTTGAGTACAACCCATCTTGTTGTGACCTTTACCATGACAAATGCTGCAACTCATTTCTACCACATGTTTGCTCAAATGATTTGGTCTCCTTGGATCTTCATGATGGTCTTTCCTTCTATTTTTATTAGGCATACTAGGTGTAATTTTGATTGGAAGAGGTTCTAGTGGCAAGTCTTTCTTAGGCCAATGCCTATCTCCATCACAAGGGGGTTTTGGGTGATTTTATGACTTCATGTAATGGTCTTTTTGGTAGTAATCAGCTACATAATCTTCAGTTTTTTGATGGCAAAAGAAGATTGTTGTAACAGCATGAGCACAGTGTACACCAGTTAAATCCCACCTCCTATATGTACATGTCCTTTCCTCCAAGTCCACAGTTAAACTATCCAAGTACCAATTCACTCGGAAAACAGTATCAGTACTTGGCATAACTTCACATCTTGCAGCCAAATCCTTATTCTTTTCTAAGTTGGTTAGAACCCTAGGACATATTGTTAATGTCCGGTTCTGTGCCTCCTTCCTTTTTTTAGCTACTGTTTACATAAGAGATGCCCTTATTTCTTCTAGCATGTATAACAAATGTTTGGTTCTTGCTTGGATTATATAACCATTAAAGGTTTCAGCCATGTTGTTTGTTACAGCATCTGTCTTGGTTCTAGGGCTCATGTATGTTGTACTGAATAATTTGGTTTCATGGGACATAAAAACATCTGCAGCACTTTGGTTTACTTGCCTCAAAGCTTCAAATGCATCATTGAAATAAGCTTCATTGTATGACTTCACAATACTCCAAAAAGGAAGCTTGTACTCATCATCTTTGTGGGCCTTGTGATAATGTGAGAATATGTGTCTGGCACAGTGTTTATGTTCAGCTTTTGGAAGAACAGATGCCCTAGCATGGAGAATTGACAGCAAAGCACAATGAAAAACATAAGTGAAAAGAAACTTACACTACTAATGTAACCACAATAAGGAATGTTATATACCTCTTTAACTAATGTTCATCACTGAGTATGGTCACATCATCTCCATCTCCAAGGTCTAAGCACCCCTCAACAACACACCATGGAACATGATACATCTACACGTTACCATCTCTTCCTATTGCAATCAACAATTGGCTTCCTAAAAAGGTCTTCAAAAAACATGCATCAACAGACAACACCTTCCTACAACCTTCCAACAACCCTCTTTTAAGACCATCAAAGAAAACAAACAATGTCCGGAATATTGGAGTGAAGACTTCTTGCAGAAAATCAGTGAAGATGATCATCACTGTCTGACGACTTGTCTTCTTAAGTGCCTCAATGCATCTTCCTATCTTCAGGTAATGGTCCATCATAGAACCATGAAGCATTTGATGAGCAATGTACTTAACCTTGTAAGAAAAATCTCCTTTGACTAATACCTTATAACCTAACCTAATGCACTCAATGATTTCTTTTGCAGGCCAATGAGGTCTAGCTTGAAACACCTCAAGCAAGTGCTCTACCAACCAACTACTTTTTAGCAAACTATTCCTCTCCATAGTCCTCAGACAACTATGTGTATTCAACACCCTTTTGACTAGGAATGTACCCCTCCTAGTGTCCCATGAAGAATAAACCCTAAATGGACAACCTTTTTCACAAGCTTCCCCAACTTTCTCACCTCCATTTTTGTTACTTACTGTAAACCACAAATTCCTACCTTGAAGTATAGGCTCATTTCACCAAAAAGTCTCGAGTGATGTTGGGTTGTTTCCTCACACAATTGTCTTTCTCTTTTGAGTTGTTCCGCCTTTGCAACCGGCTAATGAGGATTAACTAAGACTAACTATGATTAATTAAGTGTGAATCAGACTGCCCTCTTGAAATTTTTCCTATTTGCAAACCTTTGACCTACCCTCCACTTAAACATAGAGAAATCAGTATCATCAGCAACCAAATCACCTCTCCTAAAACTCTTTTACTCCAATGTTATATCTTTATCGCTTAGAGGAGGGGTGTGAATCTCTTCTTCACTAAGCTCATAGTCACGGTAAGATCCATCTTGACTATCCCTATTACTATGTCAATTCATTGATTTATCTTGTACACCAACAACAAATTTTCTAGAAACTGCTTCCTCATGTAGTTTTTGACCTATATCCAGCAGATGCTTGTTTGTACCCCTTATTCTCTCCCTAGTAGCCTTGTGCTATTCATCACTAGTGTTTGATTCCTCACCATCAGCTAACCCCTCATCAACCAAATGCTGCAAATCATACTCTTCAAATTCATCAACCACATAACTATCATCATACCCCTAACCTTCAATGTCTTCACCTTCTGGTTCATATGCAGCATCGGATTCACTATCCTCTCCATCACTCTCATTAGGTTCATGATATAAAAACTCATGCAAAGCTTAAGGTTCATCAGGTCTAGGGTCTTGCCAGTCATAATTATCTAGTTCGTCAGTTGTAATGAAATCCTCTCTCTCTCTTAGTGCTTTGAAGATTTTTTGACAAAGTTGAGTGCGAATCTGAGCTGTGGCAGGGTTTTCAAGATGTTCTTCATCTATGGTGCATGTGCTTTTTGGGACAAACATTACTGATGTGGAAGCATCTTTACTTTTGGTTCTCCATTTTGGACTTTTATTGTGGGATTTTTTGTTAGTGTTTTTGGGTGGCTTTGTACTTTTAGCTTGGACCTCTTTCTCAACAGTTTTCTTCCCTCTTTTGGGAGTCCATTTTCTACTCCCATAGTGGGAGACAAAGTATCATTAGGTCCATTAACTACAAAACAATTTTGAATTACATGTGTCACAAACAAACTCAACATCCTATGTTTACTACCCAACTCAGCCATTTGCCTAACCTGTTCATCACTAAACACCTTCCTCAAACCACTAATTAACTCTACCCCGGGAATCAAATAATGTATACTGTCCACACTATTATACCCACACTTCTTGGCCAAGTCAACCAATTCTGACCAAGATAATTCATCACCATCATCCTCAAAAGTCGTACATTCTTTACCCACATAAATCAACTTCCCGACTGAATCCCTCTAAAAAACCCACCATGCCACAACTTNGGCTAATGAGGATTAACTAAGACTAACTATGATTAATTAAGTGTGAATCAGACTGCCCTCTTGAAATTTTTCCTATTTGCAAACCTTTGACCTACCCTCCACTTAAACATAGAGAAATCAGTATCATCAGCAACCAAATCACCTCTCCTAAAACTCTTTTACTCCAATGTTATATCTTTATCGCTTAGAGGAGGGGTGTGAATCTCTTCTTCACTAAGCTCATAGTCACGGTAAGATCCATCTTGACTATCCCTATTACTATGTCAATTCATTGATTTATCTTGTACACCAACAACAAATTTTCTAGAAACTGCTTCCTCATGTAGTTTTTGACCTATATCCAGCAGATGCTTGTTTGTACCCCTTATTCTCTCCCTAGTAGCCTTGTGCTATTCATCACTAGTGTTTGATTCCTCACCATCAGCTAACCCCTCATCAACCAAATGCTGCAAATCATACTCTTCAAATTCATCAACCACATAACTATCATCATACCCCTAACCTTCAATGTCTTCACCTTCTGGTTCATATGCAGCATCGGATTCACTATCCTCTCCATCACTCTCATTAGGTTCATGATATAAAAACTCATGCAAAGCTTAAGGTTCATCAGGTCTAGGGTCTTGCCAGTCATAATTATCTAGTTCGTCAGTTGTAATGAAATCCTCTCTCTCTCTTAGTGCTTTGAAGATTTTTTGACAAAGTTGAGTGCGAATCTGAGCTGTGGCAGGGTTTTCAAGATGTTCTTCATCTATGGTGCATGTGCTTTTTGGGACAAACATTACTGATGTGGAAGCATCTTTACTTTTGGTTCTCCATTTTGGACTTTTATTGTGGGATTTTTTGTTAGTGTTTTTGGGTGGCTTTGTACTTTTAGCTTGGACCTCTTTCTCAACAGTTTTCTTCCCTCTTTTGGGAGTCCATTTTCTACTCCCATAGTGGGAGACAAAGTATCATTAGGTCCATTAACTACAAAACAATTTTGAATTACATGTGTCACAAACAAACTCAACATCCTATGTTTACTACCCAACTCAGCCATTTGCCTAACCTGTTCATCACTAAACACCTTCCTCAAACCACTAATTAACTCTACCCCGGGAATCAAATAATGTATACTGTCCACACTATTATACCCACACTTCTTGGCCAAGTCAACCAATTCTGACCAAGATAATTCATCACCATCATCCTCAAAAGTCGTACATTCTTTACCCACATAAATCAACTTCCCGACTGAATCCCTCTAAAAAACCCACCATGCCACAACTTGAGACTAAATGGTTTATTCATTGGCAACATAAACTGAAATGGAGAAATTAAACAATATCAAATCAAAATTCGTGCAAAACTTAACTGATGAACAAATTAAGCACATAACAATTACTAACGACTACAATAAAAATTTGCCAAATGTTAGCAACTTAATTACCAAATTATTAACTCAAATCATTCAATTATAAACAATAAAAACACAATTGATGAACTCTAATTTTGCAATTAAAAATGCATGGAGAAACAAACATTAGTTTTTGGAACTAATGATGTGGATTTTGAGTAGTATTCGCAAATACAACCTGAACTTTACATTTTTTTTGTCAATTAAACTCTCCACTCCTCGATTGTTTTAATTGAAGATTGATTAATTAACACACTCCTGTAATTAATTAACTAGGTTCTAAATCTGTTAATCACTCCTGACTTACAAATTTATGATAGAAATTTCGAACAAATTGAAGTCCACAATTTGTGCAAATTTTCGGAAAAATTGTATTGAAAAAAAATTCAATTCATAAAACTAAATTAATTTACAAACTAATGTTGAGATTATTTATAGGTATAATAATCAACAAAATGCTACCTAAAAAAGCTAATAAAACACGAAAAACCCTAGGAAAATAATCCCCACTTGTGCAACTTGCACAAGGAACTCAACAAACTAAAGATAAGATTGCCACATCATTATGCAACTTGCACTTTGATCTTATCCTTCCTAACAAACTCTAACTAACTAACTAATCAAGAAATTATCCTAACAACTTGACTAAATAATTAATAAACAATATAATCATCATAAATTACACCAAAAAATCAAGAAAATATCTTGGTGCCCAAGATTGCCAAAAATCGTCAAAATATACGCCCCTATTTTCGTCGATTTTTGCGCAATTTCAAGATTCTTCAAGAACTTCAAGAAATGCTTCAAGATCCAATCTTTTTATTTTAGCATATTTATGATGATCAAGACTCCACAAGAACTAATAATAATAATTTTGCAAAATGAGAAAACACTATGATGTGAAATGGGAAAAAACTCATGGACCAAACCAACTTGTTCCCTGTAACCACCATGTGTTTCCATCCTATGAGTGCATTAATTAGAGTTACTATCACTTAAATTAACTAATGGCTCACTCCACTAGTGACAAGCATATTGATGGTTAATAGTTAATAGTTAATGCCACCACCATCACATGTCTCCACAGTGTTAGTGTTCATCATTATCATTCTCACCCATACTTGTGATTTATCTTTGTCAAACCAAATAGGATTTATTAGTAGATTAATTGGCTCATCCACTATTGGTGTATCATCACAAATATTCAAATTCACATCAAGTAAAAATTATGACAAACTAACATGGATGTACCGGTTTCAACTGGAATAAAATTTTGAACAATTTCCCGGTTCTTCGTACTGTTGCTAATTGCGAATTTAATGGGTAAGAGAGAGTAAAAATGAAAGAGATTGAATGAAGATAGCAGAGGAGAGAGTGTTAATGTGAGAGGAGGGTCGTACGTATTCTAATAGGTTTAGGAGGGGAAATTGATTTTGAAGAGAGAAGAAGCAATTCTTAACCGGTTTACTAGGTAAATAGTTAAATGGACCAATATGAGAATTTTTGTTAAAAGTTGGGATTGTTTTGGGATTACGCATAGTTGGGAATATTTTGAGCAGATGGCTAAAAGTTGGGATTTTTTTGTCATCAATTATTGCAATTCTAAAATCGAAACATCGCAAGATAGGCCGTGCACGAACCAAGTCAACCATTACTCTTTGGAATAGGGAGCAAGGTAAGAGATTAGTTCGAAAAGACATTCCGACTCATAGTCAAGAACAAACAACACAAACAAACTCAACAATAGGTGATCAAGAATCCACCGTCACGAAGCACGAAATGGCTCTCGCCTTAGCCCAAGTAACACAAATTTTGGGAGAAATGAAAGCGAAGATGAAAGATCTCAAGAATAGGCACACTATATAAGATGAAAGAAGGGTCACTGATGTGAATATAAGGCTGCCATTCACATCTCATTTCAGGAGTTTTAATTGCTTTCTTAGGAGTCTTAATGGGTCATATTTTGTAAATGATGCATAAATTTCACGGTCTTGAAAGCTTCTTGATTAAAAGATTGGATCTTGAAGGATTCTTGAAGACATTCCATGAACATCTAGAATTGCGCAAATGCTAAGAGTGGCGAGTGAAATGCCTGTTCTTCGGAGTCTTTGGGTGTCCGTGTTTTTCTGTAGTATTTATCCAAATTCTTTTGTATATTAGGATAATTATCCATTTCATTACGTAGTTAGGAAAAGGATAAACTTAGGTTAGATGGCGTAGAAGTGGGGATGACCGGATTTCTTTGGCTATTTTCCTAATGTTTGTCGTGTTAGTTTGTCTAGATCTTGTGGGATTTATCTAAATATGAGTTCGAGGATTTGTTCCAAACTTAGTCCTATTAATACCATTTTGTTATCATGGTTTAATCATAAATTGTTTTGAATAAATATTGTTTCCGTTGAATTTCGATTCTGTTGATTGAATTCGTAAAGTTTCCATAATTGTTACTACACCTGCTTTGGATGGTGATTTCCATAGCATAATCCTAGTTCTTGTGAAATCATTGGTGGGTGATTCAAGTCCATATCCCTCAAATAATTTAGAAAATTTGTGAGTTTTGAATGTATCTTCACAATATTTTCGACAAATTTTCGCACTTTCCTTCTTAAATCTAAACTACAATCCATCAACCTGTGAATTATATTACTAACCCATTAAAATTCACATCAAATTGGTGTGAATATGTGAATATAAGGCTGTCATTCACATTTGGGTTAATAGGTGGTTTTGCCTATTGGTTTTTTCCAACTGCATTTGATAGGGGCTTTTCTCATTTAAGGCGTTTTAGTTACTTTCTTAGGTGTCTTAATGGGTCATATTTGGTAATTGATGAATAAATTTCACGGTCTTGAAAGTTTCTTGATTAAATGATTGGATCTTGAAGGTTTCTTTAAGATATTCCAATAAAATCAAGAGTTGCGCAAATACTAAGAGTGGCGAGTGAAATGCGTGATCTTGGGAGTCTTTGGTTGTACGTGTTTTTATGTAATATTTATCCAAATTCTGGTGTTTATTAGTATGATTTTCCATATGATTAGGTGGTTTGGATATTTTCCTAAATTAGGTAGTTAATTTCTGAGGTTAAGGATAAATTTGGGTGAAGTGGTGCACAATTGGGGATGGCCGGATTTCTTGAGCTATTTTCCTAATATTTATCTTGTTAGTTTTTCTAGATCTTGTGGAATTTATTTGACTATGAGTTCGAGGATTTGTTCGAAAACTAAGTCCTACAAATACCTTTTAGTTTTCATTGTTTAGTCATAGATTATTTTGAATAAAAATTGCTTTCATTGAAATTCGATTCTGTTTATTGAATTGATAAAGTCTCCACAGTTGTTACTGCACATTCTTTGGTTGCTGATTTCCATAGCATAATCCTAGTATTTGTGAAACCTTTGGTGGGTGAATCAAGTCCATATCCCTCAAACAACATAGAAAATTCGGGAGTTTTGGGAGTTTCTTCACAATATTTTCGAACTCTCCTTGTTAAATCTAAACTACAATCCAACAACCTGTGAATTTTATTGCTAACCCATTAAAATTCACATCAAATTGTTGTGATGATGTGAATATAAGGCTGCCATTCCTATCTAGGTTAAATGATGGTTTTGCCTATGGGTTTTTTCCCAATACGTTTGCTAGGGTTTTTCTCATTTTAGGCGTTTTAATTGCTTTCTTAGTAGTCTTAATGGTTCATATTTGGTAATTGATGCATAAATTTCACGTTCTTGAATCTTTCTTGATTAAATGATTGGATCTTGAAGTTTTCTTGAAGACATTCCAAGACAATCAAGAATTGCGCAAATACTAAGAGTGGCGAGTGAAGTGTGTATTCTTGGGAGTCTTTGGGTGTATGTGTTTTTATGTAATATTTATCAAAAATCTTGTGTTTATTAGGATAAATATGCATATCATTCGATGGTTAGGATATTTTCCTAAATTTGGTATTTAATTAGTTTGTTTGGATAAGGATATACTTAGGTGAGGTGGCGTACAAGTGGGGATGGCCGGATTTCTTGAGCTATTTTCCTAATGTTAAAGAAACTATAGTTAGGCAACATAACTCTTCTAGGATTCAACAGAAATTTGGTCATCAATGGTCTTGGTCAAGTTTCTTGTAGTGAAAGAGCTACAGGTATACAATGTGATTCTTGGAAGGCCAACACTTAATGCTGTCAGGGCAGTTATTGTTACCCACCTCATGCTCATGAAGTATGAGTAAAACAATGGTAATGTGGGAACAATTCATGGAGACCAGCAACTGGCAAGAGATTGTTATGTTACCACATTAAAAGCAGAAGCCTGGTCAAGTGAAAGTGGCGAACCAAGTAAGAAAAGGAAAGTAGAAGAAGCTCCCAAGGACCAAGTTATGGCTGTTCATAGCTTGAATCAAGTCCCAAGACCTCAACCTGGAGGTGAGCATGAAGATTTTGTGTTGGATGAGATGAAGCCTGATAGAACAGTCAAGATTGGACAAGCACCTGACGAACATGTTGGGGCAGAGATAAAAGCCTTACTTAGATAATACAAAGATGTTTTTGCATTTAAAGTTGGAGAAATGCCGGGGATTGATCTGGAAGTGGCCGTTCACAAGCTCAATGTTAAGCCTGAATTGAAGCCTGTCAGGCAGAAGAAAAGAAATCTTGGTGAAGTCCGTAACAAAGCTGCGGATGAAGAGGTAAAAAATTTATTGGAAGCAGGATTCATTCGTCCATGCCAATATCCTGATTGGGTGGCAAATGTTGTATTGGTGCCAAAGCCCAATGGAACAATGAGAATGTGTGTGGATTACACAGACTTAAACAAGGCGTGTCCTAAGGATAGCTTTCCTTTGCCCAAGATCGATCGGTTGGTTGATTCTACGGCTGGACATGACATGTTGAATTTTATGGGGCTCGAAGGTGAGCTAAATGCACCTGAGTACGCTTTGAGGACTGCCAGTTCTCATTCGAGAATAGGATGTCGAATGGAAACAGGTCTGTACTGTTATACAAGAATGCCCTTCGGTTTGAAGAATGCTCCAGCTACCTTCCAGAGACTAGTTAATGAAGTATTCAAGCAACAATTGGGAAAGAATATGGAAGCATACATTGATGACATGATCGTCAAAAGCAAGGAATCCAAGGATCATGTAGCCGATTTAAAGGAAACATTTCAAACTCTGAGGAAGTATAAGATGAGGTTGAATCCGAAGAAGTGTGTTTTTGGTGTCACATCAGGCAAATTCCTGGGGTTTCTTGTTGACGAAAGGGGGATTGAAATCAATCCAGACAAGGTCAAGGCCGTGTTGGATATGACTTCTCCCCGAAGTGTTAAATAAGTGCAGAAGTTAACTGGGTGCTTAGCAGCCTTGGGAAGGTTCCTGTCAAGGGCAGGAGATAAGTTCCGCTTCTTCTTTGATACGAGCAAGAAGAAAGCCAACAAATTTGAATGGACTCAATCAGCTGAGGAAGCCTTTGTCAAATTAAAGGATCATCTCCATTCTCTTCCTAAGTTGGTAAGCCCCAAGGAAAAAGAAATCTTGTATATGTACCTTGCTATATCAGAATATGCACTCTCAGTTGTCTTGTTGGCTGAGAGGAACGGAGTTTAACATCCGATTTATTTTGTCAGCCATATTCTCTAGAAAGCTGAACTGAGATATGCCACGATTGAGAAGTTTGGATTAACATTGTTTTTAGCAAGCAGAAAAATGAGGCCCTACTTCTTGTCCCACCAAATAATTGTTTACACGGATCAGCCGCTTAAGTCGTGCCTAACTAAAGAATCTTCTAGTAGGATGCTTAAGTGGGCTATCGAGTTGGGTTCATTTGAGATTTCGTATGAACCTAGGAAAGCGATTAAGGGACAAGCGTTTGCCGACTTCATTGTTGAAATGACCAGTCCACAGATTGAGAAGCCAAGTATTGACCACTGGACACTACATGTTGATGGATCATCCACCCAAAAAGGGTGTGGAGCGGGAATTATATGTAAATCTCCTGAAGGAGATTTGTACAAGTATGCAATGAGGTTCAAATTTCAAACTTCGAACAATGAAGCTGAGTATGAGGCCTTAATTGCGGGAATTAAGATGTGTAAAGCCACTGGTGCTAGGAAGATAGAGGCTATGTCTGATTCACAACTGCTTGTGAGTTAATACTTGGGAAACTATGAAGCCCGTGATGAGGGCATGAGCAAGTATTTGCAAATGTTGCAAGAAGAAGTTAAGGATCTCGAAAGTTTTGAGTTAATGCAAGTTCCCCGATCCGAGAACAATCAGGCTGACGCCCTGTCCAAGTTAGCTAGTTCTGCTATAGGAGACTCACCCCGAACTGTTTTTTGGGAAGTTAAGGAAAAGAAGAGTATTGACAAGGAAAGAGATGTAAACTTCATTAGCAGGGGAAGTACCTGGATGGATGAAATCATCGCTTATAAAACAGATGGAACTTTGCCAGCCGATGCATGACAAGCTAAGTATGTCAAGGCAAGAGATGCGTGATTTGTGCTATGGCAAGGGCTATTATACAAGAAATCGTTTACTCATCCGCTATTGAATTGCATCACTCCCGAGCAAGGTAACGAAGTTTTGGAAGACATTCATGAGAGGTTTTGTGGGTCTCATATAGTGGGACGAGCCTTTGCTGAATAGGCGCTTCGTACAGGGTATTATTGGCCATCATTGAGGCAAGACTCTATGAATTACGCCAAGAAGTGTAATAGATATCAGTTGTATGGAAATTCGCACCACCAACCAGCTAATGTTTCAAGCCCAATCATCAGTCCACTTCCTTTTTCCATGTGGGGCATGGACATCCTTGGTCCATACCCTCAGGCCTCGGGGAAAAGAAAGTATGTGTTGGTAGCTGTAGACTACTTCACCAAATGGGTGGAGGCAGAGTCGATGAAGAATATCAAACACTCGGATATACAGTGGTTTATATGGAAGAACCTCATCATAAGATTTGGAGTTCCGCAATCTATTGTGTTTGATAACGGTCCGCAGTTCGAGACACCACAATTGAGAAAATGGTTACAAGACCAGAGCATCTCTGCTAACTTTGCTTCCGTAGGCTATCCTCATGCCAATGGAGAAGTTGAAGCTTTCAATAAGATAATCAGTGATGGACTGAGGAAGAAGCTTCAGAAGGCTAAAGGATTATGGGTCAATGAATTGTACAATGTCTTATGGTCGATAAGGACCACCGTTAAGAACTCAACCGAAGAAACTCCCTTCATGTTGGTGTACGGAGCTGAAGCTGTTCTTCCCATAGATATGTGTGAACCTACTCTCAGAGTGATGCTGTATAATGAGGATGCAAATTGGGAATTGATGAAAGTTGCTCTTGATACCCTACTTGAAGTGAGAGGTAATGCCTTGCTTAGACATCAATTGTACAAGCTTCGGATGGCTAGAGAACATAATAAAAGGGTTAATCATAGGCCCATGAAGCTTGGAGATCTAGTTTTGAGAAAGATGGAAGCCATAGGAAGGGCAAATGAGCAAGGTAAGTTGACTCCGAATTGGAAGGACCCTACGAGATTGTCGAAATTGTTCGAGATGGTACTTATCGACTCAAGAGTTTGGATAGTTATGAGCTGCCACAAACTTGGAATGCTAATAACTTAAAGAGGTATTACATGTAATCATGATTTACGGAATCAGATGAATAGGCTAAGGCCATATAAATAAGGTCCAAGTTGGTCTTTTTTATAGCAACTAGAGTTTACATTTGTATTAAAATTGGCTACAGACCATAATTAATGAAAACTCTATTTCTGTATGTGTGATAATTTAATTTATTACATTTTATTTTCCTTATTAAGCAAGGCTAGGGCAAGACCTTAGAGCCCTGGTGAATCTTATGAATTCCCATTAGGGCAAGACTAGGGCAAGATCCCAAAGTCATACTTTGTTACTCAAGCAAAAAGAGACTTTAGACAAAGAAAGTACGACTAAGGGTCTTATAATTGGACCAAGTGTCTTAAAAGTAGGACTAAGGGTCTTACAATTGGACCAAGTGTCTTAAAAGTAGGACTAAGGGTCTTACAATTAGACTAAGTGCCTTAAAAATGTGACTAAGAGTCCTTGAAAATGCTAAGGGCATTAAGATTAAAAAGCTATAATACTTGCTTCGGATCCTTAAGTTTAAGGGAAATCAATACTAGAACTTCTAGTAAACTTAGGGATCTCAACAAAAGGTTGATCTTGGTAAACTTGAAGCTTAATTTGGGGCAAAGAGAACCCTACAAGCCTATCAGAAATGGAAAAAGAAGATAAAATTTCAAAGTTACATTTAAAATTCTTCTTATGAGGAAGTATTCTCCATAGGGAACAATAAGTATTAGATTGGTGGATGAGTAGTTATGAATTTCCTAAGGCAAATTATAAGTAAAGTTCCTAAGATCCCATGGGGAACCTTGAGAAGATGAACCAAGAGTTCATAATTTTAAACCTGTGATGCAAGATCCCATAGGGAACCTTAAGAAGATGAACCAAGAGTTCATATTTTTAAACCTGTGATGCAATCCCATGGGGATCCTTGAGAACATGAACCAAGAGTTCATATTTTTGCGTAAGGAAAAAGCAAGAAATTAAGCTTCAAGATTTAATAGAGTTAGAATAAAGATTGCATTGAAAGAAATTTAAATCAAATATTACAAGAAACACTTTAAAATCACTGTTCAAAACATGCTAAATTAATATTGTTCAAACAAATTAAACACAATCATCAAAATTTTGAAGAAGAGCATCAGCCTTGATGTTTGTCATTATGGACTTCTGAAGCTTCTTTGCTCTTCTCTTCTTCTTCTTGCTCCTTATCAACACTCTCTTCTTCTTCATCTTCACTCCCTTCTTGAATTTCTTCTTCTTCTGAATAGTCAAAGGAAGGAGGCGGAGTTGCTTCAGCTTGTTTTTTGATATGAACCATGTTGACATAGTTCAATCTTCTTTCAAAGGAGTCAAAGGCTAGATATTCCTCTAACCCCATTCCCCAAGCTTCTAAGCACATCTCTCTAAGGAAAGCTTGGCCCTCCATGTATTTCTCAACAGCAGTGGTTGAGATCTTCTGCTTAGCTTCTTCTTTTTCATTTTTTAGCTTCTCCTTTTCCTCCTTAGCTTCCTTGAGCTTCCTCTTCAGCTCATCCACTTCCTCTCTGAGTCTTTTGGCCTCTTCCTTTGCATCCTTGGCGTCTTTTTCCACGTGGCCTTGGTTAGCAATGACAGCAGAAGCCTTCTCCATAGTCTCTTTGTAAGCATGGATCTGGTTAGCCAGTTCCATGCTCCTCTCCAAAACTACTTGGTAGTCTTCCTTGATTTTGTGGAGATCTCTGGAGAGAGCATTCATTGCATGCAGCCATTTAGCCTCAATCTTATTTGTTTGAGCCACTACATAAGTAGCAGCTTTGTCATAGAACTCCATGCATTTCTTGTTTTCAGCCTTCATGGATCCATAAAGTTTGGCCAGGTGTTCCAGACGGAACATAGACAGCAAGGGAAGAGAATAGAGAAGAACACAGTTTTTGGGAAGCATACCTCAGAAAGGTTATTGAAGATGGGAAGAAGGTGGCCTCTAACAGATCCCTTGAGTGACTGCTTGTACTCAAGTTCTCCACAACTTAAGATCTCCCTAATCAACCCCCTTTTGTAGTTGGAGTCAAAATTTTTGTTGGTTGAAGGGAGATCCTCTTCGTCATCAAGGAAGTTGGGGGATTCAGCCTCATCTGTTATGGGAACCGGTAAAACTATGGCATTAGGGTTTCTCGGAGAGTTAATGGTATCTGAAGATGAGCGTATAGTTTGACAGAATCTGTGACTAAACTTACCCCCAGAAGCTCTAGCTTGAGCCTTAACGCTTTCAGGAATGTTTCTCTCAACATATTTGGAGAGTCCAATGAAAGGATCCTCATCAGGAGGTGAAGAATTGAAGGAGGTTCAGAAGCACCAGCTGATTGGGAAGCAGGCGTTGTGTTGAGGGGAGTGGCAGAAATGCCTTCCTTCTGGAGAATGGTTAAGGTAGTGAAAGGATCAACCAACCCATTGTCACTCTCCAAGGGGTTATCTTGTTCAGTCGGAGGAGTTCTGTTCCTCACCCCGATCATGAAGTCACTCTCCCCAATCACAAAGGCACTCTTCCCAGAAAGGGAGGAAGTGTGGGGACTTGACTCAGTAAGCTCAATGGGAGCAACAACAGCTTTGGAGGAAGCACCCTTTCTTCTGCTCTTTTGAGCTTGTACCTTGTGCTTCTGTTACTTTCTCCTTCTTCCTCTTGTGGGAGGGTTTTGGCTTCCTCCCAAAAGGCTTGCTTGTATCCTGAAAAATATAAGTGTTAGAAGAGTATAAAGGAATATTCAACAGATCCTACTAAGATGAACAACTTTCACAGCAAAACCAATAACTTCCATCTTTGTGTACATCCTAGTTTGCCGACTTGAACGTACATTGACACAAAGTGGGGAAGCCACTGCTTACAACTTCCTAGGTGGAGACATCAAACAATACTTCCTCTATTGTGCCTACCCATGTTCAACTTGCAACTTCCAAAGCCTAAGCTTCCTAGTTTGCCGAGTTGAACGTAGAATGACACAAAAGAGGGAAGTTGAACTTACCTAATCACACTTCTCAAGGTGAAGTAATGAATTAATACTTCCTCAAAGGAAGTGTCATATTAAATCGCCCTAAGGGGACGTAATGAATTAATACTTCCTAAGGGTAAGTACGAACCTAAAGCTTCCTAAAGGGAAGTAAAAGGACTTCCCCTCCTTATGCCATTCTACGTCCAACCCGGCAAACAAGGAAGTCAAACACTTCCCACTTTGCCGAATTGAACGCACATGGCCACGAAGGAGGGAAGTCTAATAAATTCTAACTTCCTAAGGGAAGAGACTTCCTATGATAGGAAGTCTAAACATACTTCCTAAGGGGAAGTATGATCTTAGATGCTTCCTAAGGGGAAGTAAAAGGACTTCCCCTCCTTATGCGATTCTACGTTCAACCCAGCAAACAAGGAGTCAAAGACTTCCCACTTTGCCCAGTTGAACGCACATGGACACAAAGAAGGGAAGTCTAAAAAAAATTATAACTTCCTAAGGGAAGAGACTGCCTATGAAAGGAAGACTAAACATACTTCCTAAGGGGAAGTATGATCTTAAATGCTGCCTAAGGGGAAGTAAAAGGACTTCCCTTCCTTGTGTCACTCTACGTTCAACCCGACAAACAAGGAAGTCAAAGATTTCCCACTTTCCCGAGTTGAACGCACATGGACACAAAGGAGGGAAGTCAAAAAATTCTAACTTCCTAAGGGAAGAGACTTCCTATGAAAGGAAGTCTAAACATACTTCCTAAAGGGAAGTATGATCTTAAATGCTTCCTAAGGGGAAGTAAAAGGACTTCCCCTCCTTGTGCCGTTCTACATTAAACCCGGCAAACAAGCAAGACAAAGACTTCCCACTTTGCCGAGTTGAACGCTCATGGACATAAAGAGGGGAACTCTAAAGTCATTCTAACTTTCTAAGGGGAAGAGACCTCCTATGAAGGGAAGTCCAAACATACTTCCTAAGGGGAAGTATGATCCTAAAACTTCCTAAGGAGAAGTCTTAAATATTCTACCTTCCTACGAGGGAGGAACTTCCTATAAAAGGAAGTCTTCACGTACTTCCTAAGTAAAAGTAAAATTTCAAACTTCCTAAGGAGAGGGAAGACTTCTAACAACTATTATACAACTTCCCTACTTAGTGCCCACCTGCGTTCAAGTCAACAAAGTGAGAAGTCACCAAGTAGGGAAGTCCCTAATAAACGTTCCTAAGAGGAAGTGTTTAAATACCCAACTTCCCCATTTAGTGTCCGCTTGCGTTCAAGCCGGCAAAATGGAAAGACTCTAAGTGAGGAAGTTTATGTTAATATGATTGGTAAATATATTAAAAAAAAATTTGCAAGTCTTAAGTTTTGGAAAGATGTAAAGATTAAATACCTGAGTCTTCCCCTTCTTCAAGGAAGTATCCTCCCCCAGCTTTTGAGAGACTTGCTTCCAGAAATCTTTTTGGTTCATGCTTCCTTTTTTGAATGGAGGAAGGTAAGCAAGAGCTTCTTCTGCAAAAAGAAAAGATACTTGGTTACAAAAGTGGAGAAAAGGAACTGAGGTTCAATGTTAAATAATAAAGCAAGAATTACCCCCGGTTATACTCATCCCAATAAATTACACCAGCAGCAACAAGGAAGTTACGATCTAAGAAGAACTCGCTAAAGGGGATCCAGTTGAAGGGAGCTGTCAGAAATTGCTTCTTGATCTCCACTGTGGTAGATCTGAAGTATTCTAAGTTATGTTGCTCAGTATCACTCAATCTAAGAAGCTCAAAGGATCTTCCTAGGCACTTTTGAAAAGGATTCCATTTTTTCAACACTTCTACAAGTTTTTTGTCATGAGACTTCACAAACACAAAATGGTTCCTCTAGTTGGTAACCTTGTTGGCCTTCTCCACACAAGTGAGGAACCCCTCACTGTTTTTCAGGTAGAACCACCTACGTTTGCAGTGGGAGGCTTTTGAGAGATGGTGAAGATGAAGGAAGACCTTAGAAGAAGCTTTCACTCCTCTAAGGCCACAAGAAGTCACATAAGACATTATGTGAACCCAAGAATTGGGAGTAAGTTGACATAAGCCAATGTCATATTTTTTGAAGAGATTGAAGATGAATAAAGAACTGGGGAACCTAAGCCCTAAGTCAATAACTTCAGTATAGACAGGGAAGCAGTCTTCAGGGGCATCCAAAATAGTATCCCCCATGTTAGGGATGTTCAGTTCAAAATACTCATTATTAAAGATCAAGTCACTACTCAGTTTATCTTTATTTACACCATCTACATATTCATCAGAGATGACTACATCATCAGCACCAGGATAGGCACCTCTCTTCTTCTTAGGTTTGGAAGTGGTAGCCTCAGAAGCCTCTCTCTTTCTATTAGGAATCTCCCTTACTTCCTCCTCAGGAGCTTCCTGTGCAGCTTCAGCATCCTCTCTTCCCTCAACCTGGGGAGTAGGATCTTGCTGATCAAGCGGATTCACATCAGAAACTTTAGTTGCTGGAACTCTCAAAGTAGCAGTTTCTCTATAGGCAGTTTGTTTAGTTCTTGCCATTGCAACTTCCTGCACAGGAAGAGAAGGAAGTAGGAAAGACCCATACAATAAATGATCAGGAACGACAGAAGATTGAGTTCCAACAGAAGAACTAGTGCAAGGAGAAGGAAGTAATTTAACAGAGTTCTCATTATTATTTGGGGAAGAAGAGGGTGAAGAAGCCATTGATAGATTCAAAGAAAAATAAAGACAAAGAAGTAAAAGAAAAAGAATTCAGGTAAATACCTGAAAAAGAGAAGAAAACTAGGATCTATGGTTCACACCGGAAACCACCGCACCAACACGCCGGAAATCGCACCACAGGTCGCCAGAAATCGCCTCTGAAGTTTCTTGGGAGTTTGAGAGAATTCTTGGGAACTTTTAGAGAGAGAAGGTGAAGTAAAATGATTGAAAATTATTGTTTCACAATCATTTACAATCATCATACATATATAGAAAATTTAAAGGGGTAGAAAAGTAAATTCCCCCTTCATATTTGAATTCCCCCCCCCCCCAAAAAAAAATCATAAAGGGGGTGGTTTAGGCATTAATAATTGCTAAGGAAGGTTACAAAATAACTTTCGAAAGGGAAAGAGACGTCAGTTGGGGCGTGGATTATGGATGCAAACACCCAACTAAGGGCAAATGATGTGGCACGCCATATCATGCCACATGTCAGCATAACACTGGGCCAAGTGTCCACTAAAAGCCCAAGAGGCACTACCACCTGGCAGTGACTAGACCACCAAGGTGGGCTCCACACGGCCACGTGTTGTTGTAAGATTGGGCCACGTGTCCACAACAAATAATGAAAAGGAGAGCAACCTCCGCCACTTGTCGCAATCTTATTTAAGGTTACAAGGTAGGCTAAAAGGAATAATTTGGGCCTTGAGGCTTGAATATGGAAGCCCATGAGGCTTGATCAATCATCAACCAATTAGACAATGACAAATGTCATTCTCCTATTTGTTAGCCTCCAAACCTAAGGGCTATAAATACCCCTCAAAATCATCATTATGGGGGCATTCAATATCATTCATTCCTACATCATACTAAGAGAATTTCTCTCACTAGTTTCCCTCTCTAGATTACTAAGTTGTTAATTATTGTTAATTTACCTTAATCCTCATACAAATACTTACTTAAGCATCGGAGGGGGAAAAAATCCTACAAAGATTTTATTCTCTTGTTTTGCAGGAATCGAGGTCCGAGCCGTCAGGAAGGGACCAAGCCCACACCAGTCCATTCGAAGTGTAGCTATCTAGCTCTCTCTCCTCGTATTTATTTGAAGTGACCCTACCAGGAACCCATACCACATCAACTACAGCAAGCCTAGCAGTGAGAATCATGGAGTTTATTTTGTATAGGACTGTACAGCAAGCAATTGGTCTAAAATCCTTTGCATAAGAAGGTTGCATAACCTTAGGCAGCAAAGTGATTGTAGTACAATTCCACTGATAAGCCATCTCCCCTATATGGAAAAAGTGCCTAATAGCAGCATACATATCATGTTTGACTATTTGCGAAGCTTTTTTTACTGAAATAGCTATTAAAGCCATCAATACCAGAAGCTTTGCTATCATCAATACTAGCCAAAGCTATGTCAAATTCCATCTCAGTAACATCAGCAATAAGAGAGGAGCAAGCTGTAGCAGACAGCTGTTTTCCCTCCCTAACAATATTAAGATCAATACCAGGCAACATCAAGCTGCAGTACCCTTCAGGCCTGTGTAGAAGCGAACAAATTCCTGCTCAATGTGGACGGGGTCTTTAAGGATTTCATCGTTGCCATTGAGAATTGAGTATATTCTATTCCTCCTCTGCTTTTTCTTAATAGTATTAAAGAAGAAATTATTATTCCGATCACAAAGCTAAACCCAGTTAAGCCAAGATTTCTGCTTATAAATGCTCTCCTGACCAGAAAGCCATTTGATCACCTTAGCAGTTGTTTCTTGCTTCTGCATATATAAGCCAATATCACCAACATTCTCTCCTAGTTGCTGCTGAATCTGCCATAAATGATCTTATGCATCCTACACCCTTTGATCAATATTAGAAAATTGTTGATGGTTTAACCCTTTAAGTCCCTGCTTCACTGCTTTGAGCTTGTACCAAACCTGAGCCATAGGATTTCCAGAGAAATTACCCCCCAAGTAGTATCCACAATACAGTTGAAGTCATCATGATTAGCTAAGCAATTTGAAAACCTGAAAGGCTTCGCTTTACCAACAGGAGCTTGGAAAACATCATAAAGCAAAGGACTATGATCTGACAAAGAAGGAGTTAGATACATACCCTCCACATTTTCACAAACATTAACCCACATTTGGTTCACAATACCCTAATCAATCCTTGACCATATTCTTAGCCCATCATGATCTTTGTTAGACCAAGAGTAATAACATCCTTTACTTTTAATAGGCATGGCTTCCAAATCAATAAGAAACTGATTAAAGTTATTAATCTCATAATTAGTCACACTAGAGCCATTAATCCTGTCATCTACAGACAACATAGTATTATAAACACCAACTACCAACCAAGGTAGGGAAGTGACATCCAAAGTCAAAAGACCCCTCCACAACTCTAACCTAGCAGGAACAGTATGCAAACCATACACCACAGTGAGAAAAAGGTGCTGATGTTGATCTTTAGAGCTGACATGACAGTGTATAAACTGAGCATGCATAGTTAAAACTGTTAGAGTGACTTTATCACTCTGCCATCCTACCCAAATTCTACCCCTATCAGAGCAATTGCCATTAGTCACCCAAGTCTAATGAGACCCAATCTTTCTTTGAGTAGAAACATTATTATGAAGTTTAACTCTAGTCTCTAACAACCCTATAAAATCTACTGATTTATTCTTAAGTAACCTTTTAACATCAGTTACTTTATTAGGGTCATTCAGACCCCTAACATTCCAAGTTGTAATAATCATCCTCCTTGAGAGGGATTTCCATCACCCTCAAAAGGTTTCCCTGTGTTATGAAGAATCTCATTGTTAGACTGCAAGGTCACAAAATTATTAGCCTGAGTAGTAGTAGAGCCTGAATGAGGATTTGAGACAGTTTTGGCCTTCCTTTTGGACTTTTCCCCATTTCTAGCCACCCCTCTCCATCAACCACTGAAGTAGTCCCCACAGGCACCACAAGAGCAACAGCCTGAGGCACCTGAGTGTCATCATCTTTCCTCTTAGGAACCTACACCTTTTTGACAGGTGGTGGCTTCTTCTTAGAGCAATCATGCCCCACCTTGTTACAACTCCCACAAAAAGGAGGTGTCCATTCATAAACAACTTTTTCATCTTGAACATTACCATTAGGCAACTCAATAGAAATAGTGTTAGGCGATCCCTGAGTACCATCTATCTCAATTAAAATCGTAGCATAAGACACAAGCAACTGCCTTGAAGTACATTGATTAGCACAAACAGGAACTCCCAAAGTATTGGCTATTCTACTAAGGGTATCAAAAGTCAAGCAATTCAAAGGAAAATTAGGCAACTTAATCCACAATGGTATAACTCTCAGTATTTCCTTATGAAAATCAAAATTAGCACTCCAAGCCTTCACAATAGCAGGTTTCCCATAAAACATATGTGGACCATCATACAAAATAGTGTGCATATCATCTTAGGATTGAAAATTCACCACAAAATATCCATCCTCATGCCAAAGAATAGTAGGCTAAGCAATTTTTATCCAATTCTGAACAAAATAAAGAGAAACCGCACCAATTATAGGGGTATGACCTACCATATAAAAGACAATAGCACTTTTCCATATAGAATTACCTTTAGCAAGCTCAGACTCTTGCAATTTTGCAAACTTCTTCCTATCTTTGACAACAGGGGCAACAAAAGACAACGACACACCTTTAGCAGCAAATATACCTTTGAAAAGCCCATCCCACTCCTTATCCTCCACCGGAGAAGGCCCTAAGGAAGTCGAGTTCCCGCCATTTTTGTTCATAGCGGCAGAAACTAATGGAACAGTAACCTCCTCTGTTTCAGTAGTTTCCATAATTCCATGATTTAAGTCAAGCTTGTTGTAATCTTTAAAAACACGTAACTGCTCCTCACTTACTTGACCAACAAAAGGATGCACCAAGTGAGGTCGTGGCGTCACCATTTCTTCAGCTTCATCAATGGTGGGTGGAGGTGAAACCCCCGATTTATGAAGGTTATGTAGTTCTTTAGATGAGAGGGTGGAGGAAGGTTGAGAAGGCTGTGGGGTGGTAGGCTTCTTTCACTTGGCCATTGTGGCCGTTTCTCGACGAAAAACAACTGGAAAAATAGCCAAAAAGAAAAGTCAACGGGAAGGCTAGAGAGAATACTTGCAGAAAAAAAATTTTAATCACATGCTACTATTTTTATTTGGCATAAATATGTGTTAATAAAAATTTACAACTTTATTTATTCATTCAACACTCCTTAAAAACTCATCAAAACATCATAAATCAAGCATAAAACTCTTTTACAATCTAATTCCATCATTATACATCTAATCTATGCTTTAAAATAATTTTTCATGAAGTAATAATGTTCATAATATTTTTACTCTATGTTTTCATGGCTTTAAAATTTTGACAGCAATATTAAACAACTCGAAATCCCTTAAAACAAGGCTAAAGTTCATAAAATCATCACAAATTCATACTACAACAATTTATGTTCATAATATAAAAGTTTAGATCATTAAAAACCATAAAACCACAAATTTCATAATTTCATAAACCTTAGTTTAAAATTTCATGAACAACTTTATAAATTCATACTTTAAAAATAATCATAACTTTATAAAACATGATTGGAATCGTAAAAACAGATTAAACACAGTTATAAACATGAATTTTGCAAGATTGAATTAAAAAGGAAAGAGAGAAAAATTTTATCAAAAGAAGAGTTCAAAAACACCAATTAGGGAAGGAGGGTCGCCGACAAGTGATAGCAGGCTGGCGGACTGGAAGCACGGCGTGGAAGGGGTGACGAGGGGCGAGCGAAGAAGAAGGTGCGACGAAGCAAGAATTTTTTTAAAAAAATTTCGGAATTTCGGAATTCGTTTTTTTTTCTCTTTCTTTTTGTTCTTTTTTTGAATCCTAATTCACAGATTGCAAAATAAATCTGAATTTTTTGGTTTAAAGGGGTATTTATAGGCCCAAAGTAGGATTTAGTGCAATTACATATATACCCTTAAGACTTGAAATTACCTTTGTGCCCTTGTTTTAAAACTTTTTAGGAAACTCTAAAAATCCTATTTTAGAAACTTGATAAAATATTTTTTAAAACTCAAAGTGGCATGAAATATTATTTATAAAATTTAGAAATCATAAAATAATTATTTTAATTATCAATTAATTTAAATTTTCTTCTTTATAAAACTTAAATTCTCAATAAAAATACTAAAGACATATGCATAAAATACGAAATAACTTCTTAAAGTACGTGAAAATATGGGGTATTACAATAACACCCTCGAATTTCCTAACTTTCCTCCTTTATATTTCCAGAAATATATCATAAATATAATAGAAAACACTAATAAATAAAATCCCTACTTAACTAGGAAAAACCAAAGTATTACCTACACCACGATAACAACTAAGGCTTTATCATAATACTACAGCGGAAGTCTTTAAAACCAAAAACCATAACAAAACTAAAAATAATCACAAAAGCAAACAAAAGTTAAAACCAAAAAAGAAAACAATAATAAATCCTTATTACACTTCGGAACCGTATTAACGGCCCTTCAAAACCAAACAAACTTTAGACTTTGAAAAACCAAAACTCAACATCGACATTAAATAACTAGCAAGTCCACAAATCTAATAACTACATTGCAAGCGCTCACATTCCTACCCAGCATGATATACTATGCCCACCTGTACCTGTAGCTTTCTCTTTATTCCACATAGCTACTCGCCATCGAAATGAGTCGTCATAGGGCCAAGTGAAAGACAAAGCCATGCACGTTCCAAAAGTTTTAGTGCGAATCCTCTTTCACTTTACGTGATTATTAGGTTTAACAATATTATGACTCACAAACAACAACACATAGAAGCATGCACAACATCAAGCAAAACCATATTAATTATTTTGTATTTAAAGTCATTCTAAAAATAATCTTGTATGTTCTTTAATTAAACAAAACTTCCTTTACCACACATTAACTGTGAGTGGCTAACTATTTTCTCCTTTAAACATATGAATAAAAATTATATTAATACCTTTCTTGTTGATTAAGTAATTAATCATTTTAACTAATCTACCTTCCTTTTTTATTGACTATTAGTAAAACTTTATAAATAACTTTAACCTTCCAATTACTCATGATATAATAAACAATACAATTAATGTGGAATGTCAAAATAATATATGAATCATACTTTTCATAACTTCTCATGCTAGTCAACTCAAAAATCAACTAAACAACAGCTTATATTGACATGGTTAACATACAAGATCAACAAATCAAGCATGAACTCTACTAATATATTCGCCATTAGTACTTACGTACCTTGTATAATAGTGGTGATCCGCCACGAGTTCTAAAAGTCTCCTAATTCAAATTCTCCTACATAAAGAAAAGCGAAACTATTTTAAAAACATGTTGACTAAATTATGCTTAGGGTTTAGTTTCATGTGTGAGGATAGTTTAGGAATTGAGGGCGCTTTGTCTTTAGTCAGTTCATATAATAATTTAAAACTAGGTACAGATTCTTGGTGCTTTGTATTTATAGAATTTGATTCTAGCTTTTATTGTTGTTAGTGGTAATTACTCATCAATAATCAAATCAACTTTTGGTGCTGTTGTTGAGAGATCTATAATTCTCAGTGGTTCTTAATTCCAAAATCCTAATATGGTAATCATGGACGAAGATGGTGACGGCATCCCCACAAATTTTACAAAGGAACCCACGTTGCAACAATCGAAGGAAATTCGTATGCAAAATGAGATTGAAGAATCGAAGACTCGTTCGGACGAGGTGATGGTAGCTTCCATGGGAAACACACCAAGTAAGAGTAAATCTAAGAAACAAGAATAATCTGACTCTAGGAATAAGAATCTAGTGTGAGAAGTATTCGAAAACCTAACCTATGAGGGATTATTCATCAAGTGAGAGTGACGATGACCCAATATAAAAGACGCAAAAAGTGGACCAGAAACAAGGATTGTGATCGTAATCTAGTGCTAGAAATCCCTAAATTTGATTGTGGTATGAATCCAGCTAATTTTCTAGATTGGATTCATATGGTGGTCAGAGAGGATTTTCAAATACAAGGAGTATGAAGATCATAGATCATACAAGGTTGCGGAATTGAATTTCACCAATTATCAAGTTTGTGGGTTAAGAGTTTATAGAAGAAAAGAATAAAATATGGGAGAACTAATATAACCTCATGGACATAATTGACGAGGGAGACGAGGAAGCGGTTTGCTCCACAAGATTTCGAGCAAGAAACCTTCATTAAGATGTATGCACGTAGACAAAATTGAAAGAGTGTGGAAAAAAGCTTGGTTGAATTTGAAAATCTCATCATGATTTGTGGTTTGGATGAGAACATCGAGGAGAAGGTGGAACTGCAACCACGTTGGACTTTTGACGGGGTATGCAAGGTGGCATCAAGGGTGGAGAAACATATCTCGCGCAAACCTAAGAGTTTTGTCAAGTCTTTTGACAAAAAAGTGAGAAGGGGAACCTTCCTAGTGATGACCATTCTATCCCTTATAGGACCCCTATAGAATAGTGCTCCTATGCGATTCTAGATGCATAGGAGGCGAAGATTCAGATTCCTCCAAGTTTTACCGATGTATAAGTTGTTGCATTTTTATTCACTTTCTTCCCATCTTCCTCAATTTGATTACTAATCTGTCTTTGTGTTTTGCAGGTTGATAGGGATGGCCCTAGGAAGATATTTAGGGGTATATCCCTCCTCAACTGGTTCACAGGAAGCTTGTTGACAAAGCTAAACCGCAAGAGTTAAACCCCGAGGTAATAATGTTTGACAAATATTGTACTTTCAGGGTTTCTTTATCTCCATTGACACACTGAATCTATCGTATAAGTTTCCTTTGCAGGTTCATCATGTGCCTAACAAAAGGGGGGGGGGGTGGTTAAGACTTGAGGACCATCTGAAGCTAGGGTAGATCCGGGTCCTACTGAGCATGGGCCCAACTCTACTTCTTCTAGTTCTTGGTCTAGTTCAGTTCAAACAGGATCATGGTGAAGTGCTGGTGCTTCTAGGGATGGCTCCGGAGCTTCAGGTTCCAGGTAAGAATCTGATACACGGGAGAGAAGTAGGAGTGTAGATTTACAGAGGAACCAAAGGAGCGGTGAGCCACGTTTAGAGGAAGGTTGGGGAGGAGTTATGATGTGATGAGTGAAGTGCCTCAATTGTCTCCTAGGAAGAGTTCTTTGGGGAGTCGGAGCAAGCAACGCACTTAAGATCAGAAAACAATCGGGGACTTCCCGAGGTGTAGGTGTCAAGCCTTTTTAGACTCCGGAGGCTGATTTCTTCCCCCAACAGAAACCTAAGAACTTGATGAAAGCGATATTCGGACGTTGGGCTCTGGCATCACCTCTGCCAGCTACTCGATATAGCCTAGAGGATGTGTTGCATCACCTTATTCAAGGGACTATTGGCATGATTGCATGAAAAGAATTTATTGACTATCAAATATTATGTTACGTTTTTATAGCATTATTATTACATCATTAATGTTGGAATGTGGATTATTTTGAAATGTTTTGACTAGTAGCCAATAGGTAAAAAAAAATAAAAAAAAATAAAATAAACCAAGTTTAGTTGAGCCAGAAGGAAAGTTAGGTAGTGAATATTTATTTATCAAGTTTGATAGTAAGTTTAATGATCAAATAGTTAGCCACTCACAGTTTATGTGTGGTAAAGGAAGGTTTAGATAAATAAAGGACCAAGAATTAATATTAGAATCATGTTATAATCCAAATAATTAATATGGTGTATCATGCATTTCTTCCTTGAATATTCTTTTGTCATTTTATGTGAGTCTTGACAATTTCTAAAACTGATAAGCACGAAAAGTGAAAGAGGATTCGCACCAAAACAATTGGAACATATATACCTCGAGTATGAACAATGGGAGGAGTTAAGGGTATGGTAATCTGTAATTTCTAAACGGGGTAGAAAATGTTGTAGTGTTTCATATTTATCAATGTGCTAGAATTCCGTCTCTTCAAGTGACATAGGTAATACCTTCTTGGATTTGCTCTCAAGTTGGTTCCCCAATAGGGCGAATGTTGAGAAAGGAAACCCGTTCGACGCGAAATCCACAATTTAACATTATAAATAATTCATAAAGTTGATGAGTCTATGTACAGGTACATGGTTGTTGTAATGGTAAGAAAACATGTGATTTTTATGCATTTGTTAGGTGGTTCGTGTTAGTTGTGGTCGTTATTGTTTATGTACTCAGCTTTACAAATTGTGTGTTTTTGTAAGCATCGCTTTGTCTTTAACTTGGCCTTACGATGACCCATTTCGACGGCGAGTAGTAGTCTAGAATAAAGAGAAAGCAACAAGTACATGTGGGCATAGTCAATCATGCTGGGATTTAGTGTTGAGCGCTTGCAGTTGCTGTTTGTGTTACTTATGCTACACATATTATTTCCTCTTGTTATTGACTCTTGGTTTTGAAGTTTTACAAGTTTAGTTGGTTTTGAAGGGTCGTTATTTCGGTTCTGAGTTGTAATAAAGTTTTATTTGAAGTTGTTTTGAAATCTCTTTTGGGTTTTTACATTGTTTTTAAAGTAAGAACACTTCCGCCGAGTACTTTTATAATAGCCTTAGTCGTTATCAGGATGGTCGTAATACAATTGTTTTTCCGAGTTAAGTTGGAAGTACTTTTATTGTTTTAGTTATTATATTTATATTATGTATTCCAAAAATAGCTAGAAAATAGTTAGAAAATTCCAGGGTGTTACAAAATGGTATCAGAACTTAGAGTACGAAATAAATTAAATTATAATTTTGGGTACTCTAAGTCTTATTTTGGGAAACAGGAAATTCTTATTTTACAGGTTTACTGAATATGGAAAATATCTAAAAATGGTAATTTTCAATAATAAAATGTTTTGAAAAACAAAAAGGTTTTGGTTACTTATATGTGTAGGTATGAAAAGAGTTATGGCATATTATTATGTGTTATTGCTTTCATAACATGTGGTGAGATTTGGTATGAAGTTTTGGCATGTAGGATAGACTTTATCTTTTTCATCATGCATTTAAGTGAATGTTATGAAAGTGTGTTGTTATGTGGATAGTTATGTGTACAAGAAATTGTTTGTTAGTCACCAAACTTTTGTTATGATGGAACCGTTTATTGTAGTTTTCTGTGCTTTGGGAAAGATGGCCCCTTAGTTTTAAGTGATGTCGTTGCAGAATGTTGGATAATGTATTTAGTAAGTGGACCCATTATATCCCACAAAACTACTAGATAAAAGATCATTTAACCCTCTATTGCAACGGTCACACTTATTGCAACGGCTTTGGAAAAGATTCTTAAAGGAACCGTTGCAATAGAATAGAAAAGGCAACGTTTGATTAAAAACTGTTGCTGGAGAATATAAAAGGTAACAATTCTTACCTTATGCAATGCCTTTAGCAACGGTTTCGCCTTAACTGTTGCAAAAGGTCATTTTCTTTTAAAACAGTTGCCAAAGGTGAATTTGTAGTTCATTCACAGTCGTGCTTCCCCTTTCATTTATTTCCCTAAACCCAAACTTTCACCCCCATAGGCCAATACTCCACATGGTATCTAATATCAGACTTCACTCTAGGTTCATCTTTCAAACCTTATATAATTATCATTCTCACCTTTCATTCATGTGTCATCGAATTCCAAATGTAAAATTTGATTATTTCAAATTTGAGTGTATAGATCTGGTTTCGCCCCAATTTATATAAATTTGATTATTTCAAAATGTGTTTGGTTTCAGTGTGCTTCTTCAAGACAATTTCAAATGTGAATTTGTTGTTATTTTTTTATTTTCATTTTTAACTGTCTAGCTAAAATATTCTAGGGTTTTTCTCCGTTTCCTCCCTTTTTCAATTTCATGTTTTATTTATTTACATTGTGTTTAACTATTGGATATAATTGAATCAGTTATACGTTACAAGCAAAAACACCAAAAAAAGAAGGTAAATAAAAAAAATTGAAATTGCTTCCTAGAATCTGTTTGTTGGTTACAAATTTAATGCATAAATATTACTGACTACAATAAAAAAATAGAGTAGTGACCATAATTAAAATTATTTCATTACTACTAGAACTGTAGAAGTAATTTAGTCGAGAGTTTGTTTGTTAGAGGTGAAGCTGAAGTGAGATATTGTCTCCTCGTGGCCTAGTACTTACTTTGGGTGCTTACCACTTAGTATGAAAGTTTAACCACACATTAATTTTCCTTGTGGCAGCATACTCTTTGTTAATGAGTGTAACTAATTTCTACTGCTTTTTGTCTGTCTTTCTTTTGAAAATATTCTCATTTCAAGCTGAAAGAAAGAGAAAGTATTGTCCTTTTCAAATCTATCCATCATTAGTGGATCAATTAATGTACAAGCTGAGCTATGGAATCTACATGGTACTAAATAACATTCATTTAGTTTTTGAGTATATTGTAAGTATATTTGAATATGTTTGGAAGCATATTAATGTAATCAATTATACTATGTTTATTTGGGAACATTTACTTGAACTTGGGCTCATTTGAATGCATTTTTTTGCATTTATGAATGTGTTTAGATGCTTTGAAATTTTTTTTGGCCACCATCAAGCTTACATGAATATGTTTTCAAGCATTTAGGTGTACTTGGATAATATATTTAGTGAGTTTTAGAATATTTTGACATGTTTGAGACTTAAAGTATACTCAGACAAGTTTGAGTCTTTTTGCATGAATTCAGGCACTTTAACCTTCTTTACGTAATATCCGACATGTTAGATTTTATTTAGACATGTTCTAATATGTTTGAGTACAATTTTAGTGTTGTTATAACTTCTCTATATTATCATTTTTATTCGATTTTTTATTTGGATATTAGAGGAGGAAAGTTGATCTTTCTAAATTGAACTTCCTCCTAGAACTATATATTGTAACATAATTTTATTGGAGGAGGAAAGTTTATCTTGAAATTTAGTGTTATTAAAGGAGGAAATTATATCGTTAGCTTATTGCTGTTGGAGGAGGAATGTGTACCTTTTAACTTATTTTTATAGCAGGTGAACTGATTAAGTTTATAGGGCATTTGAATGGAGATACTGATCATGATTTAGAGGATGATGTTGAAGATGATGTCAAGGATGGCCAAGAGTTTACACTTGAAAAATATGTTATGTCTAGGGACATAACACCAATGTTTGAGAATACTTGTTTAGGAATATGACTTTAGCGTAAAACTATCATTTAAAGGATGTTAGACCTCTTAGATTGTTATTTCTTGTAAGAATATGTGGTCATAAGCCATGAGAAGCTCTATGAAAAGTAAGCATTTGAGAACTATGATGAGAATAAAGAAATAAATTGAATTAGTTTGATGAAACTGTGTCTCCGGTAGAGAAAAACCAAGGGTAATTATTTTTATAATGTGCTTGATTTATTTGAATGATTGTGTAAACAATCAAAACGGAGTGAATCAATCGCTGTAACGGGATTGCAATCTCCTTTGTGAGACGAATTGAAAAAGTGCATCCATGGTATGCTATATGTTTTGCATTATTCTAAACTAGAGTTAGACGTAGTTTAAGAAAAAGGTCTTTTCCTCTTCAAGATAAATAAAATGGTTGAGCTTAACAACAATCAGCTGAATGAAGTGGTGAGGCAATTCACAACTAGAGCCAAACAACTAGCTGCTAGATGAAATGGTAATGGAGGCGACTCCGTTGGGGAGCAATTCAATAAAATTTTCTCAAATCAAGCCGCCAATATACCAAGGACCACCCACTCCAAATGTTTCAGAGAGATGGATGAGAGAGTTCAACCAGGTAGTTGGTGCGGTTGAGTGTCAAGAAGAATCTAAGGTAAACCATGCGGTTTATTTGTAAAACCCTTGGATTTCCTAACTTTCCCTACTTTAGATTTCCGAAAATATATCATAAATATAATAGAAAACAATAATAAATAAAATATCCCAACTTAACTAGGAAAAATCAAAGTATTACCGCCATCGTGATAACGGTTAAAGCTTTTATCAAAGTAATATTGTGGAAGTCTTTAAAATCAAAAACCAAATTAAAACTCAAAATAATCTCAAAACCAAACCAAAATTAAAACCAAAAGAGAAAACCAAAATAAATTGTTATTACACTTAAGAACCATATTAACGACCCTTCAAAACCGAACAAACTTTACTCTTCAAAAAACCAAAAGTCAACATCAACATTAAATAACTAGCAAGTCCACAAACCTAAGAAAACTACAATCGAAGTGCTCACACTATAGCCCAACATGATTGACTATGCCTACTTGTACCTTTCTCTTTATTCTAGACAACTATTCGCCATCGAAATAGATTGTTGTAGGGTCATTTTGAAGACAAAGCCATGCACATAAACACACACAATTAACAAAGCTGTACAAGAGACTATGCAAAACATGATTAATATTAAAATAAAAAACATAATAACGCACATACTTCATATCGTTGTCATCTCTACATATTATGCATAGACTCAACTCATATAAATTATTTATTACATTTGAACTTTGGATTTCGAATCGAACTAGTTTTCTTTTCTTAACAATCGCCGTATAGGGTACCAACTTGGGAGCAACTCGTACAAGGTATTACCTATGTCACATCAAGTGACAGAATTCTAGCACATTTAAAATATAAAAGAGTTCAATGTCTTGTACTTTAATTAGAAGTTATAGTAAATACGCATAACTCCTCCCATTGTTCATACTCAAGGTATATACGTTCTAAAATTTTTGGTACGAATCCTCTTCTCACTTTACGTGATTAACAAGTTTAACAAATATTATGACTGACATACAAATACGTAGAAGCATGCATGGAATCAAGTAAAACCATATTAATTATCTTGGATTTAAAGTGATTCTAAAAATAATCTTGTGTGTCCTTTAATTAAACTAAACATCTTTTACCACACATTAACTGTGAGTGGCTAACTATTTGCTCCTTTAAACATGTGAATAAAAATTCACTAACTACCTTTCTTGTTAATTAAGTAAATAATCAAGTTAACTAATATACCTTCCTTCTTTATTGACAATCAATCAAACTTTAGAAATAACTTTAACATTCCAATTGCTCATGAAATAATTAACAATATTATCAATGTCGAATGTCAAAATAATATATGCATCATACTTTTCATACTTTCATGCTATTCTAACTTCTCATGCAATTCAACTCAAAAATCAACTAAGCAACAACTTGTATTCACAAGCATAACATACAAGATCAACAAATCAAGCGTGAATTCTACTTATATATTTGCCTTTAGTACTTACGTACCTTTTATAATTGTGGTGATCTGCTACAACTTCTAGAAGTCTCGTAATTCAAATTCTTGTACATCGAGAAAATCAAAACTAATTTAAAACCATGTTTACTAACTTCTACGACAACTCTAAACTAACTTTCTATATTGGAAACCTTTTCAAAACCTTCCCTATATGGTCTCTATACAGTTCCATAATTTACTTTAATTTTTCTCTCGCAAAATAATTGATTTTCGATAAGTTTTCAAAAATGACAGCTTTATAAAATTTCTTAAAAACACTTTAAAGCCCTTCTAAATATCATAATTTGATCCTAAAACATTATATTCATGTCTTAAGATCATCAATCATATATTATTTTGATGTGTTAAAAACCTTTTTAACTTATTATTTTACGTGCTACTATTTTAATTAGGCATAAACACGTGTTAATTAAAATTTACAGCATTATTTTTTTTATTCAAAACTCATTAAAATCACATTAAAAGCTCATAAAACAAGGACAAAACACTTTTACAATCTCATACTATCATGATACATATAATCTATGCTTTAAAATAAATTTTCATGCTTCAAAACATGTTAAAAATATTTTTACTCTTAGTTTTTATAACTTTAAAAAATTTAACAGCAATATTAATTAAGTTTAAAACCCTTGAAAACACATCTAAACTTCAACAAATCATCACAAATTAATACTACAACAATCTATGACCATAATTTGACAGTTTAGATCATTGAAAATCATAAATCTATATATTTCATAATTTCATAGACCATAATTTAAAATTTCATGAACAAATTTATAAACTTAAACTTTAAACATGATCATAACTTTATAAAACATGATTAGAATCATCATACATTGTTAAACATAATTATAAACATAAATTTATGCATAATTTAATGAAAAAGAAAAGAGGAAGAAAAGTTTATATATATATATATATAGATTAGATATATACTAAACAAAAAGGGGAGGAGGAGATGATGGCCGGTAGTGATGGCGCGCGGCACCAGAGGCGGCAAGGGGGAACGACGCCTTCGAGGGAGGGGTGAGCGAAGAAGAAACGACGAGATTGTTTTTTTTTTCTGAAAAAATGGCCCTCTTTTTTTTTTTTTTTTTTTGAAATCCTAATACTCAAATTTGCTCTTTTAATCTGCAAATTCTGGTTTTAAGGGGTATTTATAGGACCAAAGGAGGTTTTGGTGCAATTACATAAATATCCTTAATGCTTGAAATTACTTTTCTGCCCTTGTTTTAAAAACAATTTAGGAAACCTTGAAAATTCTATTTTTTAAAACTTGTTAAAATATTTAATAAAACTCAAAGTGACATAAATTATAACTTATAAACTTTAGAATATATAAAATAATTTTTTCAAGTAATAATTAATTTAAATTTTCTTTCTTTAATATACTTATTAAACTTAATTTCTCAATAAAAAAATAAAAATACACACATAAAATACGAAATTAAATTCTTAAAATATGTGAAAATGAGAGGTATTACGTTACTACCTGAGGGGAAAAGCGGGTTTTTGGTGGTCACAAAATGAAGCATAGATCAGGGCGTTGCTAGGGTTCAATTGGACTGTGTTTCAGGAGCAGATTCACAACAAGTTCTACCCTGGGTTTCTTAATAAACAAGAGGCTAACGAGTTTTTTAGGAGCACAAGAAGGGTAGTATGTCGAGAACCGAGTACTATACGAAGTTTATAGAGTTGTCTAAGTTTGCTAAGGAGGTTGCGGCAACGGTGAAGCTGAAGGCTATTTGTTTTGAGATAGGGTTGCCCATAGATATTCAACTGCAGCTAACCGGGTAAGTTTTTGGGACGCTGGATGAGTTATATGGGAGAGCTGCACACTTGTTTGCCTTCAAGCTGAAGAAGAAGGAGATGTTGAAAGAAGGTGAAATGTGGGAGAAAAGGAAGGGTAGTGGAGGAAACTGCAACCAACATGGGAGTTATGGTTGGTCCTTGTTGTTTAATTTACTTGCCTTGCTAATTTGTGTTTGCCCTTGGGGTGAGCTAACGAGTATCCCCAATAGCCTTGGCTATGCTTTTAAGTTTTCCACCATGTGTTGTTGTTTCTGGGAGCATGAGTTCCTAACATAATACCATAGACAACGGATAATAAGGCAGCATAACCACAATGACTTTGTCATTCTTTACGATCATCCAGCATCGATGGTGATCTAGAAGGCTCTATTCGAATAGCTTGGTTAGGTACGAGGCCCTTGTAGGGAGTTTATTCCTTAGACTGACCTTGTCTATCCGGGCAGGGTATACCAGTTGGACATTCTCCCACGCTTAGCAACCCAAGTTCGACTAATCACAAGGGTGAGCTTCGATGGAATATATTTCCATTAATTTCTCAGACCATCGTTTGCCTCATTTATATTGCTCTATTCATGCTCAGTATGCTAACGGTTTTCTTCATTTTGTCGAATTCTCCTAAGAGTATGAGATTGACGGCTAGATATACGAGGTGAAGATCTCGAGGCCCCTCTACATAGGCAGTTCGTCGTCCACGCTTTCCCTCCTCTTTTCCAGTCTGTTAGTGCATTGTATCAATGATATAACACTTTCAACCTTCTTGTTATTCATTCACTATCTTTGAACAACCCATTTTCGATATTGTAGATGACCCATGGGGGTGTGATCCATGTGTTGAAGGTAGTAGACGCCCTAAGGTACAAGGTGAAACAAATAAAGGCGGCGCAGTCCTATAAGAACCAGAATACAGGGATTTTCACGTGTGCTACTTAATAGTTGCTTTGTTTATATTATCATTATATCTTTACTTGATATTTGATGACTATTTTTTTTAGGTGCGAGAGTTGAGTTTTGGCATTCATGCAAGTCCAACAGGAGCTTCTACTTCCGAAGAACCACCTCATACCACTACAAGAAAAACGCTTGTTTGCGAGGGAATTTTTCATACGGAACACAATTCTGTCAGAAATTGGGAAAATTTACGGTAGATTTTAATTCCTTATCAAATTTGCAATGGATTTTTAACTTTTTCGATGGTATTTCATAAATAATTTATTGACCTTAATTTGCGATGTAATATTCCGTCGCTGTAGACATCTATTTTTGGTCCCGCCTAACGGCTAATGATTATCGTGTACCACATCGCAAACATGTCTGATTCTTGAAATTCGAGTGCATGAAAATAAATAAATAAATAAATAAATGAACAGATAAATAAATAAAATTGTTGTGAGTAGGGGTTAACCGAAGATGAGTTATGACGGTTGAAATACGCCTTAAATAATTTTATAATTTCCATTTCCATTATATTTTATAATTTCCATTTTTCGTTTCATTTTCATTTCACTTCCTCATTTAATTTAATTTTTTGAAAACAAAAGAAATTAAATTAAGCATATGAATATGACCGGATTCGACAAACATTCTAGAAAGGTTTGTTCGGTTTATGGCAACTCTAGGTTATGGAAGTATTTAACTAGTTTCATGGAAATGAATTTCATATAATTTCATAATATATCGAAATATTGCAGTTTATGGAAGTAATATGCGACGTAAGGATGCATCAGAGATCCTCGGTGTGAAAATTTGAATTTAGGAACTTGAGCGCCACAACGCAGGGGAAGCGCCTAGACGCCCAGCCAGCGCCTAAAGGCCTTGCGCCATAACACTCAGTGAGCCTCTTTGCTCTCATCGTGCGTCCTAGCACTCACTACTGTGCATTCTAACACTCCTCAGGCGCCCTAGCGCTCACTTACGTCACTTCCAACCTATATATACCCCCTCCTTCGACATTCATTCCTCACTTCAATATCTTCACACACACTCTCTCTCTCTCCACTCCATCTCTTTCTCTCTCAAACCTCTCTCGATTTTCGTGCCCTACTTTGGAAACCGTGCCAAACACTTAATATTACTATTATTGTTAATTAACTAAGGTTCCTCAAGCTCTCGGTTCTAAAGGGTCGTCGACTGGCACGAAAGGTACTTTAAATGAGGCCAACAACAACGAAATCATCATCTTCAGTTCTTCAACGGAGTTAGTTTGCATGTTTATGTGATTTAATGCTTTAATAGATAATCGACATGTTATAATTAAATTCATGCAAATTTGATTAATTGATGATTCAACTCTAAATTAAAATCAATCTTGAGGAGAAACCTTGCTTTAGGTTTTATGTGATCCATGCTAAATGTTTAATGTTTTCAATCACATAGAATTTATGTTTCGTTTAAAAGACCTAAAAGCATGTTTCCACTAAACAAAGATTAAAATTCACTTAATCCTAAATCGATCACCCATGCATGATAAAACGGAATTTATGTGTGCATCAACTAATACCCCCTACCCTTATTTCCATATGTGTTTATATGTGTAAACTGGAAATATGAATGTTATAATTGGATATTATGATTGTGAAATTACACATGAGAACAAGTAGAGGCTGCTATATGCGGGGGGACACCCTGACCTACTATTGTTCTTACCCTCGTCCCCGAATCCAGAGATATGGGACCTTCTTATCCTTGGCTTTCATTTTGCCATTGGGCTATGACCTAATAGGGTTCTGTTACCTCTCGAAAGGAGGACAATGGAGACTTCTCTACTTGGGTTTTGAGATTCTAGACTCACTCCCTAAGCCAAGCATACTCACACTATGCAAACAAACTAACACAACATCCAATGTCTGTAAAAAGGGCAAGTGGGCCCCTAAAGCCCCGGGTCCACAGTTTGGCAACTCCACAAGAATACTCCTTGATTTATAAAGGAGAGTCGATGAAACTCGAAAAGTATTGTAATTTCATAGTTATAATATCGAATTCTATTTGCTAGGTGTACTGCAGGCAATTCTCATGTGAGGGTCTTGCTTTAGGATAAACGTCTCTTAAAGTATGCTCTATAATTGAGAAACCCCTAGGGGACCGTTCTTAAGGATGGTTAGGTGACCTCCCTATGGTCATTCCTTAATCGAAGTCCATCCCAATCATGACGCGTGAATCATATGACCTATGCGATTCATAATGGATGTCCCACTTAGATCACCGCTAAGTTCTAGTGTGGATAGTTGGATACATCGTAGTCATGGTACCCCCTTGCACACCTTAAAGCCTTACTTCTAGTTGCCTATTAGAACCTTGGCTAGGGTTGTTGGACTTGAGCTCATGCATAGGTGTGTTATTATGTGCGATGTGCTATATGATCACATGTTTATGCTTCTATAAATGTTGGTTGCGGGAATCTAGCTTTCTCGTAGCCTTTCCAACTAGAGAGTCGCATGTAGACCATGGTTGCTCATTTTGTTGACTAAAGGTTCATATAGACCCCACCATAGGTTGCATAACATTCATCTTGTAAAAATTATTTTCGTATCCCCTCAATAATAATAAAAAAAAAGAGAAACAAAGGTGAAATGAAATACTCTCCATGATACATTTATGTAGAACTAGGAAGCGACCATGATAGNAGAACAAGTAGAGGCTGCTATATGCGGGGGGACACCCTGACCTACTATTGTTCTTACCCTCGTCCCCGAATCCAGAGATATGGGACCTTCTTATCCTTGGCTTTCATTTTGCCATTGGGCTATGACCTAATAGGGTTCTGTTACCTCTCGAAAGGAGGACAATGGAGACTTCTCTACTTGGGTTTTGAGATTCTAGACTCACTCCCTAAGCCAAGCATACTCACACTATGCAAACAAACTAACACAACATCCAATGTCTGTAAAAAGGGCAAGTGGGCCCCTAAAGCCCCGGGTCCACAGTTTGGCAACTCCACAAGAATACTCCTTGATTTATAAAGGAGAGTCGATGAAACTCGAAAAGTATTGTAATTTCATAGTTATAATATCGAATTCTATTTGCTAGGTGTACTGCAGGCAATTCTCATGTGAGGGTCTTGCTTTAGGATAAACGTCTCTTAAAGTATGCTCTATAATTGAGAAACCCCTAGGGGACCGTTCTTAAGGATGGTTAGGTGACCTCCCTATGGTCATTCCTTAATCGAAGTCCATCCCAATCATGACGCGTGAATCATATGACCTATGCGATTCATAATGGATGTCCCACTTAGATCACCGCTAAGTTCTAGTGTGGATAGTTGGATACATCGTAGTCATGGTACCCCCTTGCACACCTTAAAGCCTTACTTCTAGTTGCCTATTAGAACCTTGGCTAGGGTTGTTGGACTTGAGCTCATGCATAGGTGTGTTATTATGTGCGATGTGCTATATGATCACATGTTTATGCTTCTATAAATGTTGGTTGCGGGAATCTAGCTTTCTCGTAGCCTTTCCAACTAGAGAGTCGCATGTAGACCATGGTTGCTCATTTTGTTGACTAAAGGTTCATATAGACCCCACCATAGGTTGCATAACATTCATCTTGTAAAAATTATTTTCGTATCCCCTCAATAATAATAAAAAAAAAGAGAAACAAAGGTGAAATGAAATACTCTCCATGATACATTTATGTAGAACTAGGAAGCGACCATGATAGGCCTTGCATTTGTCTTAAGAGTCAAGTCATTGAAACAAGTGAAAACAAAAATTCTAAAGCGAAAATTGATGCCCAAAAACCGAACTTTTAGCCATCTGCCCAAAATAATCCCAACTATGCGTAATCCAAAACTAATCCCAACTTTCAACAAAAATTCTCATATTGATCCCATCTAAAGTTTTACTTGTTACTGCAAGTAACCTTTCGTATTTTAGGTTACATTTTTTTGTTGACATTTTTTTTGTTGACTTGTCTTTAATTCTTTAAACAACTTCCAACCACCCTTTTCCCTCCTTAAATTCCCCTCCTAACTCTCATTTTTTCATCTTCTTCATCCTTCTCATTTTCTTCTTTTTTTATTACGTTTTTCTTCTCTTTTTTCTTCTATTTTTTTTCTTGTTTTTAAAAATTTCTTCTACTCATCAATATGGTGGCTCAGGATCTTCTAGGTCAATAAGTGAATAATCGAGGGTTGTCTTATGACACCACAACAATCCCGCTCCAATGAAGACAGTGAGGGTGAATGGTCCAAATTTGGGACGAAGGTTATATGGATGCTCCCACTGACCTTTAAGTAGATTTTGTCTTATAAATTGGTTTTAATTTGAAATTTTAGTTGTTGTTAAAGTAATTAGTTAGTGTTTGTTGGTGTTGTTGTAGTAAAATTTAAAATTAGGGTTTAACCCCAAATGTTAGGGTTTTTATGACAAATTAGTTTTTTTTTTTTTCATTGAATTGTAACTATAGAAAGTGCTAAAATTATGGTTTGATGTCGGATTTTTATGTCTGAATTTGTTGTAGAATGACAGTTGTGATATCTTTGTGCCTGCTAATCTAGTTGATGTCTTTTGTCATCTACAACAAAAGCTTCAGGAATAAATTACAAAAAATGTGGACCTTGAGTTGAGCAATGAAATGCTGTCACAGGATCTCAGGAAGTTAAAGGAAAGATTTTAAAGGGAGGAAGAACAGTTCGAGGAGGCTTGGATGGAGAATGCTGTTATATGGGATGGTCTATATTTTACAAATGCTGATAAGAGGTTGATGCTTAGTTTGATTGTGTCTTGGGTATTTTTTTGCTGCTGTATTGGTGAAGATGATGTAGGTAGTTAGTTGTGTAGGGCTATAATGTCGCTAGTGCATCAATTTGTACTTATAAATGCACAAGATTTGAACTTTTAAGTTATGGTTAGATTAGGTAAATGATGATAGTAACAGCCGTTGATGATGGTAGTAACAGGTGATGTTGATGATGATTTAAGGATTTTTTGTTGTTGTTGTTTGCCATCAACTAGAACCCTTTTCAAATGTATTGGTCTTTCATTATTAAATGAATGAACGAAAAACTTATTCTTCTATATATTTATGTATGAGTTTCTTGTGAAGTATGAATCATAAATTAATCCACAAAGGACATAAATAATGAGCTCACAACTGATGAGCAAAAGAAGCAATCGTCAATCATATCACTAAATTAGTCATTACATTATCACCCAAAAAAGAAGAATGTTGCATAATAACTAAACAGAGTAATACAATGGAGGTACTTGAACAAGACATTAGAAATAAAGTATCAACACATATTGTTGACACACCCTAAACCACATTCTAAACCTTCAACCATAAAATCTTAAACATCATTAGAAGATGCTTGACTTCCAAGCAATATCCTAGTGCGCCCAATTGAACTATTGTTCTGCAAAACAAATACAAACAGCAAAATTGATGACATGCACTGAAAAATAGAAGCAAATTGATGTTTTGATTGAAAATAACAAAAAACTCACTGGTGTTGAAGACCATCCCCTCCCTCTTCCTCTCCCCCTTCCACCACCCCTTGTTGCAGTGACTAATCCACCTCTAGAACCACCACTTGCACCCCTTCCACCTCTGATCATTCTCCCACCTCTTCCTACTCTTCCTGGTTCTACAGTAGCTGATGTGTGATCTCCAAGTTCAGCTGCTGCAAGTGCTTTTGTATTGCCATCAGACCTTGGTCTTCCTCTTCCTCTTTTTGGTGGAGGTGGAACATTTGAAGTACCATCACCCTTTTGAGTAGAACCCATCTTGTTGTGACCTTTACCATGATAAATGCTGCAACTCATTTCCACTACATGTTTGCTCAAATGCTTTGGTCTCCTTGGATCTTCATGAGGGTCTTTCCTTATATTTTTCTTAGGCCTACTAGGTCTAATTTTCATTGGAGGAGGTTCTAAAGGCAAGCTTTTCTTAGGCCAATTCCTATCTCCATCACAAGGGGGTATTGGGTGATTGTATGACTTCATGTAATGGTCTCTGTGGTAGTAATCAGCTACATAATCTTTTGTTTTTTGATGGCAAAAGAAGATTGCTGCAACAACATGAGCACATGCTACACTATCCAAGTACATGTCCTTTCTTCCAAGTCCACAGTTAAACTATCCAAGTACCAATTCACTTGGAACACAGTATCAGTACTTGGCATAACGTCACATCTTGCAGCCGAATCCTTATTCTTTTCTAAGTTGGTCAGAACCCTAGGACATATGGTTAATGTCCAGTTCTGTGCCTCCTTCCTTTTGTTAGCTACAGTTTGCATAAGAGATGCCCTTATTTCTTCTAGCATGTATAACAAATGTTTGGTTCTTGCTTAGATTATATAACCATTAAAGGTTTCAACCATGTTGTTTGTTACAGCATCTGACTTTGTTCTAGGGTTCAAGTATGCTCTATAGAACAATTTGGGTTCATGGGACATAAAAGCATCTACAGCACTTTGGTTTACTTGCCTCAAAGCTTCAAATGCATCATTGAAATCAGCTTCATTGTATGACTTCACAATACTCCAAAAAGGAAGCTTGTACTCATCACCTCTGTAGGCCTTGTGACAATGTTAGAATATGTGTGTGGCACAGTATTTATGTTCAGCTTTTGGAAGAACAAATTCCCTAGCATGGAGAATTGACAGCAAAGCACAATGAAAAACATAAGTGATAAAGAAACTTACACTACTAATGTAACCACAATGAGGAAAGTTATATAACCTCCTTAACTGATGTTCGTCACTGAGTTTGGTCACATCATCTCCGTCTCCAGGATCTAAGCAGTCTCTTAACTTGCCAAAGAACCATCCCCATGAATTGTTCTTCTCCCCCTCAACAACAAACCATGCAACATGATACATCTACACATTACCATCTCTTCCTATTGCAACCAACAATTGACCTCCTAAAAACCTCTTCAAAAAATATGCATCAACAGACAACACCTTCCTACAACCTTAAAACCATCCTCTTTTAAGACCACCAAAGCAAACAAACAATCTCTGGAATATTGGAGTGAACACTTCTTACAGAAAATCAGTGAAGATGATCATCACTGTTTGACAACTTGTCTTCTTAAGTGCCTCAATGTATCTTCCTATCTTTAAGTAATGGTCCTTCATAGAACCATGAATCATTTGATGAGCAATGTACTTAACCTTGTAAGCAAAATCTCTTTTGACTAACACCTTATAACCTAACCTAATGAACTCAATGATTTCTTTTGCAAGCCAATGAGGTCTAGCTTGAAACACCTCAAGCAAGTGCTCTACCAACCAACTACTTTTTAGCTGACTATTCCTCTCCATAGTCCTCACGCAACTATGTTTATTCAACACTCTTTTGACTAGGAATGTACCCCTCCTAGTGTCCCATGAAGAATAAACCCTCAATGGACAACCTTTTTCACAAGCTACCCCAACTTTCTCACCTCCATTTTTGTTACTTACTGTAAACCACAAATTCCTACCTTGAAGTATTCCAAAGCTCACAACTTCCCTCTTGAACTTTTTCCTATTTGCAAACCTTTTACCTACCCTCCACTTAAACACAGAGAAATCAATATCATCAGCAACCAAATCACCTCTCCTAGAACTCTTTTACTCCAATGTTATATCTTTATCGCTAGGAGGAGGGGTGTGAATATCCCCTTCACTAAGCTCATAGTCACGGTAAGGTCCATCCTGGCTATCCCTATTACTAGGTCAATTTGTTAATTTATCTTGTACACCAATAACAAATTTTCTAGAAGCTGCTTCCTCATGTAGTTATTGACCTATATCAAGCAGATGCTTGTTTGTAACCCTTATTCTCTCCCTGGTAGCCTTGTGCTATTCATCACTAGTGTTTGATTCCTCACCATCAGCTAAACCCTCATCAACCAAATGCTGCAAATCATATTCTTCAAATTCATCAAGCACATAATTATCATCATACCCCTAACTTTCATTGTCTTCACCTTTTGGTTCATATGCAGCATTGGATTCACTATGCTCTCCCTCACTCTCATTAGGTTCATCATTTAAAAACTCATGCAAAGTTTAAGGTTCATCAGGTCTAAGGTCTTGCCAGTCATAATTATCTAGTGCCTTAGTTTTATTGAAAGCCTCTCTCTCTCTTAGTGCTTTGAAGATTTGTTGAGAAAGTTGACTACGAATCTGAGCTGTGGTAGGGTTTTCAAGATGTTCTTCATCTATGGTGCATGTGCTTTGTGGGACAAACGTTGCTGATGTGAAAGCATCTTCACTTTTGGTTCTCTATTTTGGACTTTTATTGTGGGATTTTTTGTTAGTGTTGTTGGGTGGCTTTGTACTTTTAGCTTTGACCTCTTTCTCAACAGATTTCTTCCCTCTTTTGGGAGTCAATTTTCTACTCCCATAGTGGGAAACAGAGTATCATTAGGTCCATTAACTACAAAAATAATTTTCAATTGAATGTGTCACAAACAAACTCAACATCCTATGTTTACTACCCAACTCAGCCATTTGTCTAACCTGTTCATCACTAAACACCTCCCTCAAACCACTATCTAACTCTACCCTAGGAATCAAAAAGTGTATATTGTCCACGCTATTAAACCCACACTTCTTGGCTAAGTCAACCAATTCCCACCAAGATAACTCATCACCATCAACCTCAAAAGTCCTACATTCTTTACCCACATAAATCAACTTCCCAACTGAATCCCTCTCAACAAACCCACCATGCCACAACATGAGACTATATGGTTTATTCATTGGAAACATAAACTGAAATGGAGAAATTAAACAATGTCAAATCAAAATTTGTGCAAAACTTAACTGATGAACAAAAGCACATAACAATTACTAACAACTAAAATTAAAATTCGCCAATTGCTAACAACTTAATTACCCAATTATTAACTCAAATCATTCAATTATAAACAATAAAAACACAATTGATGAACTCTATTTTCGCAACTAACAATGCATGAAGAAACTAACATTAATTTTTGGAAGTAAAAATGATGATAATCTAACATGGATCTACCGATTTAAACAGGAATCAAATTTTTGAACAATTTCCCGGTTCTTCACTATTGCTAATTGCGAATTTAATGGGTAAGAGAGAGTAAAAATGACAAAGATTGAGTGAAGATGGCAGAGGAAATAGAGTTAATGTGAGAGGAGGGTTGTAGGTATTCTTACAGGTTTAGGAGGGGAAATTGATTTTAAAGAGGGAAGAGGCAATTCTTAACCGGTTTACCAGGTAAACAGTCAATTGGACCAATATGAGAATTTTTGTTAACAGTTGGGATTACGCATAGTAGGCATTATTTTGAGCAGATGGCTAAAAGTTGGGATTTTCTTAGCATCAATTTTTGCAATTCTAAAATTGAAACATCGCAAGATAGGCCGTGCATGAACCAAGTCAACCATTACTCTTTGGACTAGGGAGCAAGGCAAGAGGTTAGTTCGAAAAGACATTCCGACTCATAGTCAAGAAGATACAACATAAACCAACTCAACAATAGGTGATCAAGAATCCACCGTGAAGAAGCACGAAATGGCTCTCGCTTTAGCCCAAGTAACACAAATTTAGGGAGAAATGAAAGCGGAGATGAAAGATCTCAAGAATAGGCACACTATACAAGACATGGAGAAAGTATCTAGAAGGGTCAATGATGTGAGCATAAGGCTGCCATTGACATCTGGGTGAATTAGTGGTTTTGCCTATGGGTTTTTTTTTCCCACGGTATTTGCTAGGGTTTTTCTAGTTTCAGGCGTTTTAATTGCTTTCCTAGGAGTATTAATGGGTCACATTGGGTAAATGATGCATAAAATTAACATTCTTGAAGTTTCTTGTTTAAAAGATGGGATCTTGAAGGTTTCTGAAAGACATTTAAAGAAAATCAAGAATTGCGCAAATACTAAGAGTGGTGAGTGAAATGCGAGTTCTTGAGAGTCTTTGGGTGTACGTGTTTTTATGTAATATTTACCGAAATTATTTTGTTTATTAGGATAATTATCCATATCATTAGGTGGCTAGGATATTTTCCAAAATATGGTAGTTAGTTTGCTAGGATAAGGATAAACTGAGGTTAGGTGGCGCAATAGTGGGGATGGTCGGATTTCTTGAGCTATTTTCCTAATGTTTTTGTTAGTCTAGATCTTCTGGGATTTATTTGACTATGAGCTTGGGGATTTGTTTCAAACTTAGTCCTATAAATACCTTTTAATTTTCTTTTTTTAGTCATATATTGTTTTGAATAAAAATTGCTTTCATTGAATTTTGATTCTATTGACCGAATTGATAAAGTTTCCGTAGTTGTTACTACACTTGCTTGGGTTGTTGATTTCCATAGCATAATTTTAGTTCTTGTGGAACCTTTTGTGGGTGAATCAAGCCCATATCCCTCAAATAACATAGAAAATTCGTGAGTTTTGAGTGTTTCTTTACAAAATTTTCGAACTTTCCTTGCTAAATCTAAACTATAATCCATTAGCATGTGAATTTTATCGCTAACCCATTAAAATTCACATCAAATTGGTGTGATGATGTGAATAAAAGGCTGTCATTCACATCTGGGTTAATAGGTGCTTTTGCCTTTGGGTTTTTTCCCACTGCATTTGCTAGGGGTTTTTTTTTCATTTCAGGCGTTTTAATTACTTTCTTAGGTGTCTTAATGGGTGATATTTGGTAATTGATGCATAAATTTCACGATCTTGAAAGTTTGTTGATTAAAAAGGTTGGATCTTGAAGGTTTCTGTAAGATATTCCAAGCTAGAAAATAAGGATTTGCGCAATTACTAAGAGAGGCGAGTGAAATGAGTGTTCCTGGGAGTCTTTGGTCGTACGTGTTTTTATGTAATATTTATCGAAATTCTTGTGTTTTTTAGTATAATTTTCCATATGACTAGGTGGTTCGGATATTTTCCTAAATTAGGTAGTTAGTTTGTGAGGATAAGGATAAATTTAAGTGAGGTGGCGCAAAAGTGGGGATGGCCGGATTTCTTGAGCTATTTTCCTAATGTTTATCTTCTTAGTTTGTCTAGATCATTTGGAATTTATTTGACCATGAGTTCGATGATTTGTTCAAAACATAGTCCTCTAAATACATTTTAGTTTTCATTGTTAAGTCATAGATTGTTTTGAATAAAAATTGTTTTCATTTAATTTCGATTCTGTTGACTGAATTGATAAAGTTTCCGTAGTTGTTACTACGCTTGCTTTAGTTGCTGATTTCCATAGCATAATCCTAGTTTTTGTGGAACCTTTCGTGGGTGAATCAAGTCCATATCCCTTAAATAAAATAGAAAATTCTTGAGTTTTAAAGGTTTCTTCATATTTCCTCGTTAATTTTATCGCTAACACATTAAAATTCACATAAATTTTGTGTGATGATGTCAATATAAGGCTGGCATTAACATTTGGGTTAATTGGTGGTTTTGCCTATGGGTTTTTTCTCACTGCATTCGCTAGGTTTTTTCTCCTTTCAGGTGTTTTCATTGCTTTCTTAGGAGTCTTAATGGGTCATATTTTATAAATGATGCATAAATTTCACAGTCTTGAAAGTTTCTTGATTAAGAGATTGGATCTTTATGGTTTCTTAAAGACATTCCATAAAAATCTAGAATTGCACAAATGCTAAGAGTGGTGAGTCAAATGCGTGTTCTTGGGAGTCTTTGGGTGTACGTGTTTTTATGTAATATTTATCCAAATTCTTGTGTATATTAGGATAATTATCCATTTCATTACGTGGTTAGAATAAGGATAAACTTAGGTGAGATGGCAGAGAAGTGGAGGTGGCCGGATTTCGTTAGCTATTTTCCTAATGTTTGTCATGTTAGTTTGTCTAGATCTTGTGGGATTTATCTGACTATGAGTTCGAGGATTTGTTCCAAACTAAGTCTTATAAATACCTTTTTGTTTTCATTGTTTAATCATAGATTGTTTTGAATAAATTTGTTTTCATCGAATTTCGATTTTGTTGATTTAATTCATAAAGTTTCCATAATTTTTAGTACACTTGCTTTGGTTGGTGATTTCCATAGGATAATCCTAGTTCTTATGAAACCATTGGAGGGTGAATCAAGTCCATATCCCTCAAATAACATAGAAAATTTGTGTGTTTTGAATGTATCTTCACAAAAATTTCGAACTTTCCTTGTTAAATCTAAACTACAATCCATCAATATGTGAATTATATTACTAACCCATTAAAATTCACATCAAATTGGTGTGATGATGTGAATATAAGGATGTCATTCACATACAGGTCAATAGGTGGTTTTGCCTATGGGTTTTTTCCCACTGCATTTGCTAGGGATTTTTATCATTTCAGGCGTTTTAATTACTTTCTTAGGTGTCTTAATGGGTCATTTTTGGTAATTGATGAATAAAGTTCACGGTCTTGAAAGTTTCTTGATTAATTGATTGGATTTTGAAGGTTTCTTTAAGATATTATAAGAAAATCAAGAATTGCGCTAATACTAAGAGTAGCGAGTGCAATGCGTGTCGTTCCTTGGAGTCTTTGGCTGTACGTGTTTTTATGTAATATTTATCCAAATTCTTGTGTTTGTTAGTATAATTTTCCATATGATTAGGTGGTTAGGATATTTTCCTAAATTAGGTAGTTAGTTTGTGAGGTTAAGGATAAATTTAGGTGAGGTTGCGCACAAGTGGGGATGGCCGGATTTCTTGAGCTATTTTCCTAATGTTTATCTTGTTAGTTTGTCTAGATCTTGTGGAATTTGTTTGACTATGAGTTCGAGGATTTTTTCGAAAAATAAGTCCTATAAAAAGCTTTTAGTTTTCATTGTTTAGTCATAGATTGTTTTGAATAAAAATTGCTTTCATTGAATTTCGATTCTGTTTATTGGATTGATGAAGTCTTCGTAGTTGTTACCACACTTGCTTTGGTTGCTGATTTCTGTAGCATAATCCTAGTAGTTGTGAAACCTTTTGTGGGTGAATCAAGTCCATATCCCTCAAACAACATAGAAAATTCGTGTGTTTTGAGAGTTTCTTCACAAAATTTTCGAACTCTCCTTGTTAAATCTAAACTACAATCCATCAACCTGTGAATTTTATTGCTAACCCATTAAAATTGACATCAAATTGGTGTGATGATATGAATATAAGGCTGCCATTCACACCTTGGTTAAATGGTGGTTTTGCCTATGGGTTTTTTCCCACTACATTTACTAGGGTTTGTCTCATTTTAGGCGTTTTAATTGCTTTTCTAGGAGTCTGAATGGGTCATATTTGGTAAATGATGCATCAATTTCACGTTCTTGAAAGTTTCTTGATTAAAAGATTGGATCTTGAAGTTTTCTTGAATATATTCGAAGATAATCAAGAATTGCGCAAATACTAAGAGTGGCGAGTGAAATGCATATTCTTGGGAGTCTTTTGGTGTATGTGTTTTTATGTAATATTTATCCAAAATCTTGTGTTTATTAGGATAAATATCCATATCATTAGGTGGTTAGGATATTTTCCTAAATTTGGTAGTTAGTTTGTTTGGATAAGGATATACTTTTATGTGAGGTGGCGCACAAGTGGGGATGGCTGGATTTCTTGAGCTATTTTCCTAATGTTAATCTTGTTAGTTAGTTTAGATCTTGTGGGAATTATTTAACTATGAGTTCGAGGATTTGTTCCAAGCTTAGTCGTATAAATACCTTTTACTTTTCACTGATTAGTCATAAGTTGTTTTGGATAGAAATTGTTTTCATTGAATTTCGATTTTGTTGATTGAATTGATAAAGTTTTTGTAGTTGTTACTACATACACTTGCTTTGGTTGGTGATTTCCATAGCATAATCCTAGTTCTTGTGAAACCTTTTTTGGCTGAATCAAGTCCATATCCCTCAAATAACATAGAAAATTTATGAGTTTTGAGGGTTTCGTCACAAAGTTTTCGAACTTTCCTTGATAAATCTAAACTTGAATCCATCAACTTGTGAATTTTATTGCTATTCAATTAAAATTTACATCAAATTGGCGAGGCTTCTGGATCCCAAGCCCCTTATACTCATTTAAATTCGTGGAAATTTTGGTGCTGAAAAGATCATAGACGAAGCATTACACAACAACTGCAAATAGGGTCAGAAAAGGCAGTTTTGAAGTGCATATTCATTTGTTGATTTATCCTTCATTACAAAATATTTTTCATTGGTTTTTTTTTTAAAATTGGGTGTTTTTCTTTCTTCTTTCCTCATACCAAATTTCAGAAATTTTGACGATTGTGTGGTTCCTGATCAAGTTTGTTTTTCACAAACTGGTAAATATCGCGACATTTTTGATTGTTTTTAGGAAAATTTAAACTGCAGAAAAATTGGTATGGTTTTTGAGTGTGAAATTTTGGTCGAGTGTTATGAACATATGGAGGTATATCCAAAAAAAATTCAGCCAAAAAAGAATTGTTCTGGTAGGGTTTTTGTTGTTCAACTTTTCCTCTACGTTCTGGACAGCTTTGGAAGATGGCTTATTGTTCCACTCAAAAATCTCATGATGGAGATGTTTTCATTATGCACATACTAATGTTTAAGATGCAATATCTTCTTCAAAAACAGCTTAATCTCATGAAGCACATGAAGGATTCTTTTGCTAAGGGGACGGATAAACATAATCAAGAACAACGACCAACATCAATGCATCGTTGACAATCAATCAACATTGTTCACAAACGATAAAGCAAAAGTTGAATCTTTGGAGGATGCAACCAATGTGGAATCTAAGGGTAATGAAGATGTTATTGTTGATGTTGATGCAGTCCTTAGGGTTGAAGGTCAAATTGTTCAAAGTTATGTTGAAGATCAAATTGTAATTTTACCAAAGCCTAATTTGGGCCTATAATACCCCATTGATGTAAGTGCAACCACCAATGACATTGATAATATTAATGATATTAGTGCAAAAAATGATATTAATGATATCAATGCAATCAACTTCGATGGTGGTGATGACAAGGGCAAGGGTGCAACCATAGGTGAAATAATTCATATGGTGATATAAGCTATTTGGGTGCATCAAGGGTAGGGATTTGTGTGTGCATGGTCACATGTCACTAATATGCCACGCAAATCAAGAAAAGATGGTGGATATTGGGGAATAAGATGGTTTTGCCTATGAGTTTTTTTTCCCGCTGCATTTCCTAGGGTTTTTCTCATTTCAGGCTTTGAGTCTTTATTTCTTGGCGAGTCTTGGTCATCATAATTATGCTAAAATACATGAAGGACAGATTCTTGAAGGTTTCTTGATTAAAAGATTGGATCTTGAAGCATTTCTTGAAATTTCTTGAAGAATCTTGAAAATTGCGCAAAAAATGGACGAAGCTTCTTGGGCGTGTTTTTAGCAATTTTTACAAGTTCTTGGGCATCAAGTATTTTCATGATTTTTAGACTAAATTCTGATGATTATCTTGTTAGTTAATTATTTAGTCAAGTTGTTAGGATATTTTCTTGATTTGTGGCAATCTTATCTTGAGTTTGTTGTGTGTTTGTTTGTGAGGGACAAATTTCCTAGTATTTGGTGTGTATTTTTTGTTGATTTTTGTTAGGATTTTGTTTATGATTATACCTATAAATAATCTCAACATTAGGTTGTAATAAATTAAGTTGGAGTTGAATAAAAACAGTTTTGTTTGTTTACTTGAAAACGAAACTCTGAAAAAAATTAAGGGTTGGTGATTAATTTCTTTATACTCTTGTGATTTAATTAGTAGCTTTGACGGTGCTTAGGATTTAATCAAAGGAATAATTAATCAACCTAAATTTAAGAGTCTTGGTGACATGGCCTTTATAGATTCGAAAATTTAGTCCATTCCCTTGTGAGGTTTTGTTACACGAAAATTCACATCAAATTTGGTGCTCTCGTTGAGAGGGGTCGTTGAACCTCAAGACTTGTTATTGTTTTCAGTTCTTCATTGAAGATTCGTGCAAGTTTTTGGTGTAAAAAGTGATCGAAAAAGGGAAGTAAGCAAAATCGGAAAATCGGGTGAGAAAAATCAGTTTTGAGGATCAGATTGAAGTTGCGATATCTAATTCGTTACAAAAGATTTTTGAGCGATTCTTTTTTTCAAACTGGTTATTTTTATGTCTACTTTCCTCATAAAAAATTTCAGAACTTTTCTAGATTTTTTTATATCTGTTCTAAGTGATTCTTTTTGAAGTGGTCCAAATCGGAACAATTTTGTGTAGTTTGTGTAACAATTCAACTGCGAAAAATTGGCTTGGAATATATGCATGAAATTTTGATCGAGTGTTAAAGACATATTGAGTAACAACTCCACAAAAATTCAGCATTATACGAGTTGTTTACGTGGGGTTTTGGTCTTCGTACTTTCATCCTAAATTCTAGACAGCTTCAGATGATGGATTGGCATAACAAAGTAGTGTCTGCTCACGACTTGCTCTCATATTTTCTCCTTGGGAACAAGCCAGATTGTTCTAAGTTTCAAGGATTTGGCCATGTAAGAAGTCAATGTGTTAATGATGTAGAAATTTCTTCGGAGCTATATTTAGAACTATTATTGGAAGAGTTGCAAGAAGAGGAGCCGGAACCTTTTATCATCGACAAACTTAGAGTTCTACATCAAATTCATGAGTTTGAATTACTATTATCAATGGAAGATGTTATGGTGACTGAAGAAATTGAGGTTCATGCCAATAATGTTTTGCAAGACGTTAAAGTACGTAACGATTTAGGGCATAACGACGAGATTGTAGTGAACATGCCATCACAACAATCAAGATCAATGGGTTTTTCAAAACATTGTGATATGCTAGATAATGAAACAAACATAATTACAGATGCTGAAGAATGCAACACACAAACCAACGTAGATAATCAATTAATGTTGATCACAATCAATGAGGAAAGGATTGAATCCATAGAGAATGTGACCAGTGATGAATCAAATTTTGATAGTGATATTATTTTTGATGCAATGGAAGAACTTATGGTTGAAGATCAAGTTATCCTAAATCAAGTTGAAGAGATGGTCAATACAAACTCTACAAGTTTGGATATTTCGATGATTTGTGTTGGTGTCCAACCTTTTGATTCTGCAAGCCTAAAACATGATTTTATTCTTGGTTTTCAAAGAATTTTGAAAGATAAATTTTTTATTGATTTCCGTGATACATTGAAGAATCATAAACGAGTCTCAACGATTTCGTTGCAGTCAAACAAATTTTCAGTTGACGATATTGTGTTATGGTTGTTTTTAATTATGTGCTTACTATGTGACTTTAGATTTCGCAACAAACATGGATCACTCGTTCGTCGAATATGGATGGTTGCGTGGAAGCAAAAACTTGAGCTACCAGGAGAATATGGAGTCCATGCTACTTTCAATATAGGTGATTTATCTCCATATGTGCTTGAGTAACAACTTCGAAGTTTGAGGTCAAACTCTTTTGAAGAAGGGGAGCATGATGTAAGTGCAAGCACCAGTGACATTGATAATATTAATGATATCAGTGCAAAAAATGATATTAATGATATCAATGCAATCAACTTCGAAGGTGGTGATGACAAGGGCAAGTGTGCAACCATAGGTGAAATAATTACATATGGTGATATAAGCTATATAGGTGCATCAAGGGTAGGGATTTGTGTGTGCATGGTCACATGTCACTAATATGGCACGCAAATCAAGAAAAGATGTTGGATATTGGGGAATAAGATGGTATTGCCTATAAGTTTTTTTCCTGCTGCATTTCCTAGGATTTTCTCATTTCAGGCTTTGAGTCTTTATTTCTTGGTGAGTCTTGGTCATCATAATTATGCTAAAATAGATGAAGGAAAGATTCTTGAAGGTTTATTGATTAAAAGATTGGATCTTGAAGCATTTCTTGAAATTTCTTGAAGATTCTTGAAAATTGCGCAAAAAATGGAAGAAGCTTCTTGGGCGTGTTTTTGACGATTTTTACAAGTTCTTGGGCATCATGTATTTTCATGATTTTTAGATTAAATTCCGATGATTATCTTGTTAGTTAATTATTTAGTCAAGTTGTTAGGATATTTTCTTGATTTGTGGCAATCTTATCTTGAGTTTGTTGTGTGTTTGTTTGTGAGGGACGAATATCCTATTATTAGGCGTGTATTTTTTGTTGATTTTTGTTGATGATTATACCTATAAATAATCTCAACATTAGGTTGTAATAAATTAAGTTGGAGTTGAATAAAAACAGTTTTGTTTGTTTACTTGAAAACAAAATACCGAAAAAAATTAAGAGTTGGTGATTAATTTCTTTATACTCTTGTGATTTAATTAGTAGCTTTGAGGGTGCTTAGGCTTTAATCAAAAGACTAATGAATCAACCTAAATTTAAGAATCTTGGTGACTTCGTCTTTATAGATTCGAAAATTTAGTCTCTTCCCTTGTGAGTTTTTGTTACACGAAAATTCACATCACCCATAAAACTAGAATATTCAGATTTAAAAATTAGGATTTGTGATTAAGGATTTCAAAGCCTAATTTGGACCTAAAACACTCGAAACCCTAACCTACTCACGCCGGACCTCCCTCGCCGGCACCTCCGCATGCTGACCACCCTCTACACGCCGGCGCCCATGCTCGGCCTTGCCACCACTGGTAGCCATCTCGCCGGCCCTTCTTCCTCATCCCTCATGGTGATTTTCAAAGTCCTCTATAAAAAAAAATTACTTTATCTCCTTTTTTGTTTTTTATTCAATCTTGGTTAAATTCATGTTACACCAAGTTTTTAGTGTATGAACATGTTTTAGAAATTAAGATTCATGTTTATAAGTTTGTTCATGAAATTATAAAGTTACGAAAACTTATTTGTTTTGTGATTTTAATACTCGAAACTTTCATATTATGATGATAAGTTGTTTTAGTCATAATTTGTGATGATTTGATGGAGTTTAGATTTGTTTTAAAAGGTTTTAAACTAATTTATTATTGCTGTCAAATTTTCAAAACATGAAAATTAGGAGTAAAAATATTATGGACATGTTTTTGAGCATGAAAACTTATTTTAATGCACAGATTATAAGTATGACGATGGTATATGGTTCAAAAAGTGTTTTATGCTTGAAATATAGAGTCTTAAAGGGTTTTCTTGTATTTTGAATTAAAATATATTGCTATAATTTTTTATCAATATGTTCATCTATAATAAAAATAGCAACACATGAAATAATAATATATAATTGATTTTAACACACCAAAATATTATATGATAATCTTAGAACATGAATCTTTTGTGTTAGGGTCAAATTATAATATGTAAGAAGGTTTTAAGGAGTTTTTAAGCAACATTGCAAAGCTGCCATTTTTAGACAATTATCGAAAAGTCGGTGGTTTGTATAGGAAATATTAAAATAAAGTATGGAATTGAATAGAGACCATAGAGGGAAGGCTTTGGACAAGATTCCTATGCATATAGTTACTTTAGAGTTGTTGTACTAGTTAGTGAACGTGGTTTTTAATTAGTTTCCATTTTCCTATGTTGGAGAATTTGAGTTGAGTGATTTCTAGAAGTAGTGGTGGATCACTGCTATAACACAAGGTACGTAAGTACTAAAGGCAATAATGTTAATAGGGTTAGTGATAGATTTGATTGATTTCCATGCTATATGTTACAGACATAAAAGTTGATGCTTGGGTGACTTAAGATAATTTGCATGAGAAATTATGTTAGAATGATTGTATGAAAAGTATGCTTTTGTTAATCAAGATGACATTCCGCATTTGTAGTATTATTACATCTTGAAAATTTGAAATATTAATTATTTTGGAAGTTTTTACTAGTAGTCAATAGAGAAAGGTAAAGCAGTTTAGTTGATTAATTACTTGATCAACAAGAAAGGTAGATACTTAATATTTATTTACATGTTTATAGAAAAAAAATGAGAAAATAGTTAGCCACTCATAGTGAATGTGTGGTAAAGGAAGGTTTAATAAATAAAGGAGACACAAAATTAATCTTGGAATCACATTATAACCAAGATAATTAATATGGTGTTGCTTATTGCTACGAATGCGTTTATGTGATTTTATGTGAGTCATGATAATAGTTAAACCTATTAATCACGTATAGTAAAAGAGGAATCTCACCAACACTGTTGGAACGTATATACCTTGAGTAAGAAAAATGGGGGGAGTAATCGGTATAGTTACTGTAACTTATAATCAGGGTACAAGACGTTGTACTCTTTTATATTTTTAAATACGCTGGAACTCCGTCACTTTATGTGACATAGGTAATACCTTCTAAAAGTTGCTCCCAAGTGGGTGTAATACCCCACATCTTCACGTATTTAAACAAAGTATTTTTGTATTTTATGCGTATAATCTTCGCAGTTTATTCGTATAATTTTAATATTTTTATTGAAAATTATGTTAAATAGAAGTATTAAAAAAAGAAGTTAATAAAAATAAAATAAATAATAAAGTTTTGGTTAAAAGTAGTTATTTGTGTTCTTAAATAATATTTCTACGATTACAAATATTTTAAAAGCTTTGAAAAATAGATTTCAAAGGTTTCCCAATTTACTTAGGAGTATTTATGGGCCGCACAAAAGTCCTACTTGGGGGCCTATAAATACCCTAAAACCTAAAATCCCATCTTTTCATGATCATACACTAGACATTAGGATTCCAAAAATCTACAGAGAAAAAGGGAGGGAAAAAAGAGTTTGCAGATTCCGAAAAAAAAAAACAGTTGGGAAATTTTTTATTTTTTGAAAAAAAGAAGTTCGTGCCTCGGGATTCCGTGCAGTGCCGGACCCCCACCGCGGCAGCTACCGCGCCACCCAGCCGGCCACCGCTGCACCTCCATCCCTACTTTGGTATTTTTCAAAACTTTTTATAAAAAAAAATTCTCCTTCATTATTTTTGATTCAATCTTGCAAATTCATGATTATAATTATGTTTAATCATGTTTTTATAAGTTTAATGATGTTTTGATATAAGTATGAATTGTTTTAAGGCATGAATTAATTTTGTTGTTCATGAAATTATAAATTAGGGTTTGAAAATTTATGCAGTTATGATTTTACGAATTTTTATGTTCTAAACTTTGATCCTATGGTCATAAATTATTGATTGGTGAATTTATGATGATGTTATTAAGTTTAGTTTGGTTTTTAAGGGTTATAAACTTATTTTATAAAGCTGTCCAAATTTTATAATCATGAATATAATTTGAGTTGAATAAATATTATGAACATGTTTTAGCATATGAAAAATTGTTCCAAAGCCTAGATTGACTTCATAAATATGTTAGTAGATTGTAAAAGCGTTTTGGCATGAAATCATGGTGTTTTTATAGGTTTTTCATGACTTTAAAGTTCATAAATAAATCTGAAATTTTAATAAAAACAAGTTAAATTAAGTTTTAAGTGTCCAAATTATACTAGTATGATCACACATCAATTCTATATTGATCTATATAAATTTTAGTATGTTTTATGAAGTTTAAAAGTGATTTTAAGCATGTTTAACATGTTGTCCAGATTTTATAACTTAATTAATTAAGTTTTCAAAGTATGTAATTACCATAAATTGTTCTTATAAGTTAAGTAATACGTTGTATGATTGATTTGTGTTGTTTTCGGAAGTTTTCAAGGAGTTTTGATAAATTTAGTGTGTTGTCCACTTTTCCAAAGTGGCATAAATTTTTTATTAAGGTTTTATAAAGAATAATTAAGTCCCAAAAACTAAGTAGAATTGCAAAAGAAAAGAAAACTGAAGTATGGAATTTAATAGAGACCATATAAGGAAGTTTTGGACAAAGTTTCCAAATTTAGAAATTAGTTATAGGTGTTGTAGAATTTAGTCAACAAGGTTTTGATTTAGTTCGGTTTTTCTTTATGTAGAAGACTTTGAATTAGTCCACTTCTAGAAGTTGTGGCGGAGCACAGTTATTATACAAGGTACGTAAGTACTAACGACAAACATAAGAGTTAGAATGCATGCTTAAGTAATTCTTGATTACATGAAATCTTGTGTGCTAGTTTTGAATCTTGAATTTGTATGCATGGCAAGTTTGTTAGTAGCATGTTCTTAAAGTAAGATGACATTCCATGATTAATGAAAAAGTTAAATTTTAATAAGCTTGAATTGGAATATTATGATCAGTTTAATTTGGCCAATAGTTTATTGATCAAGGAAGAAAATAATTCTTAAGTTGGTTAGTTACTTAATCTACAAGAAAGATAGTTGTGAATCTTTATTCACATAATTAAATGAAGTTATGAGCAATTATTTTATATATAATACGACTCACAGTTAAATGTGTGGTAAAGAAGAAAGCAAGTTATTAGCCACTCACAGTTAATATGTGGTAAAGGGAGTTCCGTTTAATTAAAGGACACAGATAAAGATTAATTTTGAATCACCTTAAATTGAAGATAATTAAATTTACTTACTTGATTGGATGCATGTTTTTTTTTTTTTTTTGTATATATTTGATGTTGCATGAGAGTCATAACATTATAAACCTGTTAAATCACGTAAAGTGTAAGAGGACTTGCATCAAAACTCTTAGAATGTATATACCTTGAGTATGAACAATGGGGGGGGGGGAGTCCTATGGAACAGTGATCTATGACTCCTAATTGGACTACAAGACATTGTCCTCTTTTATATTTTTAATGCGTCTGATATCCGTCACTTTATGTGACATAGTAATACCTTTTGGGAGTTGCTCCCCAATTGGTTCCCAATAGGGCGATGATTTTTAGGAGGAAACTCGTTCGATGCAGGATCCATAATTACTTATATAGTAATTAATTTAATTGAGTCCATGTACAGGAAAAAGGTTTTCAAAGGTAAGATGAGTGCATGTTTTATTTCTCGTTGTTTTTGCATAGTCTTTAGTAGTTACGTACTCAGCTTTGCTGACTGTTTGTTTTGTGTGCATGGTTTTGTCTTGGACTTGGCCCTACAATGACCCACTTGTGGTGAGTAGTTGTCTAGTAAAAGAAAAGCTGCAGGTACAAGTGGGCATAAGTCATTTCATGATGGGATGGAGTGAGAGCGCTTGTTGTGTTTGTAGTTTTGCTTTATTTTAATTGCCTATGAAGACTAAACATTTATTTTGGTTGTTTGGATTTCGAAAGACTTTTAAATATTAGTTTTTGTTTGGTTTGTTTAAGGGTCATTAATATGGTTCCGAAGTGTAATAAGTTTAAAGTTGATTTTAATTTAAAGTTGTTTGAAGTTTAGTTTTGAATTGTTTTGGTTTTAAGACTTTCGCTGTAGTACTTTGATAAATGCCTTAGCCGTTATCACGGTGGCGGTAATATTTTGGTTTTTCCCTATCTATTAGTTTTAGTAAATATAATATTCATTAAATTAATATGTTTTCCGGAAAAATGAGAAGTAGGAAGTAGGGAAAATCCAGGGTGTTGCAGTGGGTGCCCATTAGGGCGATTGTGAAGCAAAGGAATCCCATCCATGGGAAATCCAGAGATCTCAAAATAATAAATAAGTTTTTAATGTGATGAGTCTATGTACATGTATGTAGTGATGACAATGGTAAGAAGTGTGTGTTGTTTATTCTTTTATTTTATTATCAATCATGTTTTGCATAGTCTCTAGTATTTATGAACTCAGCTTTGCTGCGTATGTGTGTTTTGTGTGATGGATTTGTCTTTAACTTTGCCCCTTGACAACCCATTTTGATAGAGAGTAGTTCTCTAGAATAAAGAGAAAGCTACATGTACTGGTCGGCATAGTCAATCATGTTGGCATTTAGTGTAGAGCGCTTGCATCGTTGTATTCTTAGCTTGTGTGGACTTGCTAGATATTTATTTTTATTGTTGACTTTCGGATTTTCGAATTTTAAATTATTTTTGGTTTTGAAGGGCTGTTAATGCGATTCCGAGTTATAATAATGTTTCTTGTAATTTTGTTTCAGAGTTCTTTTGGAGTTTTAATTAGGTTTTGAAACAAAAGACTTACGTTATAGTACTTTGATGAAAGCTTTAGCCATTGTAACGGTGACGGAAATACTTTTGTTTTTTCTAGTTAAGTAGGAAGGATATTTATTATTATTTTTCTATTTTATTTATATAATTTCCTGAAATTGAAAGGAGAAAATTAGGAAATTCCAGGGTGTTACAAAGTGGTTACCATAGCTTAGTTTTTGATATAAAATAAATTATTATTTTGGGGGTACCCTAAGTTTATTTTGGGATAAAGAAATTTCTTGTTTTAGAAGGTTACTTAAAATGGAAAATTTTCTACAAATAGTAATATCCAAAAATAGAAAGTTTTGAAAAATATATAAGTTTTTAACTATTTAAATGTGTAGGTATGCAAGGAGTTAAGGTACGTGATTATGTATTATTGCTTTCATAACACGTGGTGAGATTGGGTAGAAAGTTTAGGCATGTATGATAGACTTTATTTCCTTCATGCATTTAAGTGAATGTTTGAAAATGTTGCTTATGTTGATAGTTATGTGTAGACGAAATTGTTTGTTAGCCACCAAACGTTTTGTTGTGGAACTGTTTAGCTTGGTTTTGTTGTCTGGAAGGATGGCCCATTAGTTGTAAGTGTCGTTGTAGGATGTAGGATCTTTTACCTAGTAAGGAGACCCAATTGGGAAATTTGGAGAAAAAGGACTATGAAAGTCTGCCTTAGTTTATGTGGAAGATTTGTTTCTATTGTTCGTACATGAGTGTGGTGCTGAGTCAAAAGGAATCGGATCAACTTGATCGTGTGTCTGCTTTGATTGTGAGTTGTTTTCCTAACCATCCACCTTACTGGGAGATAAAGGCGAAGTTCGATGACTTTCATTTTGTTGGAGGACTGCCAAATTATGCTAAGTATGGGGATCAAAACGGTCAATGGGGATGTGATTGGAGGTACTTACAAGACTATATTGAAAAGAAGGAGCAATAGTTTTTGAAGTCAAATTTAGGCAAGGAGTCCTCACCCACACCAGTCCCAAATGATCAAGAGAACGCTGCAATGAGTGAAAATGAAGCTGCTTTAGGTTTTCAAGGTTGTTAGTCGAAGGATAGTTCATGCTATGAGATTAAGGATATAAATTCAGTGATTCCAGTGTTTGTAGACCTAGTGAGTGATTCTGAAGAAGAAGAAAATGAACTTGATCCCGAAGAGGGCATGGATGAACATACTGAGGAAGATTCGGAAGATGATGTAGAAGATGACATTGAGGATGATACTGAGTTCATACCTGAGAAGTATGTGATGTCTAGGGACAAGCATGATAATGTTAGTGTTTGAAATTTTTTGTTAGAAACACGAGTTTAGTTTAAATTTTTGATGTTTAGTATTGTTCATATTTAGGGGTTGTTGGACCTTTTAGATTGTTATTTCCTCTGAGAATAAGTAACAATAAGCCACGAGAGACTTTTAGAAAACTAAGCATTTGAGAACTCTTATGAGAATAAAAGAATAAAATTAGTTAGTTTTTATGGAATTGTGTCTCAAGTAGAGAAAAACCCAATGAATTTTTTTTATTACGTGCTTTATGTTACTTGAATGGTTGTGGAAACAATCAAACTAAGTGAATCAATCGCTCTAAAGGAATAGGTATTTCCTTTATGAGACAAATTGAAAAGGCGCTTTCATGCTAAATTGTTAGTTTTGCATTGTTCTAACTTAGAGTTAGACATAGTTTAATAAAGAGGTCTTTTCTTCTACAGGAGAAATTGGATGTTGTTGTTGTTGTTGTTGTTGTTGTTGTTGTTGTTGTTGTTGTTGTTGTTGTTGTTGTTGTTGTTAATTGGTGGGAAGAAAATGCCTCCTCAAAAGCTTCCTATGCTATTCCCAATTTTCGATTTTGCTCTTGCCCTCACGTTGCCTACTCCTTTTGATGCCATTGAACCACATGAAAGCGTATTTGGATAGTTTAGCAATAGCAATCTTGTACTTCTTATCTTCACTTGTGCCCTTGTAATGAAAATACCTTTCGAATGTTAGTTCCCATTCAAGGTATGCTTCTACATCACCTTGGCCATCAAATTCATTCACTTCAAACTTCAAACCACGATCATCATCAATATTTGAAGGCTTAGCTTTGAGGCGAATAACTTCCGTCGTCAATCCCAAGAACAATTCTTGCAACTTGTTTGTCTGTTCTGCTAGATGTGTAATTAACTCATCACTATAAGTTTTGCCTTTGTGCTCTAATACCACTTGATCTATATCTTATGTTCAAACTAAGGGCTTAAACTTAAGATAGATTGATTTTAAAGAACTTCTTGATCTATGTCTTATGTTCAAACTAAGGGCTTAAACTTAAGATAGATTGATTTTGAAGAACTTCGTGAATTGGAACACTCACAATCAACGAAACTCACGAACTTAGGTTAGATTGGAACACACACCAATCTAATTTTAAGGTTGTTTTAATATTTGTGAGAACACTCAATCACAAATCCTAAAACTATGGTGAATGTTTTGAAGCTTTTAACTCTCAAAACACTCGAATTGCTTTTGTAATATTGTATGAAATTCTCACACAAAAATAACGAGTAACAATTATGAACAACAATCAAAATCTGAATTTTATTGAATAAAACATGGGTATTTATAGTACAAATACCTTATGACTCCTAAACAACCTTGGTTAAACTTCATAGCTTATCTAGGAAATAAAACAACTCTTAAACCACTCAAAACACACGTACAAACACAAGAAATTCAGCCCTCATAAGATAAACTTACAACAAGATAAGTATGCCACCTCATCATTGCAAGTTGATCTTAACTTGCATAAAAAACTCTAACAAACTAGATAATCAAGAAAATATCCTAACAACTTATCTAAATAACTAATTAACAAGATAATCATCAGATTTTAAGCTAAAAATCACAAAATATCTTGCTGCCCAAGAACTTGGAAAAATCGCCAAAAACACGCCACACTTGCTTCGCTATTTTTTGCTCAATTTTGAAGATTATTCAAGAAACTTCAAGAAATGTATCAAGATCTAATATTTTACTCAAGAAACCTTCAAGAATCTGTTCTCCATGCATTTTAGCATAATTGTGATGATTAAGACTCCACAAGAAACAAAAAACTTAATGCCAAATATGAGAAAAACCGTAACAAATGCAATGGAAAAAAACTCATAGGCAAAAACCATCTTATTCCCCATAGTCAACCTTCCTTTCCAAATGGCGTGTGGCTTTATTCAAACATGAGTGTTATGCAACAATGACCATGAGCTAATCCAAAGCCATGTAACCCAAATGGATGAACCCCTTGAATCTCAAAACGACTTAGAATCAACTCTTTCTCATCAATGCTTGAATCTGCTTCCTGATCATCCTCCCTTTCTTGAAAAGGAATGGTCCTCAATTCTTGAATGAGTTAAATCCCCTATGTTAAATTTACTAGCCCTTGGTTTGAGGAATTGTCAATTCCTGATCAAGTGGTATCAGAGTCATTAGATTGCTTGTTTTATTGGAGGTCTCAACATTGATGTGCGTGACAAGATTGAGTTACAACCTAACTTATCCTTTGATGAACTTAGCAAGAGAGCAATAATATTAGATAAGCAAAGGAAGAGGAGTGTAACTAAGCCATCACCTAAGCCTTATCAAGGGTTTAAAGCTACAAGTTCGACGCCTATGAGTGAATCTAAGAGTGAGGCAATGAAGTTCGTGACTCCAACTAGTGGTACAAGGATTGGTGCGCTTCTTATTCAAGGAGGGAGGCCAATTTCCTACTTTAGTGAGAAGTTAGGGGGAGGAAAATTGAATTACTCTACTTATGATAAGGAGTTGTATGCCATGATTAGAGCATTGGATCATTGGATACATTATCTAAGACCACAAGCTTTTATGTTACATTTTGACCATGACTCATTGAGACATATCAATAGTCATCAAAAGCTTAATGCTAGACATGCTAAGTGGGTGGAGTTTCTTCAATATTTCAACTTTCTTGCGAAATACAAGGCTGGCAAGGCTAATATAGTTGCGGATGCACTTTCGAGAAAAACACAATTTGATAGCAATGGTTGATTCAAGAGTGTTGGGATTCGGAATCATTAAGGAGTACTATGATCAAGATAGGGATTTTGGTGACATATATAGGCAATGCATGCAAGTAGCAATTGGTCATTACAACTTGGTTGATGGTTTTCTATTCAAAAACAATAAGCTTTGTTTCCCTAATTGTGCTATAAGGGGTTTGTTGGTCCGTGAAGCTCATGGAGGGGGTCTTGCAGGACACTTTGGCATCAACAAAATATTTGAGTTGTTGCAAGAACACTTCTACTAGCCAAAGATGGTGGGAGATGTGCAAGCAATTCTAGCTCGTTATGGTACTTGTCAATGATCGAAAAGCACGTTTCATAAAAGATTATACACTCCACTACTTGTTCCAGAAAGGCCTTGGGAAGATTTGAGCATGGACTTTATTGTTGCTTTGCCAAGAACAAAAAGGGGCAAGGATTTAATCATGGTTGTGGTTGATAGGTTTTCAAATATGGCGCACTTTATTGCTTGTCACAAAACTAAGGATGCTATAGGTGTGGCTTCTTTATATTCTACAGAGGTTGTAGTTTGCATGGGGTTCCTAAAACCATTGTTTCTGATCGTGATAGCAACTTTCTTAGTTACTTTTGGAAGGGTTTATGGAAATTGATTGGCACGAAGTTGTTGTTCAGAACTTCTCATCAACCACAAACAGATGGGTAAACTGAAGTCACTAATAGAACAATTGGTTCATTGCTTAGGGGACTTGTGAGTAAAACTGGCAAAGATTGGGATGTGAAGCTAAGTCATGCAGAAATTGCGTACAATAGGACACCTACCTATGCTACTCAACATTCACCTTTTCAAGTAGTTTATGGTATCAATCCTTATGCTCCAATTGACTTGATTGCTATTCCTAAACACGAGTATATCCATGAAGATGCAAAGAAGCAAGCTGAGAACATGTTGAAGTTACATAAGCAAGTAAAGGCAAGAATTGAGAAAGTGAATGAGATGTACAAGAAAAACGCAAATAAGAAACGCAAGTGTAAGACATTCAATCTAGGTGATTTGGTTTGGGTTCATCTTAAGAAGGAGAGGTTTCTAGGGAAATGCAAGCACAAGCTCATGCCTAGAGCTTAGGGTCCTTTCAAAGTCTTAGTGAAGTATGGTGATAATGCTTACAAGTATATGGTGTGGTTAGAACCTTTAACATAGGGGATTTAACTCCTTACTTGGATGATAAGCAGATTCAAGAATTGAGGACAATTCCTTTTGAAGAAAGGGAGGATGATCAGGAAGCAAATTCAAGCATTGATGAGAAAGAGTTGATTCTAAGTCGTTCTGAGATTCAAGGGGTTCATCCATTTTGGTTACATGGCTTTTGATTAGCTCATGGTTATTTTTGCATAACACTGATGCTTGAATAGAGCCATACGCCACTTGGAAAGGAAGGTTGAGTATGGGGAACAAGATGGGTTTTGCCTATGAGTTTTTCCCATTGCATTTGCTAGGGTTTTCTCATATTTGGCATTGAGTCTTTTGTTTCTTGTGGAGTCTTAATCATCACAATTATGCTAAAAATGCATGGAGAACATATTCTTGAAGGTTTCTTGAGTAAAATATTAGATCTTAAAACATTTCTTGAAGTTTCTTGAATAATCTTGAAAATTGCGCAAAAATGGCGAAGCAAGTGTGGCGTGTTTTTGGCGATTTTTCCAAGTTCTTAGGCAAGAAGTTATTTTGTGATTTTTAGATTAAAATCTGATGATTATCTTGTTTATTTAGATAAGTTGTTAGGATATTTTCTTGATTAGGTAGTTTGTTAGATTTGTAGGCAAGATAAGATCAACTTGTAGTGATGAGGTGGCATACTTATCTTATTGTATGTTTATCTTATGAGGGCTGAATTTCTTGTGTTTGTGCGTGTGTTTTGAGTTGTTTAGGAGTTGCTTTATTTCCTAAATAAGTTACGAAGTTTATCCAAGGTTGTTTAGGAGTCATAAGGTATTTGTACTATAAATACGCATGTTTTATTCACTAAAATTCAGATTTTGATTGTTGTTCATAATTGTTACTCGTTATTTTTGTGTGAGAATTTCATACAAAATTACAAAAGGAATTTAAGTGTTTTGAGAGTTAAAAGCTTCAAAATATTCACCATAGTTTTAGGATTTGCGATTGATTGTTCTCACAAAGATTAAAACAAGCTTATAATTAGATTGTTGAGTGTTCCAATCTAACCTAAGTTCGTGAGTTTCGTTGATTGTGAGTGTTCCAATTCACGAAGTTCTTTAAAATCAATCTATTTTAAGCTTTAGACCTTAGTTTGAACATAAGATTTAGATCAGAATGGAATTCCTTATGAACAAGATAGAGACATTCAAAGGGATAATGAAATCAAAGAATTGCGCCACATGCTAGAAGAACTTATGTAATTCGTTAGGTCCCAGGCCAAAAGCTCAAAAAAATCCAATGAGTGTGATGAAGCTAGTTCAATTTCTAGTCATGATGATTCTACTAGAGGCACACGAAAACCTAGGAAGGTCATATACTCAAGTTCAAGTGATGAAGATTATAGGAAAAGGCACAAAAAACAAGATAAACAGAGGGATGATGATCGAAACTTAAAGGTGGACGTTCCTAAGTCCAATGAAATTTGGATCCTGAAGTTTTTCTTGATTGGTTAAAGAGAACCGAAAGAGTGTTTACTTACAAGGAGTACGATGATTCTAAGGCCTTCAATTGAAGCTTGTTTGTGTGGCGAGATTTTGACGATTTTGGTATGGCTTTTGGTTCTTCGATTTTTTTGTGTATTTCTTGTTGTAATTTGTTGATTATCTTGTTTATTAGGTTGTTAGGAAGTTTTTTAAGGATATTTTCTTGATTAGATAAAATTTGTTAGAGTTTGTTAGCAACATAAGATCAAGATGCATCGATGATGTGGCAATCTTATCTTGTGAGTCATGTATGAGTTATTAGGGACTATTTTAGATTTATTTGTGCGTGTGTTTTTAGTTTCTTTTGTTAGGATTTTATTGATGATTATGCCTATAAATAATCTCAATATCATTTTGTAAAAATTAAGATTATTGAGTTTAATAAAAAGTTTCTTTTGTTTAATTGAAAAACAAAATACCGAAATTGTGAGTTGGTGGTTAATTCCTTTAGACTCTTGTGAAGGTTGATTAGTGGCTTTGAGGGTGCCTAGAGCTTTAATCAAAGAATAATCTTTAAACATAAATTCGTGAGTTTTGGTGTCCTAGACTTTAGAAATTCGTGAGTTTAGTTCTATCCCTTGTGAAGTTTGTATTCATACGAAAATTCACATCATAAAGGAAAATTTAAACTGGATGAACTTGATTCACAATGCAAGGACTTGGATTTCTCTTCGATTTAGAACGTGGTCCATCAACCGAACAAGAGGTGTTCATGGCTATCAATACCGAAGCCTTCGATCCCACCGAACTGATGTGAATATTGATAGGAATCGCTACTGACAACAAGGTAATCTAGTTTCAACACAATAAAGAAACATCAAGAGTTTTACATTACGGAATTTTCTAAAAAATATGTGTTTGATTAAATCTCCAAGAACCCTCAAACTCAGTTTGCTCTCGCATGAATATAAAGCTAATGCACCAATTCACAAAGTAAGGTATATTGTATTTGAATTAAAACAATAAGAAAAAAATGCACAACTTTAACGTTGATTTTTATTACTCAAAACATTCTATGTTGTTACAAAGAAATCTCAAGGCTATTTATAGAATAACTTTAGACTCAATCTTAAAAATAACCTAGACTAAAAGAAATCCTAACACACGTCAAAAAGACTCTCAAAATCGTCCAACTTTTCAACTTGCACTAGTTGCAAAACAAACTCAATCCACTTGCACACAAGTTGCACATGTTGATCTTGCCACTTGCAATTATTCTAAAAAACTAAGATGTTATTCTAACAACTTGACTAACTAATTTAAAAACAAAATAATCAACAAAATCTTTCTAAAATACACGTCACAAACAAATCCTAACTGTACTTGGACTCCAGATAAAAGATATCTAACTAAAAACTGATTTCCAGTTTGCCATCAGAGTAGAAAAAGGAATAAAACATTATCTTCTATATTTTTCTGAATTTGCAAATTTTTTTCCTAAAATATGATTCAATAAACGTTCTAACGCATATTCACACACCTTCTAAGTCAATTCCAATTGTCAAAGAAAAATCTTCAAAGTCAGACATACTGCACTTCTCCGAAACTGAAATTCTATCTTTAGAAGCTCCAAGAAACATCCTAGACTGAATCTTTTAATCAGGAAACTTTGAAGAACATGGTCCTCCATCATTGGAGACCAAGTATATCTAAGAACACGAAAATCACAAGCACGTAACAACAATTAAAAGCCTGAAATGAGAAAATTCGTAGCAAGTGCAGTGGGAATAAACCCATAGGCAAAACCACCAATAACCCGCATGTGAATGTCATCCTTGTATTCACATCACACTCCCCCTCTTTAAAAAAAAACTTGTACCAAGTTTTAGTATCCAAGCAACCATCCATATTCGACGAACAAGAGATCCAATTTTAACTTCCCATTCTTTATTACTAAATAAGTAAAATATAGGAAATAATCATAGCAAAACATAGTCACTTACCCGTTCTTGTTTGTACACAATTAAAACCGTATGATTTATCGCATCATCCTCCCCTTATTTGAATAAAATTTGTTGTCGAATTTCGCCATTATTATGAAGAGTATCACGAACATTCACCCCATGTTCTTTAGTTGTTATGATATCATCATTGTGATTGATAAGGTAATTATCAAATTATTCATCAATCACTTCATCCTCATATACCAACATCGAAAACCAATCAAAAACAAACTTGTCCTTTGGTTTTTGTTGATGGATCTTTGTCAAACTTTGGAGGTTTATTTAAATCTATTCAATAATCTTCAATAATATATTCATCCTCTTCCTTAACCACAAAAGGATAAAACAATGTAGTTTCCATATCTTCTTACAAAAAACCATCCAGAATTTCACACCAAAGTATGAATACGAAAACCCAATATAAACAACTGTTATTTGTGTGAATTTTCTTTTATATATTTAACACTCGACTAAAATTTCATGCATAGATTCCAAGCCAATTAATTGTAGTTTAAATTTTACGCGAACTACTAAAAACTCTTCAATTTGGACCACTTCACAAAGAATCTACCTGATCAGGCAGGAAATAGTCTTGAAAAGTTCTGAATACATTAATGGCGAAAGAAGACAGAAAAATACCCAATTTTCAAACAAGAATCGTCAAAAAATCTTTTGTAACGAAGGAGATATCGCCACTTTAATCTGACTTACAAAACTGACTTTTGTAACCCGATTTTCCGATTTTTCTTACTTCCCTTTATCAAACCTTGCATGAATCTTCAATTAACAACTGAAAACTGATACAATTCTTGAGCTTTAACGACCCCTCTCAATGAAAGCATCAAAAGTTGATGTGAATATTGATAGGAATCGCTACTCACAACAAGGTAATCGAGTTTCAACTCTATAATTAAACACCAACAGTTTTACACTAGGGAATTTTCGAACAAATATGTGTTTGATTAAAGCTCCAAGCACCCTCAAACTCACTTTGCTCTCACGACAATATAAATGTAATCCACCAATTCACAAAGTATGGTATATTGTTTTTGAACGAAAAAAATAAGAGAAAAACGCACAACTTTAACCGTTGATTTTTATTACTCAAAACAATCTATGTTGTTACAAAGAAATCTGAAGGCTATTTATAGAATAACCTAAGACTAAATCATAACAACTTCCTAGGACTAAAAGAAATCCTAACACACGTGAAAAAGACTCTGAAAATCATCCAACCTGTTCAATTGCACAAATTGCACAACAAACTCACTAGTACAAAAATCGACTTTTGCTGTGGTTTTTTTAGGGGTATTTGCTGCGCTTTTTAACCGCAGCACTTGGAGCAGCAGCAATAAACCAACATATTATTTGCTGCGGTTGAACCGCAGCAAAAAAATGGACGTTTTGCTGCACTTATTCACAAAACCGCAGCAAATACGCACCTAAAAAAATTAAATTTTTTTTTCTTTTTGCATTTTAAAGCAAAATTAGAAGCTAAAATGTTATACATACATAGAATCAATTATTTTCAATATAATTACACTTCTATCACAAAAAAATACAAGTTTGCCTTACCATCCTGCATTGAATAATGGATTCCAGTGTAAGGTTTTCTCTCTATCGACTTCTAATCAAGAGCCAACACTATGCATGTACATACAAAGTACAAAACTATGAATGTAACCCACAACCATAATCAAAGAATCAAACCTTGGGCAAGGATACATCTGCATATCGAAGTCGAGCATCTCGTCTCAAATCCGGGACACCATCAGTTTGTCTTAGATCCTTCACGAATATAAAAACATAAGCAGCTAACAAAAGTTAAACTTGTAATCACGTAAACCCAAATTAAAGTCATTGCAGACAAGCAGGTTATTGGTTTTCAGAGAAGAAAATACAAACAACACCTTAATTGATGGTGTTAAATCTGTTAATCACTGCAACATAAGTGTAGGATAAAAAGTATCCTACCTCAGGCCTGACATCTACAAGGACAGCACTATCCTTCCTTGATAAGAGCTCAAAAGCCACTTTAGGAGACAAATCTCCAGCATATCCACTGTAGGTCACTAGCCAATATACATCCCTGCACAAATCTGGAAAGAGCATAAATTTTCGGTAAAAGCATTGATTGACCCAGGAGCATAAGGAGAAAATATCACAGAGTCGGGAATACAACATCAATACCATATTGTGGAAGTGGTTCCAATGAAAAGAATAAATGGGACGATAGGATCTGAGGGGTCTAAGCCTAAACTTCTCTCCAGTCCTTCAATGGTAGAATAAACATGCTCACAGAATCCATATTGAGGGACGAGAAGAGATCATCACACACTCACTCATCACTCACAGCCACTCACTCAAACATTCACACTCACCATTCACTCACAGTCACTCACATTCAGAGTCACTCACACACTCAGTCAGTCACATTCAGAGTCACAGACTCACTCACATTCAGTTACTCACACATTCAATCATCACTCACAACCAAACACATACAACCACTCAGACTCACCATCAATCAGTCACAAACAACCAAATAAATTCAAAATATTATATAAGATTACAAAAATTGATAAAAAAAAAACAACCAAATAAAAGCAAAATTGAAAACAAAAAATGAAAATAAACTCAAAACCAAAAAACAACAACAACAAAAAAGATAAAATCGAAACTAACCACATGAAATCGCCTCCAAAAGCCACCAGAAATCGCCTCCAAAAATCACCTCTAAAAGCCACCAAAACTCGCAAAATTCGAACACAAAAATTAAAACACTTAAAAACTCAAAACACACAAATTCTATCCAAAAACACGAACTCAAACCAACAAAAAAGTTCATACACCAAACCAAAACCCTAAATCGAAATAAATTATTAACTCACCTTCTCAGCTTTGTTCAATCCTTCACTGTCATCGAAAAGTGGCTTCGACCACTAGAAGAAAAAAAAAACGAGAATTAAAAAAAATCTAATCAAATAAATTCTAAAAACATAAATCTAATTCAAACATAATCTATCTCTTCCCCTTGACTACTCGATCTTCAGCAACAACGAATCAAAAAAATCGACATTCAGCAACAATGAATCAAAAAAATCGATCTTCAGAATTGAACTTTCTTAATTTTTGGGTTTTTTTTGGGTTTAAAATTTGGATTAAATTGGATGGAGGAGCGAATTCCAGTGTCGGTTTTGAAATTGACGCTTTTGTTGTTGTTCTGATTTTTAGGGGTAATGGATGGAGGAGCGAATTCTAGTTGATCTTCCAAAAAATCGGATTAAAAAAATTAAAAAGAAATCGAATCAAAATAGAACACAAATTCAAAAGAAAAATAAAATAAAATAAAACCGGAAAAAAAGGAATTTATACCTTCAAAATTGGGAATAAGAGAGGAAGTAAAATGGAGAATGAGAGAGGAAGCCAACTCGAGAATGAGAGAGGAAGTGAAGTGGTGAATGAGAGAGGAAGTGAAATTAGGGTTAGGAAGAGACTGACAGACGGGATGAGGAAGGAGAGAGGAGGTGTTAAGGTTAGGAAGGAGAGAGTCAAATTAGGTTAAGTGTGAGCTTTTATAAGTCCTCAGTTGGGCTTATGACTCATGACTCATAAGTTCAAAATTCTTCATCTTGATTATAACTTCTTGCTTCGAAAAGGATATAGGAAACGTGAACGGGCTCTTTGGAAAGACGGTCGTCAACCAAGTAGGTAGCGCTCCCCGTACAATCCGAACTCTAACAGAAAGATAGCTAGTCTTTCAAAAACAGTGGTACATGGTCTCCATCCACCCCATGTCCAAACTTAACTCTTTAACTCTTTTGGAATTCCAGAACTAAA
>PYUH01000418.1:699640-767704 GCA_016808085.1 Suaeda aralocaspica | reverse complement strand
AACTTCACATACATCACAATAAGTCTAAAATAATTTTTACGAGCATACTTCTTACTTCAACACTATAAAATTCACAATAAGTCTAAAACCAGCAGATTTTCGGTTCAACACTATAAAATTCATGGGGGCTTGCATGATCGTTTTCTTGCTCCAATAATTTAACACGACATACTATAATACTAAACCTAAGTTTTCATGCTATTAGGTCTTTGATATGTCGCACATACCTTGCTCGCTAAATTTCCTTCTTAATTAAAACTGCTTTTCGGAAAATTCTCCTCCTTGCATTAAAATACAAAATTACCATTAGAAATTCGACTAACCTCATATGAACATTATATAAATAATATAAAGCCTCTAAAATAATTTTTCGTGCATAAATTTCGATTATTTATAATTTCTATGATTTGTTTTATTAAAAATCCAATTTTTGACATAAACTAATCTATTAAATAAAAATTACCAAACTAATTTTTAAAAATAATTTGAAAACATCAAAACACTTTTTATTTACTGAAAAACATTAGGGAAACACTTTTTTTAAAATATTTGGAAGGAAAAATACTTTTGTTTTCTCTCTTTTGTTCCTATTTTTCGACAAACCATGGTGAGTGGGCTACTTTGAGGTGGTTTTTGGCCACCTTGGTGGCTGCATGGGTGGCGGATCTTGGTACCTGGTGGTAGAGTGCAGCAAGGGCTGTCACGTGGTGGTGGTTGTGGTGGCAGATGTGAAGTGTGGTGATTGTGGTGGTGGCTCAAAGTTGGTTCCACGAAGAGGAATACTGCAGTTTTATTTTTTTCTGTTTGTGTACTTTGCTGCGGTTTTTGGGCTGCGGTTTTTCTTTCTTTTTTTTTTCTTTTTCTGATTTTTGGAAAGGGTTTTAAAGAGTAAAATTTGATGAACCAGAGAGCTATATATAGGGTATATGGCCTTAAGGAATTTCGGCCAAATCAAAGTGAAAAGATAAAGTTTTGATTTTTTTTTTTTTTTAGATAGGATCTAAATTGTGTAGGATAATTTTGGATATGTTTATCTTTTGTAAAATCTGAAATTTATCCTAACTAAAAGATACAAAATATCTAGGTAGTTAAAATAAATAATTTAGAAAATAATTTTGGCCATAAAAATATTTATGGGCCTTGGAAAACCGAAAATACCCCATTTTGGGCCTAATATGGTCCGAAAATAATTAAAATAAAACCCATAATTATTTTTGCTATTTTTGAAAATTAAATTTAAATACTCAAAACCTCCTTTAAAAATAATTACTATTTCTAATAAAACCTTTTGTAAAATAAATTATTTTAAGCCATAAAATATAAATAGACTTTATTTTCCGAAATTCATAAAACTATATATTATAATCGTATAAAAATATAATATAAAGTCTTAAAAATGCGGGGGATTACAGCTAGTCTTTGGTGTGAAGGCTTGCAAAGAAAGAGAAGGAAAGAAGGGAGATCCAAGATCACCTCTTGGTGCAAATTGAAGGAGTTGAGGAAACAATTTGTTCCTCATGAATATGAATTGAACAAAACAACTTCCTAAAGATGCAAGCTTTGAAACAAAACTCAAAAAGTGTTGAAGAATACATCAATGAGTTTTAAAAGATAGTCATCATATGTGATATTGAAGAAAAGGAGAATCACAAGGTGGCTAGATTTGTTGTAGGACTTGATGAATCTATCAAGGAGAAAGTAGAATTGTAACCCTATTGGACTTTTGATGAAATTTTCAAAGTAAGTAGCCTTGAGAGTTGAGAAGCAAGGACACTCGAAAAAGTCCAAGACCTTTGCCAAAAGTTACGAATCCAAGAAGGAGAAAGCGGTGGTGTTTACGTAAAACACTAAGCCTAGGGTTGAAGGTGGAGATAAGACAATGGTCATTACTCCTACCATATTCTTGTCAATTCCTGATGACAAAAGGAAGTGTTCAAGTGCCAAGTATATGGTCGTGTGCAATGAAATTGTCCTAGTTCAAGAGTCATCACAGTTAAAGAGGCAAGGGAGATTGAAGAAGCCTATCTAGATGTAATTATTGAAGAAGGGGAGAAGAATGACATTGAGCGAGAGGATAAAAGTAGCAATGGTATGGAGGAAGTTGATCCTGAGACTCATGGCTAAGCTTTAGTGTTTAGAAGGGTTTTACAAACTAAACGCACGCCCTTGGAGGAAAGCCAAAGAGACAAGATCTTCATGATAAGTTGCGTAGTTGAGGGCAAGCTTTGTGATGTGATCATTGATAGTGGTACTTGCACGAATGTAGTGTCTACTCTTTTGATTCAAAAGCTCAACTATCCTACTCATAATCATCATCATCCATACAAGCTTCATTGGCTAAGCTATAATATCATTAAAAATTGCGTAATTTGAGGATAGTGTGCTGTGTGATGTTTGCCCTATGGATGCGTGTCATATACTACTTAGGAGACCATGGAAATATGATAGATTTGTTCAATATGATGGTAGAACTAATGTTTATGTCATCAGAAAGCACTCCAATGGCAAGTTTATTGCATTAAAACCATTGAAAGTTGTGAAGGTTCAAAAACAAGAGACGTTGGAGAATAAAAGAGAGGCATTTTTGACGAGTGTAAGGGAGGTGGAAAGGGAATTAAATTTTTGTAATCAGGTCTTTGTTCTCATGGCTAAGGAAGTACAAGAAGGTTCCTCATCAATCCCATCAATTTTGAAGCCTTTGTTGCATGAATATGAAGATGTGTTTCCTAATAATCTACCACTAGGATTGCCCCCTATAAGAGGCATTGAGAATCAAATTGATCTTATTCCTGGGGCTCGAATTCCAAACAAACCAGCCTATAGATGTAATCCAGAGGAAACCAAGGAGATTCAAAGGCAGATAGAAGAGCTAATGGGACATGGATACATGAGGGAGAGCATGAGTCCTTGCGCAGTGCCCACGTGATTGATTGTTCCTAACAAGGATGGTACTTGGAGAATTTAATTGATTCAAGAGTAGTCAACAACATCACCATCAAATATAGATTCCCAACTCCAAGGTTAGATGATTTGCTTGATGAGTTATATGGCTCTAATGTGTTTACCAACATTGATCTTAGGAGTGGGTATCATTAAACTCGCATAAGAGAGGGTGATGAATGGTTGGTTACGCATTTCGGTCATACTAATGCACCTAGGACTTTCATGAGGTTTATGAATGAGGTATTGAAGCCATATCATGGAAAGTTTGTTGCTGTTTACTTAGACGACATTTTGGTTAGCAGTAGAAGCAATGAAGATCATCTACAACCTCTAAGGAGTGTTTTCGAAATATTAAGGTAACAAAAACTTTATGGGAAGGTTGATAAATGCTATTTCATGGTACCTAGAGTCACGTTTTTGGGGGTATGTGGTCTCACAAGGTGGAGTTTCTGTAGATCAAACAAAGGTGGAAGCAATTAGAACTTGGTCTACTCCAACTAATGTTACTGAGGTTCGTGCTTTTCATGGATTAGCTTCATTCTATAGGAGGTTTGTGAAAAACTTTCCATCTATTGTAGCTCCTATGACTGAGTGCATAAAGAAAGAAAGGCCTTTTGGGTAGACAAAAGAGGCGCAAAAAGCCTTTGAGACGATTAAGGAGATGCTATGCAACACACCTATTCTTGCATTGCTGATTTTTCATGACCTTCTGAAGTTGAAACTGATGTAAGCAATGTGGGGATTGGCGCAATTTTGGTTAAAGTGAAGAGGCCTATTGCTTGCTTTAGTGAAAAATTAAATGGAGCAAGGTTGAACTATTCTACTTATGATAAAGAGCATTATGCAATTGTTAGAGCTCTTGACCATTGGAGTCACTACCTAAGACCTCATCACTTCATTCTACATTCTGATCATGAATCATTAAAGCATATTAATGCCCAGCAGAAGTTGAATCCTAGACATGCCAAGTGGGTAGAATTCCTACAATCTTTTCACATTTCATCAAAGTACAAAGAAGGCAAGTCTAATGTTGTTGCAAATGAACTTTCACAAAGGTATGCTCTTTTTAGTGTGTTGAATTGCAAGCTACATGGTTTAGATATGATCAAAATATACTATGAGCATGATGACAATTTCGGTCCTATATTGCAACAAATAAGCAAAGGTGTTATGGGCTCTTATGTGATGCATGATGGGTTCTTATTTAAAGGTAATCAATTGTGTGTGCCTAAGTGTTCAATTAGAGAATTATTTTTCAGAGAAGCTCATGGTGGAGGGTTAGCAAGACATTTTGGCATTATAAAACTCTAAACATGTTACCAGAACACTTTTATTGGCCTAAGATGATTGTTGATTGATGAGGCTATCGCACACCTATCAAAAATAAACCAAACAACACTAACAAATGTATCTAGGGAAGTAGGGATCGAATTCTTAGGGAAGCAATTGAACTCTATTAGTTCTAAAATGCTTAAACCGTGTAAAGGGCCTTGGTTGAGAAATGTTGATTAACTAAATGACTACTAATTAACTACTAATCAATTACGGGAAATGACTAAGATTAAAACCAATAAGTTAAAGTCTAGGGTTATTCGGGTCACCAAGAACAACCAATGGATTCACTAACAAAGATCGTTCAATCTCACAATTATAATCAAATCAGGGCTCACTAATTCTCTCGAGCTTAGACTCCCTCAAAACTCATCTAGCGGCTCTCGCTCATGCCTAGACTCCCTCAAATCTCACAATTATCATCAAATCAGGGCTCACTAATTCTCTCGAGCTTAGACTCCCTCAAAACTCATCTAGCGGCTCTCGCTCATGCCTAGACTAATTCCGCCTATTATTCAGTGGTCTTATTGTGGTATTTTTACCTCTCGACATCAAATTCAACAATTACCACAATTACAACTAAATCTGCGCACAATTCAGTTGTAAACGAAAAAGCCAATAATAGGAATTTGACTACTAATTGTGGAATTGAAACAATCTAAGTTAATTAGTCCATTAATAAATCAAGGTTTCCCTAACCCTAGAAAATTGATTACTCACTCATGAACATGGAAATCAAATCAATTATAATCATAGAATTCATAATTAAGTTTATGAAATAATTAACAATTAAACTAATAAACATCAACAATTAAACAAAATTAATTAAACTAATGAAACTAAAAAGAATAAATTAAACTAAGCAAAAAGAATAAAAGTAAAAAACCAAATTGAAGAACTGGAATTGAATTGAAATTAATTGTTGAGAATAAACCCTAATTCCTAATCTAATTTTTGAGAGAGAAAAAGTGCTTAATTAAAACCTAAGAGAGTAATTCTAAGTTATGAAAAGCATTAAGTTTTGTAGCCTAGGAAGTCGTGCCCTTAATACCCCAAAAATTGGGCTTACAAAGTCAAAAGCCGAAGAAAATAAATGAAACAAAATTTACGGAAAACCGCTGATGCGGGCGCATAGCAATTTTGTGCGCTCGCATCAACCCTCCAGAAGCTCTTTGAAGACTGCATATTCATTAAATGCGGGCACATAAGGAATTTATGCGGGCGCATGGACCTGTCAGTTCTTTGTTCCTTTACTTCTTATTTGTTCATAGCTTCTTCATGGCTTGTTTCCATAACTTGTTTGGCACGCATTCCCATGCACATGTCATTCTCATTCTGTCCAAGCTTCCCAATTTCTTTCCAAACTCGGTTTCCGAGCTCCTGAAAATACAAAACATACCAAAATCGAGCATAACAACCGCAAATGATAAAATCAAACCAAAAAGCTCTAAAATCGTCGGGAATCAATTAAACTTGGCAAAACACTTCAAAATAGCCAAAGAACACTAAACGAGCTAAAATCAAGCCAGAATCACAACTATTAGCATAAAATTGGCCCGAAACAAGGGGGAAAAACACAATAAAAACCGCACACATCATTGATGTTGAAGCTATTATATTGCAATGTGCGATCTGTTAATTGCCAAAAGCTTCTTTTCATCAAGGTCATTACACACCATTGCCTGTTCCTGAAGGTCCTTGGGAAGATGTCTCCATGGATTCTATTGTGGGGTTACCTAGAACTGCAAGAAGCAAGGATTCTATCATGGTTGTGGTAGATAGATTTTTGAAGATGGCTCACTTTACACCTTGCCATAAAACAGATGATGCTATGAATGTTGCAGACCTGTATTTCAAAGACATTGTGAAGCTTCATGGAATTCCGAAAACTATTGTAAGTAATAGAGATACGAAATTTATGAGCTATTTTCTGGAAGTCTCTGTGGAAGCTTGTTGGCACGAAACTACTCTTTAGTACATCATATCATCCTCAAATTGATGGGAAACATGAGTAATAAATAGAACACTTGGTGTCTTGTTGCGTGGTTTGGTGAGTAAGACACAAAAAGATTGGGACTTAGAGCTAGCACATGCAGGGTTTGCCTACAATAGGTCACCTACTTTTGCTACTAAACACTCGCCATTTCAGGTTGTTGATGGGGTGAATCCTAAGTTTCCTATTGATCATATTAATATTCCAAAGGGTGAATTGGTGCACAAAGATGCTTTGGCAAAAATTGAGTATATGTAGAAGCTTCATGCACAGGTTAGGGCTATGATTGAGAAGCTGAACGAGCAATACAAGGCTCGTGCAAATAAGAATCGTCATCAATATTCATTCAAGGAGGGAGACATGGTTTGGTTACACCTAAGGAAGGAGAGATTTCCAAATAAACGCAAGAATAAGCTTATGCCTAGGTGTGATGGTCAATTCAAGGTGTTGAAAAAGATTGGTGATAATGCTTATCAGCTTGAATTGCTAGGTGAATATGGACTCCATGCTATATTTAACATTGGTGATTTGACTCCTTATGTTACTGATGGTCAATTTTGAGGTCTGAGGACAAACTCTTTTCAAAAAGGGGAGGATGATACAAATATTGATCACAACTTCCAAGGTTTGAGTGAAGCTGCTAACAAGGGTGCAACCATGGGAAATTTGATTGCTTATGAACTCTCAAGTCTAATGGGTGCATCCAGGGTTAGGATTTGCGTGTGCATGGTCACACATTCTTAGGTGTGGCACGGAAATCCAAGAAAGAAGGTTGACAAGGGAAATAAGTTGGTTTTGCCTATGAGTTTTTACCCCATATCACTTGATAGGGTTTTTCTCATTTTAGGAATTGAGTCTTTCATTTCTTGAAGGGTCTTAATCTTCATGTGCAGCCTTATACACATGGAAAATAACTTCTTGAAGGTTTCTTGAGAGTTTGAAGAAAATATCGAAAATTGCACAAATCTTGAAGATTGTTTGTGACTGAATTTTGACAATTCTTCTATGGGTTTGGGTAGATTATATTTTTGTGTAAATCTGGTTGTAATTTGTTGATTACCTTGATTAACAAGGTATTAGAAAGTTTGTTAGGATATTTTATTGTTTAGATATAGTTTGTTAGAGTTTCTTAACAAGATGAGAATGACATGCAGTGCTGATGTGGCATCTTATCTTGTGACTCAATGTTGAGTCACTAAGGGGGAGGATTTTCCTTAGATTTGTGCGTGTGTTTTAGTTTGTTTTGTTAGTATTTTGTTGTTGGTTAAGATTATAAACAATCTCAACCTTAGTTTGTGATTTTCAGATTTGGATATTGATACAAGTGTGAATTGCAATACATTTATACTTGGTCTACAATGATGGAGGATCACGTTCTTGAAAGTTTCTTTTCTAAAAGATTCAATCTAGAATGTTTCTTGAAGCTTCTAAAGGTATAATTTCAATTCGGAGCAGTGCAATATGTCTCAATTTGAAGATTTTTCATTAACAATTGGCTTTGAGTTAGAAGGCGTGTGAATATGAGTTGGAAAGCTTATTGAAACTACTTTCAGGGAAAAAATTTTCTAATATTCAGAAAAATACGCAAGATAATGTTATATCCATTTTTCTACTCGGCTGTCAAACTGGAAATCAGTTTTTAGTTAGATTTATTTTATCTAGAGTCCAAGTATAGTTAGGATATGTTTTTAGGATGTGTTTAGTGTTTTGTTTTGTGATTTTTATTTTCATAATGTTGTTTGTTAGTTTTTTTAGAAAGTTTGTTAGGATATTTTCTTGATTAGATAAAGTTTGTTAGAGTTTGTTAGCAAGATAAGATCAAGATGCAGTGATGATGTGGCAATCTTATCTTGTGATTCATTTGTGAGTCATTAGGGGTGTATTTTTCTTGTTTTGTGCGTGTATTTAGTCTGTTTTAGTTAGGATTTTTGTTGATGATTATTCCTATAAATAGTCTCAACATTAGTTTGTAAATTAATTAAGTTTTGAGTTGAATAAAAGTTTGTTTGTTTACTTGAAAACAAAATCCGAAAATTTAAGAGTTGGTGATTAATTTCTTTATACTCTTGTGCAGATTAATTAGTAGCTTTGAGAGTGCTTAGACTTTAATCAAAAGACTAGTTGATAGTAAGAATCTTGGTGACTTGGTCTTTATAGGTTCGAAAATTTAGATCTATTCCCTTGTGAGTTTTCGTTTACACGAAAATTCACATCAAATTTGGTGCTCTCGTTTAGAGGGGTCGTTAATTAAACCTCAAGAATTGTTATTGTTTTCGGTTTTTCGTTGAAGATTCGTGCAAGTTGTGTTCTAAAAAGTGATTGAAAAAGGGCAGTACGCAAAATTGGAAAATCTGTTGAGAAAAGTCAGTTTCGAGGGTCAGATTGAAATTGCAATTTCTCCTTTTTTACAAAAGGATTTTCAGATATTCTTCTTTTAAAACTGGTTATTTTCTTGTGTACTTTATTCATAAAAAATTTCAGAACTTTTTCAGATTGTTTGCTTTCTGATCGAAGTGAATCTTTGTGAAGTGGTCCAAATCGGAACAGTTTTGAGTAGTTTGTGTAGAAATTCAACTGCGATCAATTTGCTTTGAATCTGTACATGAAATTTTGGTCGAGCGTTTATAATATATTGAATAACATGTCCAGAAAAATTCAGTCTCATAAGATCTTTTAGGTGGGGTTTTGGTCTTCGTACTTTCATCCTAAATTTTGCACAGTTTTAGAAGATGGAAAGATATATAAAACATGAAACTATGAAAGTTTCATGGGATTATCTTCGACGTACACGTATAAAACAATGCAGTACTATAAATAAGTTGAAGGAGGATCTTAAAGAGTTCAAGCTTATACTCCAACGAATTAGATATGTTGAAGAGCGTAACAATACACTAACCGACGTTGATAATCAACCATTGTTGATCACAATCAAGGAGGAAAGGATTGAATTCATGGAGAATGTGACCAGTGATGAATCAAAGATTGATAGTGATATTATTTTTGATTCAATGGAAGAACTTATGGTTGAATATTAAGTTATCCTAAATCAATTTGAAGAGATGGTTGATACAAAACCTACAATTTGGATCTTTCAATGATTTATGTTGGTGTCCAACTTTTTTAGTCTAGAAGCCTAAAACGTGATTTTGTCCTTGCTTTTCAAGGGATTTTGAAAGATGGATTTTTTATTGATTTCGTGATATATTGAAGAATCATAAACGAGTCTCAAGGATTTCATTGCAGTCAAACAAATTTTCACTTGATGATATCGTGTTATCGTTGTTTTTAATTATGTGCTTACTAAGTGACTTTAGATTTGGCATCAAACATGGATCACTCGTTCATCGAATATGGATGGTTGCATGGAAACTAAAACTTGGGGCAAGTTTCTTTTGAGGAAGGGGATGATGATACTAGTGTGAATAGCAATACATTTATACTTGGCCTACAATGATGGAGGATCACGTTCTTGAAAGTTTCTTGATTAAAAGATTCAATCTGGAACGTTTCTTGAAGCTTCTAAAGATAAAGTTTCACTTCGGAGCAGTGCAGTATGTCTGACTTTGAAGATTATTCAATGACAGTTGGCTTTGAGTTAGAAGGCATGTGAATATGCGTTGGAAAGCTTATTGAATCTTATTTCAGGCAAAAATATTTCTAAAATTCAGAAAAATACGCAAGATAATGTTATATCCATTTTTCTGCTCGGCTGTCAAACTGGAAATCAGGTTTTAGTTAGATTTGTTTTATCTAGAGTCCAAGTATAGTTAGGATATGTTTTTAGGACGTGTTTAGTGTTTTACTTTTTGATTTTTATGTTCATAATTTTGTTTGTTAGTTTTTTTAGAAAGTTTGTTAGGATATTTTCTTGATTAGATAAAGTTTGTTAGCAAGATAAGATCAAGATGCAGTGATGATGTGACAATCTTATCTTGTGATTCATTTGTGAGTCATTAGGGGTGTGTTTTTCTTGTTTTGTGCGTGTATTTAGTCTATTTTAGTTAGGATTTTTGTTGATGATTATTCCGATAAATAGTCTCAACATTAGTTTGTAAATTAGTTAGGTTTTGAGTTGAATACAAGTTTGTTTGTTTACTTGAAAACAAAATCCGAAAATTTAAGAGTTGGTGATTAATTTCTTTATACTCTTGTGCAGATTAATTAGTAGCTTTGAGGATGCAAAGGCTTTAATCAAAGGACCAGTTCATCAACCTAAATTTAAGAATCTTCACGACTTGGTCTTTGTAGGTTCGAAAATTTAGTTCTATTCCCTTATGAGTTTTTGTTTACACGAAAAATGACATCAAATTTTGAGCTCTCGTTGAGAGGGGTCGTTAAACCTCAAGAATTGTTATTGTTTTCAGTTTTTCATTGAAAATTCGTGCAAGTTTTGGTGTAAAAAGTGATCGGAAAAGGGCAGTATGCAAAATCGGAAAATCGGTTGAGAAAAGTCAATTTCGAGGGTCAGATTGAAATTGCAATTTCTCCTTCGTTACCAAAGTTTTTTCAGCGATTCTTCTTTTAAAACTGGTTATTTTTCTGTATACTTTATTCTTAAAAAATTTCAGAACTTTTCCAGATTTTTTGCTGTCTGATCGAAGTGAATCTTTGTGAAGTGGTCCAAATCGGAACAGTTTTGAGTAGTTTGTGTAGAAATTCAACTGCGATCAATTTGCTTTGAATCTGTACATGAAATTTTGGTCGAGCGTTTATAATATATTGAGTAACATCTCCAGAAAAATTCAGCCTCATAAGATTTTTTAGGTGGGGTTTTGGTCTTCGTACTTTCATCCTAAATTCTGCACAGTTTTAGAAGATGGAAAGATATATAAAACATGAAACTATGAAAGTTTCTTGGGATGATCTTCGACGTGCTTGTATAAAACAATGAAATACTATAAATAAGTTGAAGGAGGATCTTAAAGAGTTCAAGCTTATACTCCAACGATTTAGGTATGCCGAAGAGCGTAACAACACACTAACTGACGTTGATAATCAACCATTGTTGATCACAATCAATGAGGAAACGATTGAATCCATGGAGAATTTGACCAATGATTAATCAAAGATTGATAGTGATATTATTCTTCATGCAATGGAAGAACTTATGGTTGAAGATCATGTTATCCTAAATGAAGTTGAAGAGATGGTTGATACAAAACCTACAAGTTTGGATCTTTCAATGATTTATGTTGGTGTCCAACTTTTTTAGTCTAGAAGCCTAATACATGATTTTGTCCTAGGTATTCAAGGGATTTTGAAAGATGGACTTTTTATTGATTTCCGTGATAAATTGAAGAATCATAAACGAGTCTCAAGGATTTCGTTGCAGTCAAACAAATTTTGACTTGATGATATCGTCTTATGGTTGTTTCTAATTATGTACTTACTATGTGACTTTAGATTTGGCATCAAACATGGATCACTCGTTCATCGAATATGGTGGTTGCGTGGAAACTAAAATTTGGGGGCAAGTTTCTTTTGAAAAAGGGGAGGATTATACAAGTGTGAATAGCAACACATTTATACTTGGTCTACAATGATGGAGGATCACGTTCTTGAAAGTTTCTTGATTAAAAGATTTAATCTAGGACGTTTCTTGAAGCTTCTAAAGATAAATTTTCAGTTCGGAGCTGTGCAGTATCTCTGAATTTGATGATTTTTCAATGAAAGTTAGCTTTGAGTTAGAAGGCGTGTGAATATGCGTTGGAAAGCTTATTTAATCTAATTTCAGGGAAAAATATTTCAAAAATTCATAAAAATATGCAAGATAATGTCATGTCCATTTTTCTTCACGGATGTCAAACTGGAAATCAGTTTTTAGTTAGATTCTCTTTTATCTAGAGTCCAAGTATAGTTAGGACGTGTTTAGTGTTTTGTTTTGAGATTTTTATTTTCATAATTTTATTTGTTAGTTTTTTTAGAAAGTTTGTTAGGATATTTTCTAGATTAGATAAAGTTTGTTAGAGTTTTTTAGCAAGATAAGATCAAGATGCAGTGATGATGTGGCAATTAGTAGCTTTGACGGTGCTTATGCTTTAATCAAAGGACTAGTTGATCAACCTAAATTTAAGAATCTTGGTAACTTGGTCTTTATAGGTTCGAAAATTTAGTTCTATTCCCTTGTGAGTTTTTGTTTACACGAAAATTCACATAAGATATTGAATAAAAGTTTTGTTGTGTTTACTTAGAAAACAAAAATACCAAAAATTTGAGTTGGTGGATTTTTCCTTTAGACTCTTGTGCAGATTAGTTAGTGGCTTTGAGGGTTCCTTAACCTTGAATCAAAGACTAATTAATCAACCTAAAATTGGGAATCTTGGTGGCTAGGCCTTTAGGAATTCGTAATTTTAGAAGACTATCCTTGTGAGTTTTTGATTAATATGAAAACTCACATCATTTTATAAAACATATAATATTATTTATAAACACAAAATAATTATTTTTAATTAACATGTATTTAAATTCTTTTGTTTAATATTCTTATTGAATACAACTTCTCAATAAAATATTAAAATTATACGTATAAAATTCAAAAATAATTCCTTAAAATCATACGTATAAAACTCACTCACTGACAAAGTCACAAACTCACACTCAGTCACTCACAAACCAGGAAGACTAGACCCTAACCATAACAGCAGTAAACCACACCCAAACAAAACTGTAGATCAAAACAACAATAATAAGAATAACAACAATATATCTAAACAACAACAATATGAACAACAACAATAAGAACAAAAAGGAACAACAACAATGGAGCAACAACATTCATCACACCGAACAAAAATCAACAAATTCCTTTCCTTCCACAACAAATCAGTCCTCACACATACACTCAATTACAGTTTCACACTCACAGTCATAGTCTCACACAGACCTTCCCTCACTCACTAACCCACTAACTCACACTCATACCCATTCACTCACAACCGCACACATATAACCAACACACACCCATAACAAAAAATAGAAAACCACAACTACAACCACAACCAAAAACAAACCACCAAACCCAAAACCACCACAACCACAACCAAAAACAAACAACCAGCAAAACACAAAACCACTACCTTAAACTAAATTAAACAAAAATCGATACAAAAAACAACAACAAAATCAAAATAAAAAAACAACAAAATCAACACCAAAAACGACAACAAAATAAATGATAAAAATAGAAACAAAAAGAAAACAAGCCAATCTCACCTTAGTACTGAAGCCAACAAAAAATTGCTACTATAAGTCGCCACCATAAATTACCACCAAAAATCGCCTCCAAAATGCACAAAATCAAAACACTAAAATTGAAACACAAAATAAAAATTAATACTGAAAAATAAAGCAAGAAAAAGGAGTAAAAAGAGATGGATTTTACCTTAATAAAACAAGAGAATCAGATCGAGAGGAAAAAATGAAGAGAGAGAAATATTTGGAGGAAGAGAGAAGATCAGAAGAGCGAGATGAGAGAGAAGAGAAGATGAGTGAGGCTGTAAGGGAGAGAAGAGAAGAGAAGAGAAGATCAGAGAGATCGGGTTAGGGTTAGAAGGAAGGAGAAGAGGGATACGGTTAGGGTTAGAAAGAATAGAATTATTGGAGGGTTTTTGCATTTATAACCCTTCGTTTGGGCTGGGCTTCAACCATTTGTTTTTAGTTGCTTTATTTGCTGCGGTTATAACTGTAGCAAATAACCAAAAGAACTGCAGCAAAAAAAATCAACCGCAGCAAATAATTTTTTATGCATATCATCAACAACTATTTCCTATGGTTCTTTAAAAATCCCAAAGAACCGTAGCAAATGTAGCGTAGGAAAATCTAATTTTTTTACTAGTGTTAAAATGTCAAGTCCTAAGAAATTCATACTTATTAATAAGCTTGTCAAGGAGCATGTCCCTCCTATAGATTCTGCCACTAAGACTAGTTTTTAAGTCATGCGTAACGAATTCAATAATACGACTTCTTTTGCTTACTCCTTTTCTCCTTATTCCCTCTCCCCTTAACATGATTGCTTTGTTTCAAAAACTAAAGATCAAATTGATGATGCAATAATAAAGACTGTAGAGGAACATGAAAACAAAAATCTTATAATTGAGGAAACTATAACGACAATGACACTCCAAGAGAATTGCAAATTGGACTCACACTTAATCCTCATGAAAGGCCAGAACTCATAGAATTCAAGGATGTATTCGCATGGTTCTATGATGATATGCCCGGGATGGATCCTAAAATAGCTAAGCACCCAACCACTCTAAATCAGGTTGCCAAGCCCGCCAAGAAATAACTTAGAAGAATGAATCTAGAACTCCAATTGAAAATTCGAGAAGAAGTAATAAGACAATTAAGGACAGGATTGGGTTGCCAACATTGTTCTAGTACCCAAAAAAGATGGAAGAGTAAGAATGTGTTTGTACTTTTGGGATCTGAACAAGGCCAGTCAAAAATATGACTTTCCAATGGCTCACATTGATGTGAAGCCAATCATTCTTTGCTCTCCTTCATGGATGGTTACACCGGCTACGATCAAATAAAGATGGATGAAAAGGACATGGAGAAAACAACCTTCACTACTCCATGGAGGTTGTATTGCAACACGATTATTCCATTTGCTTTAAAGAATGCTGGTGCTACGTATCAACGCACTGCAACTACACTTTTTCATGACATATTACACAAAGAAGTAGAGGTATACATAGATGATATGATAGTGAAAGCGAAGGATAGGAGTAAACATACCCTTGCCATGAGAAATTTCTTTGAAAGACTTAGAAGGTTCAATATGAGACTCAATCCTCAAAAATGTGCCTTTGGGGTTACCTCAGGAAAGCTTCTAGGTCATGTGTTAGTACAAGAGAAATTGAAATAAAATCAAGGCCATCAGGTTTTTAAAACCACTAAAGAACGAGAAGGAGATCTGAGGATTCTTGGGAAGGCTCCAATAAATAAGTAGATTGATTTCCAAAAATACCACGATATGTGAGCTTATCTTTAGGAAATTAAAGGAACATGCTCCGAAAGAATGGGATGATGACTGCAAATGAGGTGTCGATATAATCAAAGAGTATCTCATAAATCCGCATGTTCAAGTACCACCAACTCCTGGACATCATTTCAGACTCTAGTTGATCGTCACTAAAACCACTAAAGAACGAGAAGGAGATCTGAGGATTCTTGGGAAGGCTCCAATAAATAAGTAGATTGATTTCCAAAAATACCACGGTATGTGAGTTTATCTTTAGGAAATTAAAGGAACATGCTCCGAAAGAATGGGATGATGACTGCAAATGAGGTGTCGATATAATCAAAGAGTATCTCATAAATCCGCATGTTCAAGTACCACCAACTCCTGGACATCATTTCAGACTCTAGTTGATCGTCACTAAAACTGTTGCAGGAACCATGCTAGTACAAGAAATCAATGGGAAAGAAAATCCTATTTATAACATGAGTACAAAGTTCTTACAATATGAAGAAAGATATTATAGCATCGAAAAATTATGCTTGGCATATGTTTGGTCCGCAAAAACATTGAGACACTATTTTCTAACTTACACCGTTCACGTAATAAGTAAAGAAGATCCACTTAAATATCAATTTGACATCCTGTGGTAAATGAGCGAATATCGAGATGAATGATCATGTTCGCTGAAAAGAACTAGCTCATATTTGCATGATTGAAGAAGATAACGAGGTGAATGACCTTACGAAGGAGGAACCTTGGTACAATGACATCAAAAAACTACTTAGAAAATCAACAATATTGTGCTCATGCGTCGAATAAAGAACAACTAGCTCTAAGGCTCCTAGCCTCCCAATACATCATTCTAATAGGAGATTTATGTAAAAGGCATTACAATTGTTTACACCTTCGATGTATAGACAACAATGAGGACCAATAGGTTATGAATCAAATACATGCGAGCATATGTGGAAGTCAAATGAATTCCCGAATGATGGCTTCTAAGATAATTAATCATGGGCATTATTGGACTACAATGGAGGATGATTGCAATAGATATGTGAGACATTATGACAAATGCTAGAAATATGCTAATGCTCAACATACCTCCATCATTACTTCGCCGTATATCATCTCCGTGGCCTTTTTCAACATGGGGGATTGACATAATTAGAAAAGTTACGCTGCCAGATCACGGGGGTCATGATTTCATATTGGTGGCGATTGACTATTTCAATAAATGGGTGAAAGTCACTTTATACCATGTGCTGCAAGCCAAACATGTGGCAAAATTCATTGAAACTAATATGATATACCGATATGAAGTGTCGCATAAAATCATCAATGATAAGGGAACTCATTTTCAGGGTGAATGTGAGGAACTCCTGATAAAATTTAAAATCCAGCAACACAAATCATCTCCGTATCGACCTCAACAAATGGAGCAGTTGAAGCAGTAAATAAAAATGTCACCGCCATTCTTTCTAAAGTGGCAAACGCATATAGAGATTGGCCACTTAAATTACCCTTCACCTTATGGAGGTATAGGACCTCCATTAGAACTTATATGGGAGCAACGTCTTTCTCCTTGTTCTATGGGATGGAAGTCGTACAACCTATCGTACCCGAGATCTCCTGGCTAAGAATAGTAATGGAAACTAAACTTTCTGAAGTTGAATGTGTACGTGCGTGGTATAATGCCTTGGTCCTCCTAGATGAGAAGTGTTTAAAGGCCTTAAGTCATGTACAAGTCTATCAAAAGTGGATTGAGATACATTTAAATAAATAAACGTGTCAATGAAAGGAAAACCAAGGAAGGCGATTTAGTTCTCAAAGCATTGCGGAATACCATCATGGATCTTTTAGGGAAGTTCCGCCCAAACCGGGTCGGGCCCTATATTGTTAAGAAGATACTCCCCGGAGGTGCAATTCAACTAATGGACATGACTGGTGAAAACTTTTTTAAATTCACCTACTTGGATCAACTAAAGAGATACTATTTCTAAAGTATGCTCATGGACTTACTAGAACTATGTTTAGCCTGACCCCGAAAAGATACGTAGGAAACCTTGAACTGGGGTTCGGCCCATTTAAAAAATAAAAATCCCACTCCTCTACAATACTTTAAGTCGCCTGCGGAAATAAACAAGAACTATGTTTATCATCGGCCTAAGGACAGGGTCAAATGTTGGTGTCTATAGAAGCCCCTACTTTAGCTGAGTCTATAGGGACGACTAGTCCTGTAAGATGAATGCCAAAGTATCAAATACGTGCAAAACAAAAGTTAATCTCACAAGTGTCTGATGATATGTCATCTCCTTAGTAATCTCCTCGTTCCTTTGGACTATGTCTGTGTCTAACTCTCGTTAGATGTGCTTCGATCTTTACAGAGCTCCCTTCAGGTGTCTTCACTTAATCGTGTCGGGAAATGTGTGATAATTCCTTCAGGTGTCCTCAACTTGACCGTATAGGAAGATGTGTGATAATTACTTCAAGTGTCTTCAGCTTAACCATATAGGAAAAATTTAATGCTAATTCCTTCAGGTGTCTTCAGCTTAACCGTATAGGAAGTGTCTTCCCCTTAACCATATATGAAAATGTAATGGTAATTCCTTCAGGTGTCTTCAGCTTAACCGTATAGGAAATTGTAATGCAAAGTCCTTCGAGTGTCTTCAACCTAACCGTATCGGAAAATGTAATGCTAAGTCCTTCATGTGTCTTTAGCTTAACTGTATAGGAAAATGTAATGTTAATTTCTTCTTGTGTCTTCAGCTTAACCGTATAGGAAAATGTCATGCTAATTCCTTCTGGTTTCTTCTGCTTAACCTTATAGGAAAATGTAATTTTAACTCCTTCCGATGTCTTCAGCTTAACCGTATAGGAATATGTAACACTATTTCCTTCAAGTGTCTTCAGCTTAACCGTATAGGAAAGAGTAATGTTTGACAATACCGTATATGATGGCTGAGTTTCATGTCGATGATGTCTGGCACAATGTATTCACTTGGGTATGATCTTTGTCAAGATTTGTGTTGATGATCACATATCTATTGGGGAATATGGTGTGTCTGAAGTGTTATTTGACTTGTTGTGAATTAAGGAAGAGCTCCTTGTCTCTATGTTCACTAGGGATAAATATTTCTCCACTGGGATTTCTTTGTAGAAGACGAGATCACTTGGGATTTTTGTGTTCTGATGATTTCAAAGTGTTGACATATTGGGTATTGAGTGTATATAGACCTTTTGAGGAAGAATCCTCCATCGAAGACTTCATTGGGATATTGAATATTTTTTACTAAGGTAACTTTGCTTTGCAGGGGAAGGATTCAGTGATGTTGCTGAATTTGTGATCTTGCTTCGAAGGGTTGCAGTTCGCTATGGAGGGTAGTACTTCTTTTGAAATGCAAGAGCTAATTCATCCCAACTGTTGATGTTATCCAAATTTAGACTATTCAACCAATACAAGCTTTATCCTTCAATGAAAATAGGAACATCATTCTTCTAATGTAATGCTGAGAACTCCCATGTTGCTTGATTCTACCACAATATTGGAGAAAATTATTCTGATGCAAATTCTTATCCTCCATAAATGTTCCTGCAAACTGTTTCCTTTCCACCATATTCACCAAAGCTGGCTTCAATTCAAAATTAGGAGCCTCTGTATTAGAAAACCAGTAACCACCTCTTACTGTTGCAGAACTGGGTTGGGAATAATCCCTCAATGATCGTGTTGGTGGCGGTGGCGACAGCACATTATTCTCATTGTACACAGAACCCGACATTTCTTCTTTATCAGAAATATTCAAATCAGCCAAAAATTATCAATGATCGAATAGTGTCCGTTCAGAAAGATAAGACCTCCACAATCTCCACTTCCTTCTACGACTCCGCTTATGGAATGATCTCTCTGGTTCACCATCAATCCAAACTGGCATTATGCACGAACATTGTAACTACAGATAAGCGTAAGAAGTGTCTGAGCAAACAATTAGTTCCTGGAGACGAAAGAAAAATTATACAAAGAAAAGAAAATAACCAGATTAGCAAAAAATAAACAATTTCCTCCTCGGCAACGGCGCTAAAATTTGAAAGGGACAGTCGTTTACCTATAAAAAACAACCTACAACTCAAACTAATGTAGATAGAGAAGTAAGTATTGAATCCTCAGGGAGTAATGAAATTCTACTAATTCTAAAAAGCTTGTTATAAAGGGCCTTTAAATTTGTTTCTATGTAATAAACTAATTACTACTTAAAGATAAATCAAACATGAGAATATATCAATAAACTAAGACTAGCACATTGGTTCACCATAAATTAATCAATGAACTGAATAACAATTAATTAACCAATTAAGGACTTCCTGAATTAAGGCTCACTAATTCTCTCGAATCAAGACTCCTTCAAAACTCCTGTAATGGCTCTCGATCACTTAGACTCATTTTGCTTATTATCCCTGCGGTTGTGGTAATCTAACTTCTCGGCATTGATTTCGACATTATCAAACTAACAATCATACCTGGTAAGAATTTAATTGAAGGCAATAAATTGATAATAGGAATTCATGAACACCAAAAATCATATTAATTAATCAACAAACAAAACATTGAAACTAATTCATGGATCCCTTAGCCCTAGAAAAGGAATTAATCACACATAACTAAAAACATATGACAAATCAACAAAAGCAAATAAAACTAACAACATAACTAATAAACTAATTAAAAATAAACTAAACAAAACAAGAACATAAAACTACGGCATCAAAAATAAATCTAACAAGTAGTCAAAACTATACTAAAACTTAAACAAAAAACAAAAACAAAAACATAAACTAGTAACATATATTAAATAAATATAAGGAAATTCGAATGGAGAAAACCTTAATTTTATTAATTGAATGATTAAAAGTGTTTGGCAACTTGAAGAGAGAACATTAGGGCTTAGGAAATTAAAAGTATGATTAATAATGGCGTACAAGTGATTAGGAGTTAAAAAGATATATATATATATATACACTAAGGCCCAAAACAAGAGAAAAATCATGGAAAAGGCCTTCGGAGTGGCCTGCCCGGATGACCCGGGAGAAACACCCTCCACCCGAGTGCACGGCGATCGATCCGGGGGGACTGCTAGGGGGGCTCGAGCTTCAGTTTTTATGCTCGTTTCTTAATAATTACTTCTTTAATGCTTCTTTAGTACTTCATAATCTTTAGCAAGCCTTCCCAATTGACTTCGAACTCTCCAATAACTCTTCAAATGCTTCAAATAGCTTGGAATACAACGATAAATCACCAATTCCTGCAAAATATCGTAAAGAACACAAAAATACTCGAAATAGCAAAAGTTAGTAGAAACACCTCAGAAGATCCACGTTAGAGCTCAAAATCACTCAGGATCGAGGGTAAAACATGCATAAAATATTAACTTATCACATGTTTAAATTTGAAACTAGAGTGCACCCGTGCAGTTGCACGGGCTACATTATAATAGAATGGAATAATATTAATGTATATCATAATAAAATATATTAGTAAACGAAATAATAAAAAGTATATGTAGAATGCATAAATAATTGGTACAAGAATTATAGTGACATTTTTAAACATTTTCGAAAGAATGACACACTTTTGAAAAGTGGTTGTATCAAAAGCCATTTAACTCACTTTACCAATTCAATCCTTGAAAACATAAAACAAGACATTCAATCAACATCAAAAATGCAAATAATATGATTATGGTTTTCATGGGCACTCTTAACTGATGAAGTGATGATCAAATATCCATATATAAAATACAGTTCCTTAATTTTTTATTTTTATTCTTATTTTTGCAATTCAACTTACAATCAAATGTTAATGTTGCATTAATGACAACAAATCAATGAGTCGTCGGTTTTCAATTTTTATTTTATTTTTTTGCTGGGAAAACAATTTAGTTGGAAGGTAGTTTTTTTTAATGTTAAAATAATTCTACATCTAACAAAAAAAGTCCAAAAAAATACAAAAAGTACACAATTTTGTTGGATTAATGAGAGGCCTTCATTAAGGTTTTGGAGGCCTCACAACAAACGTACTTTTAAATTATGTACATGATTATGTGTGCATCAATCAAAAATTCATGTAGCTTTGTTTCTAAGTGTTTTGAGGCCTAAACTGTAATTATGTACGTTATAATTCGATATTATGATTATGAAACTACATATGAGTACGAGTATAGGCCGCTATACACGGGGGACTTTGTGACCTACTTTGTCCTTACCCTCGTCCCTAAATCCAGAGATATGAGACCTTCTTATCCTTGGCATGTAATTTACCTTTGGGTAGACCTAATAGGGTTCCCTGGGCTCTAGAAAAGAGCACAGTGGTGACTTCTCTACTTTGGTTTTGAGCTTCTATATTCACTCCTCAGGCCAAGCATACTCAAACTATGCAACAAACTAAGGACAATCGATGTCCATAAAAAGGGAACGTGGGCCCCTAAAGCCCAGCTCCACACATATTGATGTTCTGGTCGACACGTCGCAAATTATCCTTTCAAAATTTCATTCATAGATGGTTATGCCAACTACAATCAGATAAAGATGGTAGAAAAGGACATGGAAAATCATACTTTCACTACGCCTTAGGGGCTATACTGCTGCACCATAATGTGTTTCTGACTTAAGAATGTAGGTGCTACCTAACAAACGACAGTGACTGCTCTTTTTCATGACAGATCCACAAGGAGGTAGAAGTCTACGTATTTGATAAGATTATTAAGCCTGAGGATCAGGAAAGGCACAACCCCGCCCTGAGGAAATTCATTGAAAGACTTCATAAATGCGACATCAGGCTAATTCCACAAAAAAATGCCTTTTAGGTTACTTCAGTAAAACTTCAGGGGTATGTCATTAGCTCTAGTGGAATAGAGATTGATCCATCAAAAATAAAAGCCATTATGTGTCTCACAACACCCACGAATGAGAATGAAATTTTAGGTTTCTTAGGCCGCATCCAATATATCAGTAGGTTCATCTCAAAGCTCACTATGACTTGTGAACCTTTCTTCAAGAAGCTTAAGAAAGATTCTTCAAAATAATGGCATGAGCAATGTCAAAAGGCCTTCAATCGAATCAAAGAATATTTAACCAATCCACCTGTCTTAGCTCCAACATAACCTGGAAATCCTTTGTAGTTATACCTTACAGTAACACAAACTTAGCTGGTGCCCTACTAGCTCAAGAAATCAATGGAGAAGAAAATTCCAAATACCACTTGAGCAAGAAGTGTCTTTAATATGAAGAAAGATATTCCGGCCTATAAAAATTGTGCTTTATCACTCATATGGGGCGCAAAGAAGCCAAGACATCATCTCCTCACTCACGCCATCCATCTAGCAAGTAAAGCAAATCCTCTGATATACTTATTTGACAAGCCCATTGTCAATGGATGGATAGCAAGGTGGATGGTCATGTTAGCTGAATTCGATCTAAAGTTTACACCCCCGATATCCATCAAAGGTAGCATTGTTTCAGATTTCCTAGCACATTCATGAGACGAACCACGCCCTGAGGATTACAAATTTCTTCATGAAGAATTAATGATGATTGAAGAAGGTAGTTTGTCTTTGTATTTCGATGGTGCCTCAAATAATCAGGGTTCTGGAGTAGGTGTATTTCTTGTGTCCCCTCAGGAGGAGCACACCCTAATCTAAGTTGAATTGGATTTTGATGTTACCAACAATGCCGCCGAATATGAAGCTTGCATCATAGGTCTCGAAGCTGCCGTTTCGCTAGATATTCAGAAGTTAAGGGTGTACGTGATTCAACTGTCATCATTAATCATATTTCGGGTATTAGAAGGTTAGAAGTAAAAATATTGCTCCATATCAGGCTCATCTCAAACATATTGCATCACAGATCGAAGATGTCGAGAATACACTTCTAAGAATGGAAGATAATCGGTTTGCTGATGCTTTGGTTCAACTTCTTTTATGGTAAGGATTCCGAGTACATTATCGCACATGCCCCTAGTGATTGAAAGAAGGTATGAGCCAGCTGAAGTGTCCCTAATTAGAGAGGTGCACAACCTTACTAATGAAGCTCATAATGCCTCTTAACGTTAATGATGGTACACAGACATCAACAATTATTTGTTGCTGGAGCAATATCCTCCGAATACGTCAAAGAAAGAATAGAGAGCCTTGATACTCTTATCCTCACAATTCATCATACAAGGTGGGAAATTATAAACTAGAAATTACAACGGATTACATCTTTGTTTAATTGCTCAAGGTGAGACGCACATAATTATGGATTAAGTCCACGCTCGAGAGTGCAAACCTCATATGAATGACTAAATGTTAGCCATGAAAATAGTTGGTCTAGGCTACTATTGGATGATAATGGAAGATGATCGATTGTCATAGATATGTGAGGCATTGTTATACATGTCAAAGATATTCGAATGCGCAACATATCCCTTCAAAGCTATTTCATACTCTCGTTTCCCCATAGCCATTTTCAACATAGGGAATCGACAACATAGGCAAAGTTACATCGGCTGAACATGGAGGACATGGATACGTACTAATAGCCATCGCCTATCTCACCAAATGGGTTGAAGAAGCTTCGTTTAAGAATCTTCAAGCTAAGGAGGTTACTCAATTCATTGAAACCAACATAATTCGTCGTTATGGGGTTCCATAGGAGATAATCAGTGACCACGGTTCTCATTTCCTAGCTGAGTTTGAAGGTGTGCTGGCCAATTAAAAAATCCAACATCATACATTTTCACCTTACCGACCAAAGTGGATGTGAATTTTTGTATGAATAAAAAACTCACAAGGACAGAAGACTAAATTTATGAGTCCCTAAAGGCTAGGCCACCAAAAGTCACAAATTTAGGTTGATTAATTAGTGTTTGATTAAATCTCAAGGCACCCTCAGAGCCACTAACTAATCTCACAAGAGTCTAAAGGAAAAATCCACCAACTCCAATTTTTCGGTATTTTTTTTCTAAGTAAAAAAAACAAAACTTTATTTCATTAATCAAATCTTAATTTTTGCAAACTAATGTTGAGATTATTTATAGTCATAAATAAAACAAGATCATAACAAAACAAGCTAAGAAAGACACGCACAAGGCTAAGAAAATCGTCCCCTAAGATGACTCACAAGATAAGATGCCCCACCATCACTGCATGTCATTCTCATCTTGCTCACAAACTCTAACAAACTATATCTAAACAAAAAATATCCTAACAAAATTTCTAATACCTAGCTAATTAAGAAAGTCAACAAATTCCAACTAGATTTACACAAAAATATAATCTACCCAAATCCATAGAAGATAGTCCAAAATTCACGCCACAAGTGAAGATCCAATTTTGCGCAATTTTGAGATTTTTCTTCAAATCTTCAAGAAACCTTTCAAGATTTAATGTTTTAATAAAGAAACCTTCAAGAAGGCATTTTCCATGTGTATAAGGCTGTAAATGAAGATTAAGACCCTTCTAGAAATAAAAGACTCAATGCCTAAAAATGGGAGAAACCCTATCAAGTGAAATGGGATTAAAACTCATAGGCAAAACCAACTTATTCCCCTTGTCAACCTTCTTGCTTTGATTTGAATGCCACACCTAGGTATGTGTGACCATGCACACGTAAATCCAAAACTTGGATGCACCCAATAGACTTGAATCTCCATAAGCAATCAATTCCCCCATGGTTGCACCCTTATTAGCAGCTTCAACCAAACCTTCGAAGTTGTGATCAATATTTGTATCAACAGACTAATGGTATATAAGAAAGCCGCTGATAATAATATCAAGATGATTATCTTCAAAATGACAAAAACATACAAAGATTGACCTCTCCAATTACCTTTTTCTTTATTGGGGTATCGTACTTAGAAGCGCACTTCAATAGTAGTAACTCCTTTCCCCTTCGTCTATGGTATGTAAGTGATACAACTGGTGCAATTGAAGATTCTTTTTCTCATAATTGTCTTGGAAATTCATCTCCCGGAAGTATAGTAGGCTGGAGCTAGGTACAACACCTTGGTTTTGTTGGATGAGAAAAGGCTCAAAGATCTCTATTAAGTGCAAGTGTATTAGAGAAGAAGAGAGCATCACTTAAATAAAAGGGTTAAGGTTAGATAGTTCCACACGAACTATGCTGGTCCTTATATTATGAAGACTATTTTACCAAGCGGTGTAGTTGAGTAAAGGGATAAGGATGGTAAGACTTCTATAATCTCATCAACCTCAATTAGTTGAAAAAGTACTATGTGTAGATCTTTAGGCCATTGCAAACAAAGAACTACGAGGTAGGTAACCTAGTTTTTATGTTCGGCCCTAATAATAAAATAAAATCAAAATTCCCTATATCATAATCATTTTACTAATTGTTCGACTTTATTTGATTTTGACTTACAAAATTTTGACATGTACTTGCAAAATTGGTAAATAAAACATCTTTATGTCAATTTGAAATTTCATTACATGTGCTTATACATAAAGTTGAAAAATGATAATAAAGATTGACTATTATGATAGCTAATATAAATGCTTATACCTCTATATCAAGATCAAAATTAAAACATGCATGTGAAATGAGGCAATCTTGCTCTCACACGTCTCCTCTAGGTTCTTTCTCCATTCCCTTAAGCCCCCTCCTCTATCTCAATCGCTTCATGCGTCTTCTTCTTCATCTTCCTTCTTCTAGTCCCCTTCACTTTCTTTTCGTTCTCAAGTGTAGATGGAAGCCTCTACAGTTGTTTGCACACATGAGCTTTCCTAGGTCCGAGCCATTATCTGACGGACACAATGCTAGATAGACTGCTCGAAGAACCAACAATCGGTGTTTCTAGCCTCAATTCTATAAATAGGAGAGTCGCTCCTCACTTAAACCAAGAAGTGTCTAGAAATAGTCGAGTCTTCATTCTTCAAAGGAGTAACCTTCATGATAGGCCTTGAGTTCCAATGGACCTCCCAAGTTTGAGCACAACTCAAAGTAAAAAGTGGCTCTCTAGGGTCCACCAAGTCGAAGTCGGAAACGAGTTACCTCCAACCGAACTGCCTCATGGCTCGCCCCGGGCAATAGAAGGATAGAACAGTCAAACTTGGAAGTCAGATGAACAATGAGTCCCCTGAGTACCTCATGTGCTCGATCTTCCTACACAAAACAAAAAATAGTACAAAGGGGATCTTATCAGCAAGCACCAATGACCACTCATGAGTAGAAATACACATGAGGATTCTTTTTCTTTAGAAGAATCCCTTGGGAGTGTACATAAGATGGTTCGTTGGGGGCTCCAACAGGCTAAAATTCTCCATAATCCATACCTCTTGTTTAATATAGAGGGTGAGTTAGAAACCTTTCCAAAAATAACATCGAAAATTAAAGGTTTAACTCAAAAGGTAGCCCGTCCCTGAAGAATGGAAGGACATCCGAAGATTGGAGCCGATCGAGGAAAATGAGAAACTCGCCAATGCATAGTGGAACGGGAGTATTGCCATCAATCAAGAACTCCTCCGTCAAAGCTAGGAGCCTTGTGTCGCCCAAATGAGGATCATCTCACGAAAAAGAAGCGTGAATACAAGTAAAACGCAAGGGTCCTCAACTTGTATTGACCCCAATTTAACAGGCAAATGATGCTAAAACTACCTATTGTATCGCCTAAATTTAATAGGCGACACTAAAGCTTGATATAAAATGTAGACAAATGATGTTATAGTGTCGCCTCAATTTTACAGGCGACAATAAAACTACATATAAGATGCACTCATCTTATGTTACATTGTAGCCTCAATTTCACAGGCGACACTAAAACTGCAAATAAGATGCACTCATATCAGGTTATAGCGTCGCCTCAATTTAAGAGGCGACGCTAAAACTACATATAAGATACCCCCGTAATATGTTATAGTGTCACCTAAATTTAACAGGCGACACTAAAAGTACCCCTTTTTTGTCAGGTTAAAGGCGACAATANACAGACTAATGGTATATAAGAAAGCCGCTGATAATAATATCAAGATGATTATCTTCAAAATGACAAAAACATACAAAGATTGACCTCTCCAATTACCTTTTTCTTTATTGGGGTATCGTACTTAGAAGCGCACTTCAATAGTAGTAACTCCTTTCCCCTTCGTCTATGGTATGTAAGTGATACAACTGGTGCAATTGAAGATTCTTTTTCTCATAATTGTCTTGGAAATTCATCTCCCGGAAGTATAGTAGGCTGGAGCTAGGTACAACACCTTGGTTTTGTTGGATGAGAAAAGGCTCAAAGATCTCTATTAAGTGCAAGTGTATTAGAGAAGAAGAGAGCATCACTTAAATAAAAGGGTTAAGGTTAGATAGTTCCACACGAACTATGCTGGTCCTTATATTATGAAGACTATTTTACCAAGCGGTGTAGTTGAGTAAAGGGATAAGGATGGTAAGACTTCTATAATCTCATCAACCTCAATTAGTTGAAAAAGTACTATGTGTAGATCTTTAGGCCATTGCAAACAAAGAACTACGAGGTAGGTAACCTAGTTTTTATGTTCGGCCCTAATAATAAAATAAAATCAAAATTCCCTATATCATAATCATTTTACTAATTGTTCGACTTTATTTGATTTTGACTTACAAAATTTTGACATGTACTTGCAAAATTGGTAAATAAAACATCTTTATGTCAATTTGAAATTTCATTACATGTGCTTATACATAAAGTTGAAAAATGATAATAAAGATTGACTATTATGATAGCTAATATAAATGCTTATACCTCTATATCAAGATCAAAATTAAAACATGCATGTGAAATGAGGCAATCTTGCTCTCACACGTCTCCTCTAGGTTCTTTCTCCATTCCCTTAAGCCCCCTCCTCTATCTCAATCGCTTCATGCGTCTTCTTCTTCATCTTCCTTCTTCTAGTCCCCTTCACTTTCTTTTCGTTCTCAAGTGTAGATGGAAGCCTCTACAGTTGTTTGCACACATGAGCTTTCCTAGGTCCGAGCCATTATCTGACGGACACAATGCTAGATAGACTGCTCGAAGAACCAACAATCGGTGTTTCTAGCCTCAATTCTATAAATAGGAGAGTCGCTCCTCACTTAAACCAAGAAGTGTCTAGAAATAGTCGAGTCTTCATTCTTCAAAGGAGTAACCTTCATGATAGGCCTTGAGTTCCAATGGACCTCCCAAGTTTGAGCACAACTCAAAGTAAAAAGTGGCTCTCTAGGGTCCACCAAGTCGAAGTCGGAAACGAGTTACCTCCAACCGAACTGCCTCATGGCTCGCCCCGGGCAATAGAAGGATAGAACAGTCAAACTTGGAAGTCAGATGAACAATGAGTCCCCTGAGTACCTCATGTGCTCGATCTTCCTACACAAAACAAAAAATAGTACAAAGGGGATCTTATCAGCAAGCACCAATGACCACTCATGAGTAGAAATACACATGAGGATTCTTTTTCTTTAGAAGAATCCCTTGGGAGTGTACATAAGATGGTTCGTTGGGGGCTCCAACAGGCTAAAATTCTCCATAATCCATACCTCTTGTTTAATATAGAGGGTGAGTTAGAAACCTTTCCAAAAATAACATCGAAAATTAAAGGTTTAACTCAAAAGGTAGCCCGTCCCTGAAGAATGGAAGGACATCCGAAGATTGGAGCCGATCGAGGAAAATGAGAAACTCGCCAATGCATAGTGGAACGGGAGTATTGCCATCAATCAAGAACTCCTCCGTCAAAGCTAGGAGCCTTGTGTCGCCCAAATGAGGATCATCTCACGAAAAAGAAGCGTGAATACAAGTAAAACGCAAGGGTCCTCAACTTGTATTGACCCCAATTTAACAGGCAAATGATGCTAAAACTACCTATTGTATCGCCTAAATTTAATAGGCGACACTAAAGCTTGATATAAAATGTAGACAAATGATGTTATAGTGTCGCCTCAATTTTACAGGCGACAATAAAACTACATATAAGATGCACTCATCTTATGTTACATTGTAGCCTCAATTTCACAGGCGACACTAAAACTGCAAATAAGATGCACTCATATCAGGTTATAGCGTCGCCTCAATTTAAGAGGCGACGCTAAAACTACATATAAGATACCCCCGTAATATGTTATAGTGTCACCTAAATTTAACAGGCGACACTAAAAGTACCCCTTTTTTGTCAGGTTAAAGGCGACAATATTGCTAACACCTATAGTATCCCCAGCTTTAGGGTCGCCCAATAGGCGACACTAAAGGTCCCTTTGAGGCGAAACTATAAGCCTTTTTTGTAGTAGTGTGCAAGAACATTCCATGGATGCAAAACACTCAATAAGGAGAAGGAGATTGATGTATTTCCCATGAACTATCCTATTCGCGGACTTTCCATCAAGTCCGAAGAACGTCATCATGTCATCTTCCTCGTGATCTAGAAAGCTAGGAAGGCAAGGCTTACCCATGGAGGATATACAACAAATGGCCCCAAGTTCCTCCAAGAGTATAACAAGTTCCCTTTGATGAAGGAGACAACAATGGGCTTTGACACTCCAATAGTTCATCACTACTCTAAGAAGGAAAGTGTCTCTTTGGATTAACTATAAGGAGAGTAAACCACCACATCCAACTTCCTCTCACTCCTTCTTATCCTTGTTGGAAATTGTTCTCAACCATAAACCCAAAACATCCACAAAATCAAACATGATTTTAAAATTTCAAAGATGAAAACTCAAAAGTATATACGAGTTAGAGAAAATGAAGATAGTATGAAAGAAATTGAAAAGGATTGTTTGATTTGTTGTGGTAATAATCCACAAACCCAAGGAGTATTTATAGGACGCCAAAGGGGCGAATTTGTACAAGAAAATGGGAAGAAATCCATGCGAATAGGCTCATACTGTTAGTGTCGGCGCATGCCTTGCGACCCATTACATGGCACGCATTCCAATGCATGCTAAATCCCCTTATACACAAATTTAGTTTCCCTATCTTGCACGTGTTTCAAATATTCTAAAATTCCTTTAAATCCCCTATTCATTCTGTAATCACTATCGCTTTTTTTGTTCATTTTAAGATTAATTTGCATTGCAATGAGTCGGTTTAATTTTAGAAATTAAAATTGCATTATACGCATTGTAAATAGACAAGCTTATAGATTCAGTATGTAATAAATATGAAAAACATATAAATATACATGTACAAGCATACAATAGGTTCTCCCATACAGTAAGGCTAGAAGCTCTAAATAACGCCACATATCCTATCAAGCCATCTGGAATGACAAACTCCAACAGCTGAAGGAGGGAATTAGTGAAGATCTAATAAATAAGGTTCATAAAGAAAGAAAATTTCTATACTATAGTACAAGAAAACTAATGTTTATCAATCGACCTATTACTCAGACACTTAAAAGCATTTTATTCATAAATTTATTTGAAGGAAAGGATGTTTATAATCTTTTTATACGTGCATGACGAATAAAGAACCTTAGGTACCCTATGGGGCAAGACTAAGTGCTAGTGATGGTGACTGAAAGTCTTCAAGTGATCCAAAAATAGACCGAAACTTGTCATTGTAATCCTGATCAGGATGAAGTACACCTAATGTTTAAGAATCTGAAAATGATGAGTAATAAGACCCTAGTAAACTCGAAGGTGGAGGCCCAACAAGTGCTTCATTGGTTTGTGCTCTCGTAATGCGAAAGGGCGAATGCTACATCAGCGCAACACAGCTTTACCTAGGCCCCTCCATGTAGGGATCTTCATTTTCATGATGAGGTCTCGTTTGTGGCACCTCACAACTTCACTGAGGCCTTTCCGCATATGGGATGTAACTCCTTTGATGAGAAACTCTCTCGGATGATCCCTGAGATCTGCCACATATCTTGACCTAGTAAAAGTACTATTTTCATACGCCTGAAATTAAAAATAGGTATTCAAAATTGACATTAAAGATATTCAAAAGACAGGTGAAAATTGTGAATGCAAAAGGAAAAAGAGATTACCTCGGGATGTTGTCACTGACAAGATGCTAGTGTGAATTTCATCTCTACAAAATGCGGTAATGCCAAGAGTGCTTTTAATATCATCTTGACCCCCTTTTTGGATTTTTGAGGTTTTTTAGATCCTTATACGATAACTATTTAATCGTTCACAGAATTTGTATTACTTTATAATTCCAAGAGTGAAATTCCTATCAAATATCGGAGCTAATCTCCCCAACCAACGCGCTACCTGCTGGAGCATATTCTTCTTCCAACAACATCGTTGTCCAACAAAATAAATAAAATTGGTATAAACTTCGACAACATTTCGGCTTTATTTGGACAATGCTACCCATGCACTATGGCTTTTGAGTACCTACAAGTAATACATTCATATTATGCACCATGTTTTGACAATGTTTGAGGCATAATAGTAGCCATTAAACTCAAGAATGCACTATTCTTGAATTTCCCAGTTCAAGAAGAATGCACTATTCTTCCCATAATATTCACAACAAATCTTATGACTGCCCTACTCTACAAAACTTATGATTGCCCAGCTCTAGAATGTTGATGAGTGCCGTACTAGACAAAACCTATTATGCGAGCACTTCACATCACATGGCCACTGATATTTAATATCATCAATATTATCAAGGAACAACTTAAATGGAAAATGAAAGCTCATCTAAATTCCTACATGTTTGGACCAAGTTTTCGAGACTTTTTCAACATGATTTGAATTAAGCAAAATTGAAAAAATTAAGACATTCTTGAGAAAGGTGTAAGTTTTGCTTCAAAGACATAATTTGAGTCATTTTTGGTAAGAAATGACCTAAATTCGAGTTTTAGTGAAAAATTAGTTCATATGCTCTATGTGAGTTGATAATGTCCTTTAATGTGATTTTTGGCTACAATTCAATAATCTGATGAAACCTGCAAGTCATGCCCTATGCCACTTTCTATAGACATTTTCATGGGATGATATTTTTAATCGAAGTCATTTATCCTGAAGATGATCAAGTTATAAAGTTTATGCACATCAATATCCAATGAGGAAAATATGCTAAATGAGCCGATTTTGTCATTACTAGCATAATGGAGCCCAAAATTTCAAGGTCGCCAAAGATTTGAAAGTTTCATGTCATCATGATTAATACATCATTTTGCATATAAAATGATAAAAATCTACACATTTCCGGATGCTCACAAGCTCAATCGATCACTATGAACTGATTCATTCAGGAACGACTACTGTTACTACTACTATTAATACTACTACTACCACTACTACTACCACTTTCATGAGTATTAAATTGAGTAATCAAGCATGCCATGGTAAAATTGAAGTTCATATCACTAATCTATACTAAAGTAAGCAAATTCATGCATTTGATGTCATTACATTCCATCAACAAGTTCAAGTATAAAAAACACAATAACCACGATAATTTACATGAAAATCAAACTTTATACCACTATTTTTCACTCAATTCTCAACCATTTGGAGCGAAACAAATTGCAAAATGCTACATTTCATACATAGAACCTAATAAACCAAACACATTTCCAATAATAAACCACATGCAAAAAAAAAACACCATATTTCAAGATTTACATGAATAACCACAAAAATAGTCCAAAAATACAAAATATATACTAAAAACCATGAAGAACATTACAAAATTGAATTAGTTAGTGGATCAACAAGTTTAGAAGCTTAATTAATTTTGAGGTTTTGAAGAAATGAAAATGGTGGAAATGGAGGTGCTCTTGCTGCTTTTTTTGTGATTTTGTTTGTGTGTGTGCACACCATGTGCCTACACGCACAGTGGTTCCGCCCATTTTTTTTTATTCTAGTCCTTCATTTTCGTGTCAGAGATTCCTATGACGCACTAAAGGGTAATTTTAGCCGGGAAAAATTGGCATATGGGATAATGTATGTCACATATCTTCAAATATTCCTGATTTCAAAGTCAAAGTTCCTTAATCCATTACTTACAAGTCCACTACATGTGGTAAACCTTTGATGCCGCAATGCCAAACATCTCCCCAATGAAGGTGACCTATGATTTCTATAGTCAACTATCCCCAGTTCGGTGACTTTTCGGCTTCCGCAACGAAGAATGTTAAAACACCTCCTTGTACAAAATTAGGTCAAGGTCTAGTTTTGACTATTTCTGATATTCAAAACAAAGTCATTGTGATTGGAAAAAACCTCTATTCCAGGAGGTCTCCTTTAGAGAGTGTCTCCCCAGTGAATTTACGTACCTCAAATCCCCAGTAAGTCAACACTTGACGAGCGCATGATATACTTCTGAGTATTCACCGTGGCACAATAATGCACAGCGGGGTGAACTCCTACAGTGAACTTTCAAAAAATCACCAGTGATCAGCAACGACCTCAATGACATATCATTCCCTAGTGATGACACATCATTCCCCTAGTGAGTTACAAATGACTTCAAAATCATGCAATTAAACTCCTCGGTTATCTCGGTTCTCACTATAGACACCCGATGGAGCAGGGTCAAAATATTCATACCTAACAACGAAAACAAAGAACACTTCCTTTATCCCTCATGAACATCATGAGAAAATGAAATTATATTTACTTGTGTTGTGGCGACCAGTAGCCCAAAATATCCCCAGTGAAAGTGTTTGACCTTTTCCTCACATTCCCTAGTGGATATACCATTGTTAGCATGAGCTCTAGTAAAATCACTCCCTAGTGAATGTGCTATGATAGAATATAATCAAATTGAAATTCAGATGCTAATAAAGTCCATCTCCAACGAGTACATTTTCTATTGATATCGGAATCCAAGCTTCTCCTACACATCTCCGGTGAATACAGAATACGAATCAAGTGTCAATAGCAGATTCAGAATTGGCCTATCCATAACTCCATAGTTAAATATATATTTTGTGGTATGATAGATCGCGTTAGCCGACGATACTATCTACCATTTATATCTGTTATTCCCCATTTATCGCGTTAGTTGGCGGCACAGGCTCCCTTGATACGCTTTCATCCACAATGGATCACGTTCGTCGGTGATACTAGCTAGATCCACAAATATTTTTCATTCCTTGTGGATCAAAATAGTCAGCTATAATAGCTCCCTTTATATTTCTCATCACTTGTGGATCGTATTAGCCGGCGATATTGGCTCCCCTCATATTTTTCATCCCTAATGGATCGTGTTAGTCGGCAATACTTGCTCCCTTCATATTTTTCAACCTTCGTGGATCACGTTAGTCGGAAATACTCGCTCCCTTTATATTTCTCATCCCTTGTGGATCACGTTAGTCGACGGTACTGGCTCCCCCTATTTTTCTCATCTCATGGGGATCGTGTTATGCGACAATACTGGCTCCCTTCAATAGAGTAGCCGACATACTGGCTCACTCTATCCATATTTAGTAGCCACCACCGGTAAGACGTTGGGAAGCCCTTGACAGCTAGCAATTAAGGCATCTCGACAGCCACCTAACCACCGCACTTGCCGACACTATCACTCTCGTTTCATCGTGATAACCGAAGATACAACTCCCCTTTTGATCTATATCTTAGGTTGAAACTAAGTGTTTAAACTGAAGATAGATTGTTTTTACTGTAAATGATGCAAATTGGAACACTCACAACTCACACAATTCACAAAAACTTAGATTACACTGGAGCACTCAACAATCCAAAGCTAAGTTTGTTTCATTATTTGTGAGAACACTCAATCACAAATCCTAAAACTAAGGTAACTTTTGTAACTTTGAGCTCACAAAACACTCGAAAATCCTGAGAATTTCGTATGAAACCACACACAAAATATCAATGCAAATAACTTATATTATTGAAAACTGAAAATTGATTTGTTACAAAATAATTGTGGCTATTTATAATATAACCAACAACTATGTCCTAAAATACCTTTAGACTCTAAACAAATTAGAAAAAACCAAGAATCACATGACGACTTGTCCAGTTGCACAAGTTGTATGATCAAGTTGCCAACTAGACTCTATCTACTTGCAACTTGCATAAAATCCTAACTAACATAGATTTTATTCTAACAACTTAACTAATTAACAAAACAATTATACAATAATGACTAAAAATCATGTAAATTAAAAGACACCCAACATTCTCCAAAGATCGCCAAATACTCGCCATACACAAAAGCCTTATTTTTGCGCAACTTTCAAGAAATGTCTTCCATCTTCAAGAAACCTTCCAAGAATGAATCTTTTAATCAATAAACTTTCAAGAAAGTATTTTCATTGACCTCTAGGTTGACAAATATGGTTAAGACTCTAATGTTGTTAAAGACACCTATGCCTGAAATAGGAAAAACCCTAGCAATTGCAGTGGGAAAAAACCCATAGGCAAAAACCAACTTATTCCCTGAATCCACCATCTTAACATTGGCACGTGGCCAATCCTAACTAGGTAAATGTAATATACAACAATGTCCATCAGCCAATCCAAAGCCATGTAAACCAAATGGTCTAATCCCTTGAATTTCATAACGACTTAGAATTAACTCCTTGTCACCATTGCTTGACTTTCCTGATCACTCTCCCTTTCTTCAAAAGGAATTATCCTCAATTGTTAAATCAGCTGATCATCCATGTAAGGAGTCAAATCCCCAATATTGAATGTACCTACCGGCCACACCATACTCTTCCCTAATATCAATCATATATACATTGTCTCCATATTTCTCCAAGACTCAAAAAGGTCCTTCTGCTCTAGCATGAGTTTGTGCTTGCGTTTTCATAGAAACCTTTCCTTCCAAAGATGGACCCAAGCCAAATCATCTAGATTGAATGACTTGGACTAGGGCCTCTTATTGGCATTATTCTTGTACATCTCATTAACCCTTTTAATTCTAGCTTTGATTTGATTATGCAACTTCAACATATTTTCAGCATATTTCCATGCATAATCATGTATAAACTCGTTTTTAGGAGACTCAATCAAATCAACAGGAATGTAAGGATTTATACCATAGACAACTTCAAAAGGTGAGTATTGTGTAGCATATGTAGGTGTCCTGTTATAAGAAAACTCTGCATAACTCAGCTTGATATCCCAATTTATGCCAGTTTTTCTAATAAGTCCCCTGAGCAACAATCCAATCGTCTTGTTAGTTACTTCAGTTTGCCCATCTGTTTATGGATGATGAGAAGTACTAAACAATAGCTTTGTGCCAATCAATTTCTACAACCCTTTCAAAAAGTAACTAAGGAACTTGTTATCCCTATCAGAAGCAATAGTTCTAGGAACACCATGCAAATGAACTACCTCCCTAAAGTATAAAGAAGGAACACCCATAGCATCTTCAACCTTATGGAAAGCAATGAAATGTGCTATCTTAGAGAACCTACCACAACAATGATTAAATCCTTACCTCTTTGTCTCCTAGGTAAAAAAAAAAATAAAGTCCATGCTCACATCCTCCAAGGCCTCTCTGGAACTAGTAGTGGCGCATATAACCCCTTGTGAAACATACTCTTTACTCTCTGACATGTCCCACAACAAGCAAGAATAGCAAGTACATCCCCCACCATCTTTGGCCAATGAAATTGTTCTAGAAGTAGCTCAACTATTTTATTGGTACCAAAGTGTCCTGCCAAGCCTCCTCCATGAGCCTCCCGTATCAACAATTCCCTAATAGCACATTTCGGAATACAAAGTTTATTTCCTTTGAATAGAAAACCATCCACCAAGTTATAATGGCCTGGCCTTTTGCACCTTGCGCATCTTGTTTGTATATTTCACCAAAATTAACATCCTTCTCATAATACTCCTTGATGATCTCGAAACCCAATACCTTAGAATCAACCATTGCTATCAGGTTATGTCTCCTTGAAAGAGCATCTGCAACAACATTAGCTTTTCCAGCCTTGTATTTTGCAACAAAGTTGAAAGCTTGAAGAAACTCCACCCACTTCGCATGTCTAGCATTGAGTTTCTGCTGGTTGTTGATATGTCTCAGAGAATTATAATCAGAATGTAGCATAAAAACCTGTGGACAAAGATAATGGCTTCAATGATCCAAAGCTCTCACCATTTCATAAAAATCCTTATCATAAGTAGAATAATTCAACTTCCCACTATTCAGCTTCTCACTAAAATTCGAAATTGTCCTCCCTTCTTGAGTAAGAACAACACCAATCCATGTTGCACTTGCATCACATCCAACATCAAATGGTTTACTGAAATTAGGAAGGGCTAAAATAGGAGCATTACACATCTTTTACTTCACAAATTCAAAGGCTTGCTGATCTTGCTTGGTTCACTCAAACTTCCCTTGTTTTGTGCATTCAGTTATAGGACTCAGAATAGTACTAAAATTTTGAATAAACCTCCTATAGAAAGAAGCCAAACCATGAAAAGATGTTGTTTGTTTAAGTAAAAATTTGGAAAAGCTACGTTTTGGTTTAAAAGGGCGATTGTGAGCTTCAAAGTTTGTTCTTGTAGCTAACTGTTCCGCTACAGTAGTTAATTGCCACACTACCTCATTCAGCTAATTGTTGTTACGTTCAGCCATTCTATTTCTCTTGTAGAGGGAAAAGACCTTTATATTAAATTATGTCTAACTCAAAGTTAGAACAACATAAACTCATAACATAAAACATTTTTTCATTTTGTCTCACAAAAGAAGTTTTCAATCTTTTAGAGCGAATGATTCACTTACTTTTGATTGTTTACACAACCATTAAAATAAGAATAAAGAACATAAGAAATAAAAATAATTCCCTTGGTTCTACTCTACTTGAGGCTTCATTTCCTAAAAGAATTGAATTATTTATTAATTCATTCCCAAAATAAATTTATTACTTAATTCCTCCTAATATTTCTTTATGGCTCACTCCCATTTATTCAAAATAACATAAACAGTAATCTAAATTGTTCAACGTTCTAAACATTAACAACGCTTAACAGTACTAATTAACTAACTCATGTCTAAACAAAACCCCTAAGCTTTAACATTGTCTTTTATATCCCTCGACATTACATATTCTTTGGGTATAAACTCAGGATCATTTTTTATATCATCTTCCATATCCTCTTCCATGTCTTCATCCACATCCTCCTCATGATCAAGCTCTTCTTCATCCTCAGAATTGGATACCAAATCTACATACACGGGATCCGAATTCTCGATCTCATAACAAGAGCTATCCCTTGACTCATCACTCCTTGAACCAGAAGTAGTTTCTTGCACCACCGTGTCTTCATTTTCCTGGCTACCTGGGCTTGGTGTGGGTGGGGTCTCCTCACTTCCATTAATTTCTAGATACTCCTTCTCCTTCCTAGCAGTGTAACCCTCCAAGTACCTCCAATCACAGCCCCACTGACCAATTGCATCCTTATATTTAGTGTAATTTGGAAGTCCTCTAACAAACTGAAAATCACTTTACTTCGCCTTGATATCCAGGTCAGGTTGGTCCCATTGCGGCAGCTTCAACACCGTACTCATATGCCAACAATAAAATCGTATCTTCCAAACGTACTGAGGTGGGATCTCATAGTCCTTCTTTTCAAAGGTCCCCATTTGTGGGTCTTTACTAGGCATACTATACGACATATTGCAAAACACTTAAGACTAATGGACCATCCTTCCCACAACAAAACCAAACTAACAGTTCTACAACAAAAGGTCTAGTGGCTAACATACAATTTCTTTTACACATAACTAATCACATAAGCAACACCTCAAAACATGAACTTAAATGCATTAAAGAACATAAATAAAGTGTATCCTCCATGCCCAAACTTCCTACTCAAATTCACCAAATGATGTTAAAGCAATAACACATAATACATACCTGAATTCCTTGCATACCTGCACACATAATTTATTTTTCAAAACTTTCTATTTTCGGAAATAACTATCCGTCGAAAAATTCCATTTCCAAAAACTTTCCAAAAAAAGAAATTCCTCTTTCCCAAAATAAAATTTAGGGTACCCCCAAAAATAAAATTTATTTTATTTCAAAAACTTAGCTCTGGTAACCACTTTGTAACACCCTGGAATTTCTTAACCTTCTACTCTAAAATTTTCCGGAAAACATATTATAAATATTAAATAAATATTTTTATTAAAACTCCTAAATATCGAGGCAAAACCAAAGTATTACCGCCACTGTGATAACGGCTAACGCATTTATCAAAGTACTACAACAGAAGTCTTAATAACCAAAACAAATTTAAAAATTAAACTTCAAAAAAGTCTCAAAAGTAAATTTAGACCAATATCCAAAATAAAAATCAACTTATAACTTTATTACACTTTAGAACCATCTTAATGGCCCTTAAAACCAAAACTAAAACATTGAAAATAAAACAACATCCAAATAAGAGTTAGATAACTCCATAAGCAAGTAAATTAAGAAACTACGAAGATTACACAACAAGCACTCTCACTCCAGCCCAACATGAAATGACTTAAGCCCACTTGTACATGTAGCTTTTCCTATTCTAGGTAACTACTCACCAACAAGTGGGTAATTGTAGGGCCAATTCCAAGACAAAGCCATGCACACAAAACAAATAGCCAGCAAAGATGAGTATATAACTACTAAAGACTATGCAACAAGAACAATAGAAATTAAAACATACATATATCTTACCTTTGATAACTCTTCACCTGTGCATAGACTCAACAAATATTTTATTATATTTAAACTTTGGATTCCGCATCGAACGGGTTTCCTTTCCTTTAAAAAAATCGCCCTATTTTATTATATTTAAACTTTGGATTCCGCATCGAACGGGTTTCCTTTCCTTTAAGCCCTATTGGGCACCAACTTGGCAGCAACTCCAAGAAGATATTACCTATGTCACATAAAGTGACATAATTCAAGCGCATTAAAAATATAGAAGAGTACAACGTCTTGTACTCCAATAGAAGTCATAGATCTCTGTTCCAAACGACTCCCCCCATTGTTCATACTCAAGGTATATATGTTCCAAGAGTTTTGGTGCGAATCCTCTTGCAATCTACGTGATTAACCGGTTTAACAATGTCATGACTCACATATAACACCACATACATAAAAGCATGCATCAAGTCAAGCAAGCCATATTAATTATTTTTGATTTAAAGTGATTCAAAAAATAATCACATGTGTGTCCTTTAATTAAATTGAACCTCCTTTACCACACATTAACTGTGAGTGGCTAACTATTTACTTTCTCCTTAACCACACATAAAAATTTGAGTGGCAACATGAATAAACAATTGCCCATGAACTTCTTTTAATCATGTGAATAAAAATTCACAACCTACTTCTCTTGTTGATTAAGTAACTAACCAACTTCAATAACTTTCTTTCTTTATTAATAAGCTATTGCCCAAATAAAATTGCTTATAACATTCCAATTAAATCTTGTAGAATTTATATTGCTAAAAGCATGGACAGTCAACATAGTATAAAATCATGATTCTAATAAAACTTGTCATGCATGTCAATTCACAATCCAAACAAGCACAACAACATAACATAACATAACATAAAAGATCAACCAAGCATGAATTCTAATTCTTATATTTGTCTTCAGTACTTACGTACCTTGTAAAGTAGTGGTAATTGACCACAACTCCTAAAAGTCAACTATTTCAAAATTTCCAGCATAGAGAAAACCGAAACTATGTTAAAACCTTGTTGACTAAGTTCTACAACAACTCTAAACTAACTTTCTATATTGGAAACTTATTCAAAACATTCCCTATATAGTCTCTATTCAATTCCATACTTTACTTTAATTTTTCTATTGCAAAATAATTGATTTTCGGTAATTTTCCAAAAATAGCAGCCTTGTAAACCTTCTTAAAATAACTCCAAAACCTTTCTAAATATCATATTTTGATTATAAAACTCTGTCATGTCGTAAGATCAATATACAACACTTAGATGCATTAAAAATATTTATGTCTCACTGTATTACATGTCATTATTTTTATTGGGCATAAATAATTGTAATAAAAATTTACATCTTTGTTTATTCATCTAAAATTCATTGAAAACTCATAAAAACATCATAAAACTCTTTCACAATCTACTAACATCATTATGAAATAAATCTTTGCCTTAGAATAATTTTTCAAAAGCACAACATGTTCATACTATTTATTCTATTGATTTTCATGATTTCGAAATTTGAACAGCAATATAATTGAAGTTTAAAGTCTTTAAAAATCAATCTAAACTTCACAAAATCTTCATAATTTCACCCAACAACAATTCATGATCATAATATTGAAGTTTAAATCATTAAAACTCATTAAAATCAAGAATTTCATAACTTTATAAACCCTAATGTAAAATTTCATGAACAACAAATTAATTTATGGTTTAAAATAAATCATAACTTCATAAAACATGATTGAACTTATAAAAACATGATTGATCATAAATATAAACATGAATATGAAAAATTAAATCAAAAAGAAAGAAGAAAAATATTTTTTATAGAAGTCCGAAAATACCGAGTAGGGGAGGAGGGTGGCCTGTGACAGGCGAGTAGGCCGCGCACGGCGGGGCTCCGGCTGGTTTCGGTAACCAAAGCAACGACAAGATTTTTTTTCTTCTTCCTTCGCCAAAACCAAACATAATTTTTTTTCGTTCGAACTTCCCTTCTCCTTTTTTTTATTTTCTCTCTTTATCTCTCTAGATTTTTGGAATCCTAAATCACCAATTTGCAAAATAAAATCTAAAAATTGGCTTTTAAGGGGTATTTATTGGCCCCAAAGTAGGAATTGGTGAAAGCCCACAAATATCCTAAATATTTGTAGGCCCCAAAGTAGGAAAATCTAAAAGTTCTATTTTTAGAAACTTTTCAAAATATTTTATAAAACATAAAATATTATTTATAAACACAAAATAATTATTTTTAATTAAAATCTGTTTTAATTCTTTTGTTTGATATTCTTATTGAATACAACTTCTCAATAAAATTATTAAAATCGTACGTATAAAAAGCAAAAATAATTCCTTAAAATACGTGAATATATGGGGTATTAGATGAGGGCCCTTCTAACCTTCCTAAGACCCATGCCCCACCTTATAATGATTTGATGAATGCGTTTGACAATCTCTCTCTTCAGCAAACTCATATATTTAGCATCATGGAACAACAACAACAAAGCAACAAGATTGTGACTTTGGCAAAGTTGCAGGACAATATATTGTACCATTATCATGTCACCCAAGGCCACTTTGACCCACACTTGAACTACCCTTACTAACTGATCCTAGAAGGCCTAGTTCCCGGTTAGGATAATAACCAACCCAGTTAGCCTTACTTCCCCACATATAGTGAGAGGCGGGAGTAAAACTTCCAAGTTTCTCGAGGTTGTGACCCTAGTGTACATGGTAAGTATTGGCTACGAGTTTATACAGGTGGTTGGGACCCCTCCTCTTCATATCCTTTTGAGTATGGTAACTAGCCTTACCAACCTTAATACGTTTAGCCTCCTTGTATCGATGATAGTGGTCTTGATGTGGGTCCCGCCTACAACTATAAGTGGGACCATCCATCTCCTTGAGGACAGGGATGAAGCATTGTCTTAGCTTTTTTTTTGCGAGGGGGGGGGGGGGGGGGGGGGGGGTGGGGGGGGTTGGGTTACCGTCTAGAAATGTATACATGGATAGAGCAACACTGGTAGCTTTAATTTGTTTTGTTGTTGTTAATCGTTGAGAGAGAGAGAGAGTTTGTAATATTTGAGAGGTTATTTACCTTGGGGTTTTGCTTGTGTAGATTTAGGTGCATTTTCCATAGTTGTCGGTTATTGGGGTGATGCTCTATAGAAGCTTATGAGTAATTTGTGCGATGATTTCATCTTTGTTCCTCAATTCTTGTTAATGGCTTTTGATGATTTATGGTTAGTTTTATGATGAATTGATGATTGATGGAAACTTTGTGATGATTTGGTGCTGATGGTTTTGTTGTTGATGGTTGATTTCATTCTTGCTCCCATTGTGTAAAATCCAAAATTTTCATTCTTATTCCTTTTCCCGTAAATCGAAATTCTTTCTCTCCCCTTCTTTCCCTAAAATCCAAATTCTTGCTTCCCCTTTGGTTCCCTATAATCCAAATGCATTTAGTTCTTATTAGAGCATGTAATTTCATTTTCGTAGTTTATTTTCAATTTTTTGTTGTTCATTAGTTTATTGTTTTGAGGATTTAGTTTTTTTTTCAGATCTACCCAAAATAAAAAATTACAAAAATATTTTTCATTTTTATAATCTTTTTATTTAGTTTTAGGTTAGATCCCTATCAATATAAGCTAAAAGAATAATCTTTTCATTAAATCCAAAATACCAAAATCTTATCTTTTCATTAAATCCTATCTTTTGTAGAAATTTTATATAAACAAAAATCAATTTACTTCATCATAGGGATGAAACTAATTTTGTCTATAACCGAAAACCGAACCGCATGATCGAACAACTAATTTGGTTCGGTCTCACATTTATTCTAGTGCGATCCGGTGTGGGAAAATTCATAAATTCGTTTTTCAGTTTGGAACGGTTTGGAGCTAAAAAATTTCGGTCTAAAACCGAACACTGAATTTTTGAACTTTTAAGCCTAACAGCAAGTGGCCCAAAAAAACCCTAACACTCTCATAATTACCCCACTTACCCACCTCTCTGTGTCTCTCCCCTATCTCTCTGACTCTTTATCTCTCACTTTCAAACCAAAAGAAAAACCCTAAAAATTTCACCTCTCACTTTCACTTTCGCCTCTCACTTTCACTTTCGCCTCTAAGTCTCTCCTCTCACACACTCAGACGACTGAGTTTCGCCTCGAAATTTTCACTTTCACGTACTCACTTTCATAATCAGAGGTACGCTTTTTGACATTTTTTATGAGTACAACTTGAGGAAAAGATAGCATTCAACTAATTTTTGATGAGTATTTAGAATTCTCTTAACTTGCACTTTCTTTGTATGTTGCAATCTATGTTTATTGTCATGTTATTGTATATTTGATGACCTGAAACTTTCAGAAAAACAATTGTGCACAACCACTTGTTACCATAACATAATTTCTTAATGTTCATTGTCATCCATTTTGTTGTATAATATGTATGTTTGAATAATTGTTGTTCACATGAACAGTGTAGTTGCAATTGTTTTCTTTTGTGAACGTAGTTGCCTCTCCTAAATATGAAAGCAATACAATTAGCTCAAATTATATACATGATGTATAGTAGTTGATTAAATCTGACCGAATATAGATTTATTAATTAAATGCAATACCTGGATTTAGATTAATCTGCAAAATAATAAAAATGATGAGGAGAGGCACTAAATATTATTGGTTAGCCATATTAATGTTTAAGAACCAATTGTTGACCTTATTCAATAATAATGGGAAACGGGTGATATAGTAAGAAATTATTCCATGTACAGCTTTAATAAAATTGATTTTTTGTTTTGTATATGAATAATAACTTTATGGAAAGTGCGTGGTGATTTCCCATAGCAATATTACATAGGTGACTAACTTAAATTTAACTTTTTGGGATTTCTTGGCTTTCATTTTCCTAAGGCCCAATAGTAGGAATGATTAATGTTTTTGTTAGGCACATTGTATCCGATCCGTAGTTTGCTTGACATAATATCAGACTTAGATAAGTAGTGTTTTGCAGTTAATTGTGTTTGGAATAATTTTTTTGATTGATTGTTTATTATGTTCTTGTTAATTGTTCTCTCTTTTATGTGTGAATTAGATGTCATCCAATGTTGGCAATCCTGAAAAAGGAAACGGCTAAGTTAGGTGATGGTACAAGCGGTTTAACTTATCAAAAATATGACCCTACTAGTATTAGAAAAGCATTGTATTATATGGTTATTGTTGATGAGTTGCCTTTTAAGTTTTTTGAGGGAGTGAGGTTTAGACATTTATGTAATGTTATTGAGCCAAGATTTCATGTTCCTTCAAGAACTACAGTAGCTAAAGATTGTTACCAAACTTATTTGACTGAAAAAAGGATGCTGAAAAATGTGTTAAACAGTTGTAATTCAAGGATTTCTTTGACTACTGATTCATGGACCTCAATACAACAAATTAATTATATGTGCCTCACTGTTTAGTTTATTGATAATAATTGGAAATTACAAAAAAGAATTCTTAATTTTTCTCCTATCTCAAGTCATAAAGGTGAGGAAGTTGGAAAAGAAGTGGAGAAGTGTTTACTTGATTAGGAACATGCAAAATTATTTTGTATAACTGTTGACAATGCTAGTTCAAATGACATAACAATAGGTTACTTAAGAAGGAAAATTAATCATTGGAAATCTGCGGTACTTAAGGGGAGGTTTCTTCATATGCGTTGTGTTCCAAATAAAATTAATTGGGTTGTTTCTAATGGTCTAAAAATAGTCAATGAGTCAGTTAGTCGTGTTAGGTATGTTGGAAGATTTATCAAACAATCTCCTGGTAGGTTGTTAAAGTTTAAAAAATGTGTTTCAGAGGAAAAAATCACCACAAAGAAGTTGTTATGTCTTGATATGCCCACTAGTTGGAACTCCACCTATTTAATGTTGAGTGATGCCATTGATCTTGAGGGTGCTTTTGAGAGGCATAGTGAGGAAGATCCTCCTTATGGGATTGAGTTGAGTGAAAGGGAAGGGAATGGTGGGCCTGACGATTGTGATGATTGGAGTAATGCTAAAAGATTTTCTGAATTTTTACAAGCATCCTATGATCTTACCTTGCGTGTATCTACCTCTTTATATGTCACTTCCAATTTATTCTTTCTTGAGTTAGTGAATGTTGCTTTAATGTTGAAAGAGTTGGAATCAAATGAGGATTATGAGATGTGTGTTATGGCTTCTAAAATGAAGGAAAAGTATGAAAAATATTACGGTGATCTGGATAAAATGAACATGCTAATTTTTATTACTGTTGTGCTTGATCCTCGTTATAAGCTAGATTATGTTGAGTGGATGATAACTGAAATTTATGATTCGAAAGTTGCAAATGCATTGATTCATAATTTAAAAGAGGCTTTGAATGCTATGTATAAGGAGTATCGTGGTTTTTCATCAAATAGTGTTTTGAAGGAGGATGTGTCATCAAGTAAGGATCCTCAACACTTTTCACCTAAACACAAAAAAGTTAAAGTATTGAAGAGTAAGTATAAGAAACAAAAGTTTGAGAAAGAGGGAGATACTAAAATTGATTTAGGCAAGTATTTAGAGGAGGATACAGAGGACGATGAGGAGGAGTTTGATATTTTTGGTTGGTGGAAGGTCAATAGTGCTAGATTTCCAGTAATAGGAACTATAGCTCGTGATGTACTAGTTGTCCCTATTCAACAGTAGCCTCTGTGAGTGCATTCAGCATGGTGGCAGATTTCTTGATGTGTTTCGGAGCTCGTTATCTCCAAAGTTTGTAGATGGACTTGTTTGTGCTCAAAATTGGTTGGGTGCTACTCCTTTTCCAACTGTTGAAGAATGTTTAGAGGAGGTATAGCAACTTGAAGAAGGTAATATTATAAATATAAAAGTAACAATCATAAGCTATTCATTTTCATACATAATCTTATTCATGCAAATATATTTATTTAACTTGTTTGTAATCAATATTTGTTTGCTAAACTTGGATAATATAGCACTTGGTGATGATATCGATCAAGTAGTTGTGGATTGATGAAACAAGGGAATTACTATCATTGTTGATGCTCTTCTTTTCTGCTGCTGTTGTCATATGCTTTGTCATACGCCTTGCTACGCCTGTACTAGTGTTCTTGTTGTTTTGTACTTCTATTGTTGCTCTACTAGTAGTCTATTTACTGTATTATCTATGTATCATTGTGGATGTATCATTGAACTGTTGTATTTGTGTGGTGGTTTCATTAAAACTTCAGTAACTATGGTTGTATAATTTGATATTGTAGAATGTAAACTTTAAACTTTGAAGCTTTAAACTTTGAAGTTTCCCCAACTTGCTTGTTATGTAATTATGTTAGGCAGATTGTTTAATAGGCATTAGATAGTAGCTATATGTATAGCAAAATTACAACAGGATATGTGGGAAGAAAAGCAGAAAAAATTGTCCTAAAAAATTATTGTTTGGTTTGGATTCAAAAGCGGAAAACCGAAATTTTATAGTCTGGTTTGGTTTGGACTATAATATACTTTGGATTGGATTGCACTGAAAATCAAAGACCGAAATATAATGGTTTGGATTTGGAGTTGGTCAAAGTCCAAACCATACACCGAATTTCACCCCTACATCATCCCCATGTGGCCGAAAATTTGAGGCTCCTTTTTCCTACAAATAGCTCATCTTTTCCTCTCAAATTCACTTTGCCAACGGCTCACGGACTTCAGATAATAAAATCAGAAAAATCCTTATTCATTCTCCTGCTTCATTTTTTTTGTCAATTTTGGGTGGCTCACTTTTAGCCACATCCACCACCGCCTCGCTCTATTTGCTCGCCTGCCACCACCACCACTCGAACCCCCTCACCACAGGCTACCACCAACTACCAACACTCGAGACCATAGGAGCCCTTACACCATCTAAAGATGAGCCCAAAGTGGCCTGAGTAGGCCACAGTTTTTGGAATAAAAAAATATATATATTGTCTTAAATAAATTTTTGAAAGTCTTGGTTTTTATTTTAAGATGTTCTAGTATAATTATACAGATTATAAAAATATAAAAATAATTTTTATAAATTTATTTTATAACATTTACTAATTAATTTTGTTTAATGGTTTAATTGTGATTTTTGTAAATCTAATTAAAAGACTAAGTGTTATGATCAACTATTGCACTACAATTATTGTTAAAGGTTTTATATTAGTCATATAACATGTGTTAAGTGTTGGACGTTTTGTTAATGTTTGTTTTGTATTTTTCTTATGTAAGGAGGACATTTTGTAGAAGGAGCGATCGAGGTATGTGCATGCTACCAAGTGCCTAATAGCATGGATGTGTTAGGTGTTGTTCCTAGTATCATGTGTAAAAAGTTGAAGTTGAGTAAATGATCATGTTTCTCTTTCTTGAATTTGTAAGGAATTGTATGAAAAGCTGAAATTTCGATGTTTTGAATTGTTTAATGGTTTTTCAAATGCGTGATATACCTTTTTATTTGGACCTTTTACAGTATGTATCATGCTATGTGAATTTCTCTAGATTTTTATATGTTTTCAAGATGTTAGTAATAACCAATTAGAAGATTCGTGGTATAGCGGCTTTATCGTAATAAATTAATTTAGTGAACTTAGACATAAAATCTGGCCACGAGACTATTTTTACTATGTTACTTATACAAAATAATGGTTATTAGGGTTGGTTTCATGTCAAAACCAAATTTTAAAATTATTTTAGGAAAATTTGAACTATCTTGTAGTAAATTGATGGTTTTCGCAAATAAATTCACATAGGAGTTTTAAAATTAAACCAAGTCATCCAAAAAGCTTATTTTTGGACTTAATAATCATAAATATGTTTTATAAAAAAAATTTACGCCCTCATGAATTAATTAAGTAGTTTTCAACTAATTTCAAGTATTTTATCGCTTAATTTGACGGTTTTTAAATTAAAACACTTAGACCTTAATTAATTAATGAAAGCTTGCTTTTGAAAATCATAACAATTGTAAAGGTTTCTGAAAACTAAAACAAGAGTTTTTTCACTAAATAACATTTTTCCTCAATTAATTATTAATTATATCACTTAATTTGATTAAAGGAATTTCGAAAATTCACTTTCTACTTTTTGAAATTTCCAAAAATGATTTCAAGATCACTTACTATATTTTGACTGTTACTAAAAGTGGTATGAGTTTTGCATAAGTGTTGGTTGATGTTATGTTGTTTCTATGTTTACAAACCATGTTTGCAAAGATTTTCTGTGTTTGTATAAGTTGTTTAAATTAAAGTTTATGTTGCTATAAACTCTAAACATAAGTGAACTCGTGCTTTAAAATAATGTTTAAGAGTCTAAAACTACATTTACTAAGCGGTTAAAGGTTGTGTATATGTTCAGTTAACTTTATGCAAAGTTCGAGTTTTCAATTAAGCTAAGTCATAAGTTAAAGTTGAGCAATTATAAAGTCAAAGTAAAGTTTCAAAGTTAAAAGTTAAAATCCAAGTTATTCAAGTTTAATAATATCATTTCTAGTTGATTTTTTTCAAAGAAACATGAGTCTTCATATCGGCCAAAAGAAGGTTACCATACAAGGGAAATACGTATTGCCTTAATGTCATATTTCCATAGTGGGGTGTGACGATGCTTCACTGATTATTCTAGGAATTCCTAAGAATTTTAGTTTATGCATGGATAGGATGGAGACCATGTAACATTTTCGAAAGATTGTACGGCTTTCAGTCAGAGCGGATTATACCATAGCAATACTCTACTTTATTTGTGGTTGACTTTTCAAAGAGTCCGTTTATGTTTCCTATATTCTTTGAACAAGCAAAGATCTTAAGAAAGTTAATGAGCAAGTAAAGTTTAAGTAAAGCGGTTAAGCAAGCAAGATAAAGAACAAATATCTTAAGAGTCTTCTCTTACTATGTTTTTCTAAGTCTCTGTCATGTTGTTATGCTTTTGTTGTTTGGTACATAATTAGCTTTTGATGTCGCATATATTTCTATGTTTTTGTTTTGTTTAGTTTTACTTGTTGAAGTAGAATAAATGCATGGTTTCTTTAGAGCATTTGCATGGGATGAAGGGAATTTATAAGAAAGAATATTTCTTAGTTTCTTTATTTATTTTTTTTATTTTCTAAACAATTAACTTTTTAACTTTGTTTGGAATAAGAGCCTTAATGGTCAAAAGTTGTATGAGTTTGACATAATGGTTGTGACTTAGTAGTAAAAGACTTTCGATGTGTGTGTTTTAAGAAAATGGTTCTTGTTTGTGGTTTTGTTGCACCCCTGGCCTAATTCTCCACAAGCATTTATAAGGAGCTTTTGTCCAGATGCTGATATCTCCATTACCAAAGCATTTATATCCATAACGTGGCAAGGATATGGAGGTAATGACCACACTGCTTCTTATTGTGTTTCCATTATGGAAACATTAGCCTATTCTCAAGGCTATTACCAAGGTTGGAACCCCAAACCTAATTAAGGTTGGCATAATAAAGGAGGTGGTCCCTAAGCATACCACAAAAGGCCACCCCCTCAACAACAACAACCTTGTCCTTATTGGCCTCTCGGCTTTAGCCAATGAGGATCGATCCTATTTTGCTTAGACCTCCTAATCCTCCTCCTGCTTGAAAATCGAGCTTGGAACAAGTGTTGGAAACTCTCATCCAACACCAAACCAATAATAACGATAATATGAGAGGAGGGTAGGTGACCTTACTACTTCAGTTAAACAATTGCGAGCTCACAATAAGATGAAAGAATCCAAACTTGCTCACATTGCGCAGCATGTTGCCGGTTGTACTTCAGACATTGAAATTGATTTTCTGGGACAAACACTTGTGAACCCTACAGAAAGCTAAGGCCATTACTTTTATCTCTAGAAAAGGGTACAATGGATCGTCTATGGTTGAAGAGCACTAAAAGAATGGTGAAGGGGGTTCCCTAGTTTTCGATGATGCTAACTTTGAAGTTGAATTAATGCCGACCAATCAAAGAATTAGCAATGAAGAACCCTTGATAATTTCTGAAAAAGGAGCAAGCTTAGTGAGAAATTTGCTGAATTTCTCGAAGTCATGAAAGGGCTTCAAGTTAACATTCCATTCTTGCTTGCCATGTCACAAATGCGGGCATATGCAAAGTTTCTTAAGGAGCACTTATCCAACAAGAGTCACCTTGAGGGAAAGGCCATTGTCTCCTTACCTATGGATGTTGGTGCTATTCTTCAGAATAAACTACCGATAAAACATGGTGGCGAAAATTTCACAATTCCGGTAAAAAATGGTGACTTGGATATTAAGAATGCACCAAGTGATCTTGGTGCGAGTGTTAGCTTGATGCCTCTTTTCGTGGCTAAAAAGCTTAATTTTGGTGACATGGCTCCGACTAGAATGTCTATGCAACTAACTGATCACTCGTTTGAAGTACCTCTAGGTATCCTAGAAGATATCCTAGCCTAAGTTGAACTTGTATTTGTTCCATGTGACATTAACATTATGGAGAAGGATGCTTGTGTTCCTCTTATCTTAGGCCTCTGGTCTTAAAAATAGACGTAGTGGTTATCGGTGTAAGAGATGAGCGTTTGACTCTTAATGTTGGTCATGAGAAGATTACCTTCTCCTTCATCAAAACAATGAAAATGCCTATGATGGATGAGATCCATCACATCGATAATCCTGGCGATTGCATTGTTTCCTTCCGAGTGATCGAGGAAGTAGATGACTCTTTGGAAGTTGTTACAATTGATAAAATGCTTCTTGAGGACAATGAGACATAAGGGTATGATTTTGTTGTTGATCGAACCTGGTCCATACCATAACTGAGTTCGAGGTCCTATTTATCAAAGGACAAGAGGAGTGTACCACACCTCTACTTACGGTAGAACTCAAACCTCTGTCTTCATTCTAAAAATATTTCTTTTTACAAGCTAGAGTTTTGTCTAGTTATTATTAATGCTAAACTAGATGACATTTATATTAAAAAAAAAAAGTAATTGTTGTATTAACAAAGTATCGAAGGGTCATTGACTACACCATTGCCGACATAAATGGAGGGAGCCCCTCTTTATGTATGCATCGGATCCTCCTCGATGATGCTAATGTTTCATCAATTGAACATAAATGTAGTTTGAATCCAAATACGACGAAAGTAGTAAGTACGAGTTGAAGTGCTTAAGCTACTTAAGGGCGACATCATCTTTCTTTTATCTTAGAGTAGGTGGGTTAGTCTGGTTAAAGTTTTGCCCAAAAAAGGGGCATGACTATTGTGAAGAATGATTATGGAGAATCTATCTCTACTAAATCGGTTACTAGATGGCGCATGTATACTGATTATCGGAAAGTTAATAAAGCAACTAGGAAAGATCATTTCCCCTTACCATTCGTGAAGAAAGTACTTGAGCGTTTTGTTGGTCTTTGCCATTATTGTTTTCTCGAGGGGTATTCTATTTTTTTTTTCCAAATCTCGATTAACCACGAGGATTAGAAGAAAACCACCACCTTCACATATTGAAGCATGCATTTCGAAATATGTAATGCCCTGTCTACATTTAAAAGATGTATCCATTAAGGTTTTTCTGGATGAGCTCTCAGTTAGGGGATTGTCTTTTGATCAATGATTATCTAATCGTGTTCTAGTCCTTAAACGATGTCAAAAGACCTCGAACTCTTATATTTATATAGGATTTTTATAATTATGAGTTACTTTAATTGATTTCCTTCCGAGCATGATTTACTATTATGTTACAATTTTATTTACAGGAAGGCGGTTTTTAGTACAAGATTTGAGCCGAGCTTAAATAGACCGAAAGAGGCTCAAGTAAGAAGAGTTGGGCTTGATTACTCTACTAAGACACTACCCAATAAGACAAAAGGGCCTCACAAAACTTAAAATGAAAGAAAGAAAAGAGAAGAAGCGTGAGATCCAAAATTAGAGACAATAAAATGCCAAAATATTTGGGAGTTTGATAGGCTAATTTGATATGATTATGTAATGTTGACAAAATTAGTTAGAGATATGATTTGACAAATATTATCAATATATCTTAGCCTAAACTATATATATAAGAGTTGGCAGTGGAAGGAGGATAGACGAAAATCTGGAACTTTGGAGCAGCGCCGGAAAGCACGGAGTCGGAAGCGGCAACGAACTTTTGGCTGCTTTCATCGTCCCTTGTTAGTATATTTGATACTTTATCATATGATGCAATTGATAATAGTTTTATTGGATTTTGGTTTATCGGATTAGTATGTCATCTCAATTACAGTGATTAGTTTTGAATTGCATAAGTAGTAGCAGACTCATAGTTTGTGAATTAGACTGAATGCATTCAATCAGTTTAGTCGTGTTCTTCACTTGATATTCTGTTCTCGTAACTCAAAAGTTAGGCACATTATTTTTCTTGCTTTCATATTGTTCTTAGTAGTATATCATGTCTTAGATTATTGTTTTTGTTTATTTAATTACATGAGTTATTGGAATTGGTACCAACTTTGTGTGCACCATCCGTAGTTTAATTTCGTCAGTTTCGTTTTGTATTCTTATTTCTTTTGAGTTTTCTTGATGGTTGCCTTAATTCCTATTATTGTTATTTGAATTGGTATTAGGCTAGGCTAAATTAGTTTAGGGTAGGGAGATATATTGAGTATTAGATTAATTAGTTTGTGAGAATGAGAATGTTGTGATTTTTATTGGTTATGTTCACAATTAATTGGATTGATAATATGTGCTTTTGCGGGAAACTTTTGAATAGTATTTTTAGACTGTCCATCTTGATAGAATTGGATAGTTTTGTTGCTAGGATTTCACTTGTGATATGTAATTGTCTTTGCTATTTCCGTTAGTAGCAAATAGGTGTTTGATTAGTGATTGAAGCTTGTCTTATTACCTATGGTTTTCGATCATTTGAGTTGCACATTCCGAGCTTGTGAGATTGTGGCTCAAGTTAACTATTTCCTTGTTTTCCATGCTTCTAATCAATCGAGTATAGAGAGCTTGTTCTAGATTATTAGTTAGTTAGACAATATTCCAATAGCTAGTTTCGTGTATTTGCAATTATGGGAAGTCTAGAATGCTAGTTAATTGGTGTTCTCCGGTTGACATTAAAATATGAGAGTAATTTATATAATTAAATGACCAACGGTTTTTGTGATACTAATATATATATATATATCTCTTGGTCCCTATTTTATTGGTTGTGATATTTTAGTCTCTTAGTTCTATTTTTTTTTTTTTTTTGCTACTCCATAATCTATTTTTAAAGATAGAGTTTTGTTTAATAAATCATCTAATCAGTTTATTTTCTAAGCAGTTATTTTAATTGTTCTCTAATTAGTAATTAGTTAGTATATTCTTAAAAAAATACAGGGGTTTAACTCACATAAGAGATAAATTTAATAAACCAATTCTCTGTGGGATCGCCTCTAACTTACCCTACTACATTTTTAGGAGGCTAAAGTTAGGTTTATTTTTGATAAGCATGCGACAGTCGTACGATGAGACAAAGAGGAATTATTCTACCACCGATAGGGAACTCCTCGCCATTTTGCATGCAATGGAGAAGTTCTGGCCCTACTTGGTAGGATCCAAGGTCATTGTATTCACTGACCATTCGGCGTTAAAATACCTTCTCTCTAAGAAGGATGCAAAATTGAGACTTATACGATGGATCTTGCTCCTCCAAGAGTTTAATTTTGAAATCCGTGACAAGAATGGAACAGAGAATATTGTTGCTTGTCATCATTCCCGCTTGCCTTTAGTTAAAGGGGATGAGATCACCCCTATGGATGATTCTTTCCTCAATGAAAAACTTACGGCAGCCTTTGTCTCTTCCACTCCTTGGTTTGTGAACTATGCAAGTTAGTAGGTCGCGGAGCTCATTCCACGTAATTGGTCTTACCAAAAAAAGGCAGAAGTTCATGCATCGTGTTAGGAATTGTTGTTGGGATGACCCTTTGATGCTTACAAGATGAGTTGATGGCCTTGTTTGGCATTGTGCCCTAGATTATGAGATTTCTTGTGTCATTTTCATGAATCATTCATCCCCTTGTTGCAGGCACATGAGTTATAACAAGATCTTAGCATAGGTCTTGCAAAGTGCCTTCTTTTAGCTAAACATGTTTAAAGATGTTTGGATTTTTGTGATGTCTTATGGGCCTATCGAACTACTTGGCACAACTCCCTATAAACTTGTATAGTATATGCAAAGTTGTGTCACTTGCCTGTTGAGTTAGAATACCGTGCACATTGGGTAATAAACACCTTAAACTTTAATCTCCAATGCGCCAGTAAAAAGAGGATGCTAGATCTCCATGACTCAAAGGAAATCCGATTGGATGCATATGAGACTGCTCGTATTTATAAGGATCGAACAAAGGCATATCATGATAAACATATCATGATGAGGGATTTCAAGATGGGTAATAAGTTCTTCTTTAATTCGCGTTTAAGGTTGTTTCCGGGCAAGCTTATGTCGCGTTGGAGTGGACCATTTATCATTTGCCAAGTCTTCCCTTATGGTCAAGTGGAGATTGGTAGCGAAGGGAAAGATCCCTTTAAGGATAATTGTTAATTAGTTTCTTTATCATTATTACCATCTTCATATTCATCATCATATTAATACTATTTTCGAGATATATTTCAGGTTACAAATTCTTCAAGCTAGTCTCAAGATCGTTATATTTCGGGTGGTTGTTGTTGTTGCTGTGAAAAGTGAAATAACAAGAATCATGTTTAAGCCTAATAAAGCTTTTGTAAGCATGATTACATGATTATGTGGATTGTTTCTGTTTTCTTGTTGTTGAGCATGATAACAGGTATTTAAATCTTTGTAAGAATGACGACATGTATTTATGTTTCTATTCAAATAGTATGAGTACATGTGCTTTAAAGCTTTTACAACATGTTTTATCACTTTCCATATTTAAGTGATTGCACTTGTATGTAAGCATGATGACGGTTTTTTCATGTAGATATAGGATAATAATAAAGAACGGAACGGCGAAATCACATAGATTCACATGAGTCATAAAGACTCAAATCTTGAATAGGTTTAAACAAGACATAATAAAGTGATCACCATATATAGTTAACAACGCGCGCATTAAATAAAACTTGCCTAGTAAGCATTCATGTGGTGTGCAAACATTGTTTAGGTTGTTTTATGTAATTTCTATGCTTATTGCTTATTCGTTTTAATCACATAAAATCCATGTTTATTTAAAAGACCGGAAAAGCACGACTTCACATAAAGTAAAGATTAATTCGTGGACAACTTGCCTAGCTACCTTTTATTGTTGGTTAATCCCCCAATGCATGTTATTAGAAAATTATGTGTGCATTAATTAAAGTTGTCTAGCAAATTCCTATGTACTTTTAGGATTAAACCTGAAATATGGTTGTTATGATTCAATATTATAATCATTAAATAACATATGAACAAGTAGAGGTCGCTATACACTGAGGGGGGGGGGGGGGGGGCATTGCATTGTGAATACTCCTTACCCTCGTCACCGAACTAATGACCTAGAGATCATCGTAACCTTGGAGTTAGTCTAACTTATGGTTTGTCATAATGGGATTTCATGAGCTCCCGAATAGAGCACTATGGTGACTTCTCTACTTGGGTTTCGAGCTTTTGGACACATCCCTGACCAAAAAATACACACACTATGCAAAAAGAAAACACGTCTGTAAAAAGGGAACATGGGCCCCCAAAGCCCCGGGTCCACAAAAATTTGCATTGTCCCTAGGAGTGTAGCCGTAACCATCTGATGGTGTCTGCTTGGTAGATGTTGGGTTGTCAGGGTGCCTCCAATTGGCAGAATCTTTTTCATGCAATTTTTTGACGGGTGATGGCTGCTCAATAAAAGATAATGACCTGGACCATTCCGTTGTCCTAAGTATTGCAACCCTTGGATTGCGAGCTATCTGAAAATATTGCAATATGGAGTACAAATGCAATCCAGAGAAGAATGGCACAAGTGTTTTGTGGGGTCACCTTAATAGATGTCGTAAGTATCCTTATAATACTCCTAAAGAATCTAAGCAAAGTCTTCTTTCTTTTAAGGGTGCTAAGTTAGGTGATGGTACAAGTGGTTTAACTTATCAAAAATATGACCCTGCTAGTATTAGAAAAGCATTGTCTTATATGGTTATTGTTGATGAATTGCCTTTTAAGTTTGTTGAGGGAGTGGGGTTTAGACATTTCTGTAATGTTATTGAGCCAAGATTTCATGTTCCTTCAATAATTACAGTAGCTAAAGATTGTTACCAAACTTATTTGAATGAAAAAAGGAGGCTGAAAAATGTGTTAAACAATTGTAATTCAAGGGTTTCTTTGACTACTGATTCATGGACCTCAATACAACAAATTAATTATATGTGCCTCACTGTTCATTTTATTGATAATAATTGGAAATTACAAAAAAGAATTTTTAAGTTTTGTCCTATCTCAAGTCAAAAAGGTGAGGAAGTTGTAAAAGAAGTGGAGAAGTGTTTGCTTGATTGGGAACTTGCAAAAGTATTTTGTATAACTGTTGACAATGCTAGTTCAAATGACACAGCAATAGGTTACTTGAGAAGGAAAATTAATCATTGGAAATCTGGGGTACTTAAGGGGAGGTTTCTTCATATGCGTTGTGTTGCACATAAAATTAATTTGGTTGTTTCTTATGGTCTAAAAATAGTCAATGAATCAGTTAGTCATGTTAGGCATGCTGTTAGATTTATCAAACAATCTCCTGGTAGGTTGTTAAAGTTTAAAAAATGTGTTTAAGAGGAAAAAATCACCACAAAGAAGTTGTTATGTCTTGATGTGCCTACTAGGCGGAACTCCACCTATTTAATGTTGAGTGCTTCCATTGATCTTGAGGGTGCTTTTGGGAGGTATAGTGAGGAAGATCCTCATTATGGGATTGAGTTGAGTGAAAGGGAAGGGAATGGTAGGCCTGATTGTGATGTTTGGGGTAATGTTAAAAGATTTTCTGAATTTTTGCAAGCATTCTATGATCTTACCTTGCGTGTATCTACCTTTTTATATGTCACTTCCAATTTATTCTTTCATGAGTTAGTGAATGTTGGTTTAATGTTGAAAGAGTTGGAATCAAATGAGGATTATGAGATGTGTGTTATGGCTTCTAAAATGAAGGAGAAGTATGAAAAATATTGGGGTGATCCGGATAAAATGAACATGATAATTTTTATTGCTGTTGTGCTTGATCCTCGTTATAAGCTTGATCATGTTTAGTGGATGATAACTAAAATTTATGATTCCAAAGTTGCAAATGCATTGATTCATAATTTGAAAGAGGCTTTGAATGCTATGTATGAGGAGTATCGTGGTTTTTCATCAAATAGTGTTTTGAAGGAGGATGTGTCATCAAGTAGGGATCCTCAACACTTTTCACCTAAACACAAAAAAAAATTGAAGTATTGAAGAGTAAGTATAAGAAACACAAGTTTGACAAAGAGGGAGATGCTAAAATTGAGTTAGACAAGTATTTAGAGGAGGATACAGAGGATGATGATGAGGAGTTTGATATTTTGGGTTGGTGGAAGGTCAATAGTGCTAGATTTCCAATAATAGGAACTATGGCTCATGATGTACTTGCTGTCCCTATTTCAACAGTAGCCTCTGAGAGTGCATTCAGCACTAGTGGCAAATTTTTTGATGTGTTTTGGAGTTCATTATCTCCAAAGTTTGTAGAAGGAATTGTTTGCGCTCAAAATTGGTTGGGTGCTTCTCCTTTCCCAAGTGTTGAAGAATGTTTAGAGGAAGTCGAGCAACTTGAAGAAGGTAATATCACAAATATAAAAGCAACAATCATAAGCTATTCATTTTCATACATAATCTTATTCATACAAATATATTATTTAACTTGTTTGTATTCAATATTTGTTTGCTAGACTTGGAGAATATGGCACTTGGTGATGATATCGATCAAGTAGTTGTGGATTGATGAAACAAGGGAATTACTATCGTTGTTGATGCTCTTCTTTTCTGTTGCTGCTCTCTATCGCTGCTGTCATACACCTTGTCATACGCCTTGCTATGCTTGTACTAGTGTTCTTATTGTTTTAAGCAATTCTATAATTAAAATGGGCAATTGGATTGTTTTCTTCTGATTTTTAGCCATGGCTAAAGGTAAGAAGACAAAGAAATCTTCTCAGAAATTAAAGAATAAGAATACTGAATGCAAGAATGCAAATACGAATGAGTTATTTCTGCATAATTCTAATCAAAACCAAAAAAAATCGAAAAATCAAAAAACGAAGGAAATTTTTTAGGACGAAGTTGTGAGTGATGTTGAATCTGGGCACACATGGTCTGAAGATTCAGTTTATATTAGACCTTCTACTAGACCTGTGGATGTGAATAGTAGGGAGATGGTGAATACTCAGGTTAGTAACTGGATTACAGTTACCCGGAGAAACAGAGGAAGCTCGAAGGTTTCTGTGGAGGCTGATGAGGGTGATGTTGTGACGCCTGGTGGTGTGGGTGTGGGTGGTGTGATTCAGAACCACTCTGCTGATGTGGGTATTTCTCGGTTGGGAACAAGTGGTAGTGGTACTCTTCCATTGAGGGTGGAGGATTCTACTGTTCCATTGCAAGTGCTGAATTCGGGAATGTTTCTGGAGCAACTGGAGGAGAGTACTGAGGTTGTGGGTGTTGTCGATGCTCCTCGGTTGGCCTGGAATACGACATTGTTTGGTGACTATCGTGAGGATGGGTGGAATTTAGAATCACCTAATGGTAAGCCCAATGCTAATGAACCTGTTAAAATTTTTCATGATGATATTCAGGTTGAGGTAGATTATTGGGAGAGTGCTTTAGTATGTTTCATAATGGGTGCTAGGCCTCCTTTTACTGTTTTAAATGCTTTCATTAGAAGGGTTTGGGGGAAGTTTGGTGTGTCTAAGGTTGCTAAAATGCACAATGGTGTGTTTTTGGTGAGGTTTAATGATTGTGTTGGAAGAGATAAGGCTATTGATGGTGGTCCTATATTGTTTGATAAACGTCCTGTGATTATGAAGCGTTGGCTTCCTAGGATGGAGTTGGTTCCAGAACAAATATGCACTGTTCCTGTGTGGATTAGATTTCCCAGGTTGGATTTGAGGTATTGTGCTCTTATGAAGATTGCTAGTCTAGTGGGGAAGCCTATTAAATCTGACAGAGCAACTGCCAATAAGGACATGCTTGAATTTGCCAGAGTCATGGTGGAGATGAAGCTAAATGAGAAGCTGGTGCATGAAATCAGTTTTGAGAATGAGCTTGGGGACATAGTGAATCAATCAGTTCTTTATGAGTGGATTTCTGCTTCTTGTACTAAGTGTAAAGGGTGGGGTCATGATGCAGAGCATTGTGTGGCACAGAAAGCTAAGCAGCCTGCTAAAAGTGCTAGAATGGTTTGAAGAGAGAAAAGAGGTGGTGTATCTGATGAGACTGGACAGGCTACTCTTGTTGGTGTTGCTCAACAATCTGGTACTGATGTTGCTCCCAAGAATCCTAGTTTGGTTCCAGTGCAGGTGATTGGGGTTGAGAGAGAGGAGGAGATGCAGTTTGTGAATGCAAGCAATGGTCAAGGGATGAGCTCTCAGATGGGGGCAGGAAATAGGGGTGGTGGCTCTGGAAGTGAGTTAAGACGAGTTAGTAATGTTCGAACTGAGTTGTTATTGGGTGATACAATGGTGGAAGTTGGGGAACCTCCTGGTTTGCCCAATGGATAAACTAGGTTTTTGGAATATTAGAGGTCTAAATGGTTCCAATAAGCAGAAGGATGTGAAGGCTTTTCTTCATAACAATTTTATTGGGCTGTTTGGACTTCTAGAGACTAAGGTGAAACCAACCAATTTTGGGAAGGTTTCATCTGGCTTGGGGGATGGGTGGAGTTTTTGTACGAATTACTCTTATGATGCTTCAGGTAGAATTTGGATTCTTTGGAAACCAACTTATTTCTTGGTCCAGTTTGAAGAATGTGGTAATCAATGGATTCATCTTTGTGTTACACACATTGCAACTAAGACTTGTTTTTATTTTACTATGGTGTATGCTTACAATAATCCTGTTAAGAGAGAGGAACTTTGGATTGCTATAAAGAGAATAAGTTTGAATTGTAGGGGTGCTTGGTATGTTGGAGGGGATTTCAATAATGTTTTGAATTTTGTTGATAGAGTTGGTTCTCCAGTGTCTTCAACTGAGGTTGTTTCTTTTAGAAACTGCCTTTTTTATGCTGGTCTTAGTGATCATAATGTGACTAGAGGTTTTTACACTTGGAATAATAAGCAGGAAGGAAGTAATAGAATTTACTCAAAGATTGACAGGGTGGTTTCAAATGATAAATGCAAGGATGCTTTTCCTTTCTCTGTTGTTAATATATTGCCAGAAGGACTCTTTGATCATACTCCTCATGTTATTCATCTTTATAAAGATATGGGAGGGGGGAGACATCCTTTTAAATTTTTTAACATGTGGACTATGGCTCCTAATTTTCTTGATACAGTTAGGCTAGTGTGGGATGAAACTATTAGAGGGGTTCCTATGTATCAAGTGGCTAGGAAGTTGAAACTTCTGAAAGGTGGTCTAAAGAAGCTGAACATAGATTTATTTTCTGACATTGAGAAGCTTGATGAGGATGCTAAACATCATTTGTTATGGTGTCAGAAGCAAGTCTGCACTTCTATAAGTAATTTGGATGCTATACATGAGGAGGAAGTAGCAAGAGCTGTGTACAGTTGCACACATAAGGCCTAATTGAGTTTTATGAGACAAAAGGTAAAAGCTGATTGGATAAAAGATGGTGATATGAACTCTAAATTTTTTCATTCAGCCTTGAGGAAAAGGAGGATGTTAAATAGGGTTTATTCTATTATGAATCAGGCAGGAGAGATGGTGGATGATCATGAGAGTATAGCTCTAGCTTTTATTGAGTATTATAAGGATCTTTTGGGTACTGATGTGCTGCACAGAACCACGGTTGAAATTGAGGTTGTTCGGAAGGGTTGTATTTTGAATGAAGAGCAAAGGAATGTGTTAAGTAGAGAGTTTAATGGGGGAGATGTGAAGAAGGCTGTGTTTGAAATTGCTGATGATAAAGCGCCTGGTCCAAATGGATATACTAGTAAGTTTTTTAAAGAAGCTTGGCCTGTGGTTGGGAATTATGTTATTGCTGCTGTTTTGGAGTTTTTTAGGACTGGTAAGCTGTTGAAGCAAATAAATGCTACCAACTTGACTTTAATTCCTAAAGTTGAGTGTCCTATGAATGTTACTCAGTTTAGACCTATTGCTTGCTGCAATGTGCTTTATAAGATCATTTCTAAAATGATGTGTGGTAGACTTAATTATGAGGTTCTGCATCATGTTATTAGTGATTCTCAAGCTGCTTTTGTGCCTGGTAGAACTATTTTGCAAAATATTTTGGTGTGTCAGGATGTGGTTAGTCAGTATAATAGTAAAAAAAGGCCTAGGAGATGTACCATCAAAATTGATTTGAGGAAGGCCTATGATACATTGTCTTGGGATTTTGTGAAGGAAATGTTGCTTGGTTTGAATTTTCCTGAGAAGTTTGTTAATTGGGTTATGGCTTGCATTACATCACCTTGTTATTCAATTGTTATCAATGGTGGGGTGCATGGTTTTTTTCAAGGGCAAAGAGGGATAAGACAGGGGGATCCTTTGTCCCCTTTGATTTTTGTTCTTGCCATGGAGTATCTTTCGAGGCTTCTTTGTGTGGTGGGAGAACAAAGGCAGTTTAGGTTTCATTATAGATGTGATGAGATCAAGTTGGCACTCTTGATATTTGCTGATGATCTTATGCTTTTTTGCTATGGGAGTAGTGTTTCTGTTAAGTTGATTCAGGAAGCTTTAAAGCAATTTTTTTCTAGTTCTGGTCTTAGTGCTAATGTGGATAAAACAGCTATCTATTTTGGAAATGTCCCTAGAGGAGTGCAACAAAAGATACTAGACATTACAGGATATGTTAAGGGATCTTTTCCTTTCAGATATCTTGGCATTCCTTTGAACTCAAAGTGCATTACAGTGAATGAATGTGATAAAATGGTGGAACAGCTTGTTAACAAAATCAGAATTTGGTCTAGTAGACATCTCTCATATGCTGCTAGAGCAACTTTGAGTAATGCAGTGCTTTTGGGATTGCAGTCTTACTGGGCACAAGTTTTTCTTCTTCCTAAAACTGTGATGATGAGAGTGTTGCAAATTTGTAGAAGTTTTTTATGGGAAGGGAAGTATATAGGTGTCAAATTAAAGCCTATAGCTTGGAGTACCATTTGCAATGCAAAAGGCAATGGTGGTTTGGGCTTGAGAAACTGTAGATTGTGGAATTTGGCAGCTCATGGTAAAATAATTTGGCAAATTGCTATGAAAGCTGATGTTCTGTGGGTAAAGTGGGTGCATGCTGTTTATTTGAAAGGTGTAGATTGGTGGAGCTATAATCCACCTGTGGGGGCAAGTTGGAGGTGGAAGAAATTATGTGTAATAAAGGAGCAGTTGAAGGAAGCTTTTGTGAGCAATCATTGGTATACAGGAGAGTCTAACTTCACTATTGCTAAATGTTACAAGTGGTTGCTTGGTTCTAGTAATAGAGTTGGTTGGGATGTTTGGGTGTGGAGTAGATATAACATTCCTAAGCACGCTGTTATTGCTTGGATGTTAATGCATGGGAAACTCAAAACCAGGAGTATGTTATGTAGATTCCATATTGTGTTTGATGATGTTTGCTCTTTCTGCCAGAATGCTGATGAGGACTTGGTGCACTTGTTTTTTAATTGCTCTTTTACTAGAGAGGTTTGTGGTGTTATAAGAGACTAGTTGGGGATGAATAATGTTGATCCCATTACCATTAATGATCTTTGGCAACAGTGGTACATAGCAGCTGCTAATAAGATACAGAGAAGAATGATTTTCTGCAGTTTAGCAAGTTTGGTCTATCAAATTTGGAAGGCAAGGAACATGATTGTTTGGAAGCAGGAACATAGAACTGTGGAGCAGGTGTGTCTTATAGTGAAAAAGGAAGTTTGTTTGAGACTGCAGCAGATTGAGAAGAGGAAATGGAAGGCTGGTGACCATGCATACTTCCACAGGCTTCATCATAATATAATATAGCCTGGATGTGGGAGAGGGTATTTTGGATGGCTTGTGGTTGCTGTGATTGCTGTCTGTTCTTGCAGGTATTTTTGTTGTTTGGTTTTGCTGTGATTTCTGCTGAATTGCTGCTGTTAGGAGGTTTGGGTGCAGTTGTGTTGCAATGTTACTTGCAGTTTGTGCAGTGTGTGGTTTGTGCTGTGTTTGGTTGTTTGGTTGGAGTTTAGGTGAAGTTAGTGGTAGGGAGGTGCTGCTGCAGGATGAGTATGCTGGTTGTTTGTTTAAGTTGCAGTAATGTTGTAGTGTTGATGCTTTGATTGGCAGTTTGAGAGCTTGTAAACATCTGCAGTTTTAAAATTGGCAGTTTGATGAACTCTGCAGCTTGTATTTCAGTGCTGTAGATGGTATTTCAGTGCTATGGTTTTAGCTGTTTTGCTGGTGTGCTATGGTGGTGTAGTAGTGAAGAAGTGCAGGCTTGGCAGTTTTGTAGAAGTTCAGTTTTGGTGTTTTGTGTTGGCTGTTATTTAGGCTGTGTTGCAGCCTTTTTTCCCCTTTTTGTTTTTGAGCTGTTTGTAGGGTCCAGGTTGCTTGTGAGGTCCGATCTGTGAGTTATGCTGGATTGGCTGGGCTGAGTTTTTTCTGTGCAGATTATTGGCAATTGGTACAGGTTGTGAGGAGGATACAGTAGTGAGGAGGTTTGTTTTTGAAATTCTAGTTTGTGCTGTGTTTGGTTGTTTGGTTGGAGTTTAGGTGATGTTGGTTGTAGGGTGATGTTGGTTGTAGGTTGGTGCTGCTGCTGGATGATTTTGATTGTGCAGGTTCAGTGGCTGCTGTTCTAAGTTGCAGTACTGAAATTTGTTGCTTGTTGTTTGGTTGTTGTGGTTTGTTGCAGGATTGAAGTATTAAAGCTGTAATACTGCAGTTTTGTTGCTTTTTATTTGTTGTGGAGTGTGTGGTGGTTTTGTGGTTGCAGTAGCTTGCTCCTTTGGTGAAGGTTTTGGTTGTTGTGGTTCTCTGCAGGGCTGGTTTATGCTGCTTTCTGGTCCTGTATAATATGGCTGCTATTTGACTGTGCAATGGGTGGTTTGTGGCTTCTGTTGCATGTATGGGTGCAGTTTGATGGATTTTATTTGGTCTTTGGTTATTGTTTTTTAGTTTGTTTTGGTCTTTGGATTGTTTATTGTATGTATAGTTTAAAATGTTTTGAGCTTCCTTGGCTGGACTGAGTCAGTTTGGCTAAGGCTGGCTCTTTAGGATGTATGTTTTCTGCTTTTGGTAATAAAATCTCTTACCTTTTACCAAAAAAAAAAAAGTGTTCTTATTGTTTTGTACTTCTATTGTTGCTCTACTAGTAGTCTATTTACCGTATTATCTGTGTATCATTGTGGATGTATCATTGAACTGTTTTATTTTTGTGGTGGTTTCATTAAAACTTTAGTAATTGTTGTTATATAATTTGATATTGTAGAATGTAAACTTTAAACTTTAAAGGTTTAAACTTTGAAGTTTCCCAACTTGTTAACTTGTTATGTAATTATGTTAGGCAGATTGTTTAATAGGCATTAGATAGTAGCTATATGCATAGCAAAATTACAACTGGATGTGTGGGAAGAAAAGCAGAAAAAATTGTCCTAAAAAATTATGGTTTGGTTTGGATTCAAAAGCGGAAAACCGAAATTTTATGGTCTGGTTTGGTTTGGACTATAATATACTTTGGAATGGGTTGGACTGAAAAATCAAAGACCGAAATATAATGGTTTGGATTTGGAGTTGGTCAAAGTCCAAACCGCACACCGAACTTTCACCCTTATCGCTAACTAGAGTCCGGTCTTGAGAAGAAAACTGAAAGATTCAACAAGAAAGTGCCCTAAAAACTCCTAAAAACCTAGAAAACCCAAGAAAGTCCAAAAAATATCTTTATTTTTTTTTCCATATTTTTCTAAATTTTTTCCACATTTTCCACATTATTAATAAATATGCTGACGACTTTCTAAATGCTCGAGAAAGCATTTTTTTTTTTGCAAGAACGAGCCCAATACATAGACATGTAGAAGGTAAAACTTCAAGCCTAAGTCATAGACCCAAGGTAAACCTTCTCCTTCCTCGAGCCCAACAAGAGGTATAAGAAAGAGGAAATTACCTCCTTCTTTCCACTTTAAGGCATAAGGTAAGGTATGACGTAAGTAAGGAAAGGATGGGCTAATGTAAACATATGTGCTCCCCAAGGCCCATAGTACAAGGGAATGTTCAGCGAAATTTCTGTAAAAAGGGCACAGTGATGTGCGCGGGAGCGCACAACGTGCGCAGGGGCGCTGGGTAATCGTATGTGCTCCCCAAGGCCCATAGTACAAAGGAATGTTAAGCAAAATTTCCGTAAAAAGGCCACATTGACATGCGCGGGAGCGCATAGTGTGCGCAAGGGCGCACACCCTGCGCCCTAGCGCACGCCACCGCCTCCTTTTCTCGAAATTATCCCTATAAATACCCCCTTCCCTCCCCTCAGTTGAAGAGATCTTGCAATCTTAACATCAACACACATAAGAGAAATTTATGAGTTTTAGAGAGCATTTAGCATTTTTTTTTCTTCCATAAATTTCTTCTTTATTTCTTTTACTCTTCATCTTCTTCATCACAAAAATCGTAAAAACATTTTATTTTCTTTATTTTTTCATATCATTTTCTAGTTTTCTTTTAGTTGTTTATTATTATTATTATTATTATTGTTGTTGTTGTTGTTGTTGTTGTTGTTGTTGTTGTTGTTGTTGTTGTTGTTGTTGTTGTTGTTGTTGTCATTGTAATTATTATTATTATTATTATTATTATTATTATTATTATTATTATTATTATTATTATTATTATTATTATTATTATTATTATTATTATTATTATTATTATCATCATCATCATCATCACATTGAACACCATTATCATTATCATATTCATATCCATCATCTTCATATTCAGGTCATATTTAGGTTTTTGATTTTTAAAGGCGATCTCAAGCCTGTTCCGACACTAGCACGCAAGTTATCTAATATGAGGCCACCATAATCGATTCTCTCTCTGTCCAAGTTCATTCTTTATTACTATTGCCTGCATCCATGTTAGCTTTTTAAACTCCCTTTTCACCTTTTATTTCATTTTAATCCATGAAATATTGACTAGGTAAATGGCAATAAAATACGGAAAATAGAAAGAATCATGCCTAGGGCTTTAACGCTTTCATGGGTATGATTATATGATAATGTAGTTCGTTTTAAAGTTTTATTCTCCTTAGCATGTTTAATTGTTTTAAAAGGTTTATAAGCATGATCACATGATTTAATGTTTCATGTACAAAGCATGATGATATGAGCTCTATGTGCTTTCAAGCTTTTCAAACATGTTTTATCACTTTCCATATTTACGTGATTGCGCTTGTATGTAAGCCATGATGACGACTTTTCACATTGATTAGGACAATAATAAAAGATTGGATAATTGTAATCAAATAAAGTCACATGAATCATAAAGATTCGAGTCACCAATAGGAATAAACAAAACTTAAACGAAGTAATCAACGTTCATAGCAAATTATGTGTTCATTAAGCCTAACTCGCCTAGTAAACACTCTTGTTGTGCACTCCTAAGGACTAAAATGTTGTATTGTTGTTTGATATCGTATGATGAGATTACAAAAGAGATCTAGTAGAGGATCACATGACGTGGCGGAGTCTTGTACTCTTAACCTTGTCCCCGAATCCATGAAACTAGTGCACGACCTAACTATTGGGAAGCTGACGCACCACACCTTGGCCGGTGAGAACGCGATGATTTGGGCCATAGCCATAGGACTCTATGCAGTGCGGTTGAGGCTTCTCTTAGAGTTTCGTTCGAAGCCAACCGTACTCACCCTACGTGATGAACCTTGCCATGGTCTGAAGGACAAGGCATAACACATCAACTCATTGACAACATTTATTTTGAAGATGTCCACTATAAGCTAAAAGATAAACCGTCTTACGATTTTCTAATAAAGTCGTTGGGGATGTGTGATCGAATGACTGAGCTTGATGTCAATGATTTGCTGGTATAATGTCTTCACAGAGGAATATTTGGGGCAACTCATGATATGGGATCTCATTTGATGATGGGAGCCCCCCCCCCCCCCC